>BQKN01000988.1:879130-892272 GCA_022839385.1 Asparagus kiusianus
TTAAAGTTTAATGAAATCAATGACTAAGGTAACTTTCGACGGAAACATTGAGGCTTCAACATATTTGGGTCATCTTGGTAATATGTTATCGACTGCTGTGATTGGAGGTAAAACTTCATTGGATGTTTGGTCTTATAGTGTCACTTTGGTTAAGACTTTGATGATAGAGCTAATTGACTCTCAGGAGGTGGAGAGTTTTTGACAGATCTTAGATGTATCACAGCGGGTGGAGAGTGATGCTACTCCATATTGGGTGGAGATTACTCCGCATATTCCATATCATATTATATCGTTTGAGATTCTAGCTGAGGTGACACAGTTAGGGGAAAATTTGGATTTGTGTGCAGATGATGAGTTGGTTGATTCGAATGCAGCTGGTGGATATGATTTGGATACGTGAATTGGTTCACCTCAGGTGGAGGTGTTTGATTTATCTCACTTTGGGGCCATTTAGAGAGCTATCAGCCGCATATGTGTTGGTGAAGAGTTGAGAACTTTTCTATTTGATTGAGGGCTTTTGGAGGTCATTTGAGGAACTACGTGAATGCTTGATTCATTTGGCAAGAGGATACATAGGCGGTCATTTATGATGCAGCCGATTTGATGGGTAGATACCGACGTTTTGGAGTTTGTTCGCATTCTTATTTGGGTTCCCGACTTATTGTAGATTACGTCTGTTGTCGTGAATTGTTTCACTTCGTACTGGACGCAACAAGTGGAACATTTAGTTTGGTTGGTGTCGGCTCAATTTTAAGAAAACTTCACCGAGATGGAGAATTGTAGAATTGGAGGTGAAGGCGATGAAGCTCAGGAAAATTAAAGCAGAAATCGTTTTGGATGTTGTACGGTCGACCGCAAGTGGAGCTGCAGTCGACCACGGACGTGCACGAACGCATGAATGTTTCTGGACTTTTTGCGGTCGACTGCGAGTGGTGCGACGGTCGACCGCGAGACCGTGTAGTGTTTTTTGTTCTCTGTCGATTGGCCGCGGACGACCGCAACTGGCGCGGCGGTCGATCGCGATGTGGTTTTGGGCCTGTGCTTGGTTTCCTGTTCTGATTGGGTTTTCTATTTGATATAAATAGAAATACATTTTGTTTAGGGTTTTCGATCGTTCCAATTGCCAGAATTGGGTTTTGGGGTAGCTTGAAGGTGATTTTGAGCACAGACAAGAGAGATCTTTCTGAGCAATTGTTTGAGGGTTTAATTTTGAGAGATTTGAGATGTTTGTTCGAGAGGTTAGTTGAGTGATCTTATAATCTCTACTTTGTACTCTCTTTCTCTATAGTGAAAACTCATACCTTCTTGTGTCGTGGACGTAGGCAATTTTTCGAACCACATTAAATTTTTGTGTTTAAGTTTGTACCGTTATTGTTTGATTTGAGTTGCCTTCTCTCTCGGCGTTTGTGTTTGTTCTGCCGCGCACAACACCAACAACTTTGGTACTTGATTAAAACTATCAAAATTTACATAATGATGATAAACTTCCCTGAGGAGCATGAGTTATTTATTTTCTAAAAATAAAAGTGCATATTAAACAATGTTTATCCACAGAGGGGAGTCTTCAGCCTGCAGTCAGTGGATTACTTTTCCCAAAAAACTTGAGGCCATACATACTTTATAAAAATTAAATTAAATTTTATATTAATTGGAGCTTTTCAAAATAAAGTTGCTTCGCTTTGCACTGCAACAATTAAGCTAATACCTACAATTATTACTAAGTTTGATACGAGTGATTCACATTCTCTGCCGGCTTGGTCGTGGTCATGATAATTCTCCAAGTGGCAGCAATCATTTGCTTACATATAATAATAAGAGGAATACTTATCTTCGTTCGTGCGTGTGTGCGCGGGGGTGATCTTAATAGCCAGGTTTGAATTATGAAATTATCTACGCCCATATTCATTTGCAACCATAGAAGTTTCTTTTCAAAATGAAGACCTTATCCAAGAATAATACATACATTAATGAGAAAAATGTAAGCAAAGAGTTACTTGTCTGGTTCTCTTTGGCTTGGAGTGACTTTACAGTGTGAAACAATTTTATTAATTCCCGCTTGTTTTGTGGAGGAAAAAAAGACAAACTCAAGAAAAGATGTCAATACTCAATATTCACATCTATCACCTTCATGTAGGGTAAACGTCCAATGCCAATTCTCAACCTTTTTGATTTGAGTCAATGAGAGGTTTACCAATTTAATGTACTTAAAATCACTAGTTTTATTCGCGAGAAGAGTTCTGATGAGAAAAATTGGCCTTGTTCACATTCATTCTAGAAGTGCAGCAGATGATTATTTTGTTTTTCTAAATGGAAAATTGTGTCAATGCCCCAAAAGCAAAATCTTCATGTGTTGCAGCCCCTTTGATTTTCTCCCATGTGTTTTAGCCCTTAAATTGAAGATCTATGCTCTGCAGTCATCTTTTAGCAATTATTACCTGCCAGCTAAGTATATATAGAGAGAATAAAAAGTAAAAATTTCAAAATGTCTTTATCTTCTCTATTCTTTCATGTTAAGTCTAAAAGCTTTCATGGTAAGTCTAATTCATGTTTAGTCTAAAAACAAGTTGAATTAAACTTAACATGAAAGTCTAATTTCATGTTAAGTTCAATTTGATTCATGTTAAGTCTTATTTAATTTCTTTTAAGTCTAATTTAAATCATTTTATGTCTAATTCAACTTTTTTCAAGTCTAATTTAATTCATATTAAGTCTAATTTAACTTGTTTTAAGTCTAATTTCATGTAAAGTCCAATTTAATTCATATTAAGTCTAATTTAATTCTTTTTAAGTCTAATTTAAATCATGTTATGTCTAATTCAACTTGTTTTAAGTCTAATTTAATTGAACTTAATATGAAATATGACTTAAAAAGTTAAATTAGACTTGACATGATTTAAATTAGACTTAAAAGAAATTTAACATGATCGAAATTAGACTCAACATGAATCAAATTAGATTAACACGAATCAAACTGGACTTAACACGAACCAAACTAGATTTAACACGAATCAAACTGGACTTAATATGAACTAAACTAAACTTAAACATGAACTAAACTGGATTAAAATTAGACTTAAAAGGAATAAAATTAGATTTAATATGAATCGAATTGGACTTAATATGAAGTAAAATTGGACTTAACATGAATTAACATATAATTCATGTTAAGTCTATTTCATTTTATTTTAAGTCTAAGTTCATGTTAAATATAATTTAAAGACTTAAAATAATTTAAAATTAGACTTAACAAGATTTAAATTAGACATAAAATGATTTAAATTAGACTTAAAACGATTTAAACTGAACTTAATACGAATCAAACTGGACTTAACATGAACCAAACTGGACTTAACATGAACTAAATTGAACTTAACATGAACTAAACTGGATTAAAATTTGACTTAAAAGGAATTGAATTTGATTTAACATGAATCAAATTGAACTTAACATGGAGCAAAATTAGACTTAATATGACTTAAAAGTCCAATTTTGCATCATGTTAAGTCCAATTTGATTCATGTTAAATCTAATTTAATTCCTTTTACGTCTAATTTTAATCCAGTTTAGTTTATGTTAAGTCCAGTTTAGTTCATGTTAAGTCCAACTTGGTTCATGTTAAGTCTAGTTTGATTCGTGTTAAATCCAGTTTGGTTCGTGTTAAGTCCAGTTTGATTCGTGTTAAGTTTAGTTTAAATCATTTTAAGTCTAATTTAAATTGTTTTAAGTCTAATTTAAATCTTGTTAAGTCTAATTTATATCCTCTAGTTTGGTTCGTGTTAAGTCTAGTTTAAATCATTTTAAGTCTAATTTAAATTGTTTTAAGTCTAATTTAAATCTTGTTAAGTCTAATTTATATCCTCTAGTTTGGTTCGTGTTAAGTCCAGTTTGATTCGTGTTAAGTTCAGTTTAAATCATTTTAAGTCTAATTTAAATCGTTTTAAGTCTAATTTAAATCTTGTTAAGTCTAATTTATATCATTTAAGTCTTTAAATTAGACTTAATATGAAATTAGACTTAAAATAAAATGAAATAGACTTAACATGGATTATATGTTAAGTCATGTTAAGTCCAATTTTGCTTCATGTTAAGCCTAATTTGATTCATATTAAATCTAATTTAATTTCTTTTAAGTCTAATTTTAATCCAGTTTAGTTCATGTTAAGTCTAGTTTAGTTTATGTTAAGTCTAGTTTGGTTCATGTTAAGTCCAGTTTGATTCGTGTTAAATCCAGTTTGATTCGTGTTAAGTTCATTTTAAATCATTTTATGTCTAATTTAAATCTTGTTAAGTCTAATCTAAATCATTTTAATTCTAATTTAAATTAGACTTAACATGAAATTAGACGTAAAATAAATAGACTTAATGTTTGTGGTGAAAGTTGATTTCTTCATTGCGGGATTCATTACAAACTTTAGACGTTTACAACGAAAACAAAAATTAGTCTTTTTATAAGACCTTTACACAACAAAACAAAAGTACAATTCTCTTCAAACAGCGCAGAGATCGTTTATCGGTCTTCTGCTTGCGTGGGATCTTAGCCTGTGACGGGGATGTTGATATCCGTGGACCACTGTCGATCAGATCTGATTGCTAAAAAATTGGGCAGAGCTTCGATAATTCGCGAAGGAATCAAGAAACCGTAGCGCTTATCTCGGCAACAGCGAGATAATTGCTCTTCTTAAGATCACCACAACGGGGTAATCTTAAGGGACGAACACGAGAACTGCAGATCTGACGAGCTTCTCTTCTTTATGCCGATGAACTCGATCCGATCTCTCCTCCTCCTCTCTGAAATTTATGCACTTTCAGTCTTCAGTCCGGCAGAGCTTCGCCAATGCTCGAGAATTTCAGATCCGAAAAAATAAGGGTCCTGGGGCTGTATTTAAAGGCTCCGGGGAATCTAGGCGGTTAAAACCGCATAACCATCAAAAAATCACTTTTTAGGGTCTAGGACACCCTCGGGTGTCTCAGCGAGGCCGAGACACCTTGGGGTGTCTCGGTTAGGCCGAGACACCTCGGGGTGTCTTAGCTTAGGCTGAGACAATCTGTTTTGCGCGCTTGTCCGTTTTCACCGTAACTTCTGCATCCGAACTCGGATTTGAGTGATTTAAAGTGCGTTGGAAAGTCGGCGAGGAGATCTATAAGCTCCGATGATTTAATCATGTGTGGAATAGATGAGGCATTTGGGATGTTTCGCCTTTCGTAAATGACGCAGGGTTCCCGATCAGCTTTCGTTCCTGTTATTCCGAAGTTCCGTTGCTTCGCGTGGTTCGTTGACTCACTTCATATGCTTGTCAATGTCGATTAAGATTCTGTGACTCGGATAATGACGTTCATCGTCTTTTCTCTGTCTCGAGCCGTGTGCGGGGACCTATAGGCAATTTTTGACGCCTACACTTAACATGGATTATATGTTAAGTCCAATTCGGTTCATGTTAAGTCCAATTCGGTCCATATTAAGTCTAATTTATATCATGTTAAGTCCAATTCGGTTCTGTTAAGTCCAATTCAGTTTACATTAAGTCCAATTTAAATCATGTTAAGTCTAATTCAACCTATTTTATGTCTAATTTCATGTTAAATCCAATTTAGTTCATGTTAAGTCTAATTTAATTTCTTTTAAGTCTAATTTAAATTATGTTATGTCTAATTTAACTTGTTTCAAGTCTAAAAATAAATTGAATTAGACTTAACATGAATCACTTTAAGTCTAATTCAACTTTTTTTAAGTCTAATTTTATATTAAGTCCAATTTAATTCATGTAAATTTAAAGTTCAATTTAGTTCATGTTAAGACTAATTCGGTTCATGTTAAGTCTAATTTAATTCCCTTTCAAGTCTAATTTAATTTCTTTCTAAGTCTAATTTATATCATGTTATGTCTAATTCAACTTCTTTTAAGTCTAAAAACAAGTTGAATTAGACTTAACATGAATCAGGTTAAGTCCATTTCAACTTATTTTAAGTCAAATTTGATTCATGTTAAGTCTAATTTGATTCATGTTGAGTCTAATTTCAATCATGTTAAATTTCTTTTAAGTCTAATTTAAATCATGTCAAGTCTAATTTAACTTTTTAAGTCTTATTTCATGTTAAGTTCAATTAAATTATACTTAAAACAAGTTGAATTAGACATAACATGATTTAAATTAGACCTAAAAGAATTAAATTAGACTTAATATGAATTAAATTAGACTTAACATAAAATTAGACTTAAAATAAGTTGAATTAGACTTAACATGAATTAAATTAGACTTGAAACAAGTTGAATTAGACATAAAATGATTTAAATTAGACTTAAAAAATATTAAATTAGACTTAACATGAATCAAATTGAACTTAACATGAAATTAGACTTTCATGTTAAGTCTAATTCAACTTGCTTTTACACTTAACATGAATTAGACTTAACATGAAAGCTTTTAGACTTAACATGAAAGAATAGAGGAGATAAGAGCATTTTAAAATTTTTATTTTTTATTCTCTCTCTATACTTAGCTGGCAGATAATAATTGCTAAAAGAGGGCTGTAGAGCATATATCTTCAATTTAAGGGCTAAAATACATGGGAGAAAGTCAAAGGGGCTGCAGCACATGAAGATTTTGCTTTTGGGACATTGACACAATTTTCCCTTTTCTAAAATCAATATTTTGTTTTTCAAATTTATCTTCATTTTACAAGATATATTGAGGTCTGATGTTTCTTAATTTAGGGGCTGTTTGGTTGTATGTTTTTACCATGTAAAAGGATGGAAAGTGTAAAAAAGTGGATCCTAATGACAGCTTTCATCACTTTCAATTGTTTGTTTGTAGTTGTGAAAATAGTGTAAAGTGATTTCATATGCTGATGTGGCTTGTAAAGTGATTTCATAAAAACAACATGATTTTAGGAGAAAGCTAACATAGAAGTCAGAAAAAATAATAAAAAATAATTCCAACTAATATGATCATTTGAGTATGGATCACTTTTTACACTTTCCAAACAAACAATTAAAGTTACATTTGCAAACCAAACAAGCAAGTTATGATTCCAATGGAATAAAAAACAAACAAAGAAAAATATACAAGTGAAATTGATGAGGTGGACAACAACTTTCCAAGTTGTGTCATAAATACACAATTTTATTAACAACAACCAAACAGTGTTTTTAATGATTGCTTCTTGATTAGGTTTGTTTCGTTTATCGACAAGTGCTAGCTGTTAGAAACTTTTTCATTGCTTTCCTCTTCCGATTTATAATAGTGAGAGATCCTCCATTTTGACATCACTACCGGTGTTTCTAGTTATTATATTTTTCCCAATGACCACATTAAGCATAGATAATCACCAAATAATGATAATTTTTTGGCTAATTAAAACTAAGTTTGCTATCAAGAGTGACAACAAAAAGCTAAGAGAGGATTTTTGACAATGACTGGTATCACCATCGCAGAAAAAAGACATGGTGGGTTCATTCATAATATAGAGAATAACGTATGCAGTTATGACTCACATGATTTTTTAGTTAGCATGTATATGTTTCTTAATTTTAATTTATTATTTATATCGAGTCACAGGATTATTGTAAAAAGGCCACGTGTAATCATGATTTATTAGTTGAAACTTCTATTAGCTTTATAACAATGAAGAACTGATTGAGATGGCTCCGGCTTCCAAAGTAGTTGATTGAAATGGTCAAGGCTAAAAGCTAAGTATAAAGTGGCATGGCATGGGCAATGTGAATATCAGGTATGAAAATAGTTTCATGTTGAAAAAGTTAAGAAAGGATGATCAACTTAAACAAAAAACTTTGAATAATTTCAAATAATTTAACTTTTTTGGGTACTTTGGTTCATAACCTCTATTTAAGGTCCATTAGTTCCCGATTCAACCATATTTTCTCCCCAAAAATTAGTATATGAGTCTAGGCTCTGCTCAAGTAAAGTCTAATATGAAACCAAAACATACCATGAGAATGACCGAAATTAGATTAGTTCGCCAATCCTAAATGGTGAAAATCCCAACGACTGTTGGCATGACATGTTGTAGTGCCGTGGTTGTTGGTTTAGACCAAGTCAGGTGAATTAAGGTCTAATTAGCCCACCTATATGGTGGAAGATCCTATAGATGTTGATATGTTGCATATACATGGTTATTGATAGTTCCGAAGTCAAGTTAATCCATAGATGACGATTAAAATTTCCCACGAGAGTGATAATGATATGGTTAGCCCAAAAGCAGACGAAGATTCCATAGGTGTCTATAGCTGAGTTGCCCCTTCAAGAATGTTGCCGGTTAAGACCAAGTCAGTGGAGGGTTTATTGCTTCCATGGACGATTGATCTACACTCACAAATGAAAAGAAGGATTTTAGAATTTCATGTTTGAGAATGGTCTCACATGGGTAGAGTAGAGAAAGAATGATCTACCCTCCTCCTATTTTATTTTTATTTTTCAGTTTTTATCAACTAGGAAGACATAGCAGCACTCAATCCAGAACTTTTAATTGAAACAAAGACCCATGGGATGTAGACCTCAATCCTTAAACAATGTGATTAGCCCTATCCTAATACCTCCTTAATAAAATTTTTTTTGATACTTTTGTGAAGGAAAAAAACAATTGCACTGCCATCCATCAGTTGTCCTTACTAACCCTGCATATGTTTTTCCTTTTGCTCACACACTTTCCTCGTGAGCTACCTTCTAAATTAAAAAGAAAAGGGAGAGAATAAATGGGACCAGAGAGATTCTTCGTGGACAACGCAAAAGACTAGAGAAAGAAAAGGACTGCTAGCTCCGTATTCTAGTAACTGTTACTTTTCTGTAAAAAAAGAGAGAACAGATGGAAAGAGAGAGAATGAAATCGTATGATATGAAATCATATGGTTGCATCTTCAATTGTGTATGAATTAATTCCATACCCCAGGGAGCTTGTTCTCTGTCCCAACCCCTTATCTTCAAGTAATACAAATTCCAGGATTAAGACTGCACTTATCATTTATTATTTCAAAGAATGATAACAATAAATAAAAGTTTGGCAGCCTGGCCAATGAACATAACTTATACCATCACCTGCATCGAGATGTAAGTTAGATTTTGGTAGCTCTCAGAAAAGTTTAAAAGAGGGATAAAATTAAGAGACAGGAGCTTATACCAAACTTGACATTATTGAGGTTACAGCTGAGTTTGGCTGTTGCCAAACCTACCACCAAATATTTAAGAGACCTGTACATAATAATAAGCAGGCTGTCGTTCTTTTCTGCCAAGAGCCAAAAACAAAGTATTTGGAATATAAAGCTTTTGGGTCTCCTGTGGTCACAACAACGCTTACTTTGGGGTGTGCCCAGAGGTTGAGCGTTATTTTACTATCTTAATATCCTGCTGTCATATATTGATGATATGATAACTTAATGAAGATTACAACAAAGTTTCACAACGATATCTTCATGTTATAACGGCGTGAAACTAACAGTTGATTGTTTTGCTATCATGTATATTTGACTAGTGTCCAATTCATTGTTTATTTGCTATCTTAAATATCTAGTTATTGATGTTTCAGTTAAGATTTTTCTCTCCTGACAAACGACGCATCAGGAAAGCTTCTCCAATTATCAGTTGACATAGGCTTAAAGCATGATCTCAGTAAGTTTATGGTGTACACAACTGAAGTTACGTGAATCAATCACCGAAGCTCAACTGATCTAAATTTGAAGTATGTACCCCACACCCCCCCTTAAAAATATAATTAGAAGAAGAAGAAGGGGTGGGGTGGGGGTGGGGGGGGGGGGGGGGCGGGGTGTGGGGAGAGAGAGAGAGAGAGAGAGAGAGAGAGAGAGAGAGAGAGAGAGATGTGGAAGAAACAGAATGAACTAACATCTCATAATACCATCAATAGAGTAAGTAAGAAGTTAAAAAGCACAAAATGACGCAATATCTCAGCGTCGCTTCAGTTCAACTCCATCTCTGTAAAGTTTGGGTCCATCTAAACATCATTGGATCATTGTTAACTTTGTCGACAAGAAATGAACAACATCTTTCATCAGACAGCAGCATCAGACACTCACGGGACATCGCTCTCAATGAATAGCAAGAAAATTTAAAAGGAATATAGAAATCTTTTGAGTGATAAAGAAGCTAGATTATGAAAAAGAACTGCTACCCTAGATGCCGCATATGTTACATCTCAACAAACTCTCTCAAATACCTAAGACATATAAAGTACAAGTACAACAGTTCCTAAGTTCAGTTCCCCAAACTATCCAAAAAGCTCTGCAACTCTTTGAGCCCCTCCGCCGATATGCTCCTCTGAACCCTAGATCTTGGCATAGCAAGAGCAGGAGGCGGCTTTGAATCAAAACAAACCACGATAACCGACATATTATCGCTACTCTTCCTCTTCAATGCCTCATCAATCAGCTCCTTGCAGCAAATCACCGGATCATTGTGCTCTTGTAGCTTCCTTCTTGCAAAATCCACGGCGTTCTGGCTCCGAAAAACATCCCAAATTCCATCACAACCAATGATAAGGAACTCATCCTCCTCTGTTAGCCTAGTGATCATCACCTCAGGCTCGGCACTTAGAGGCCCCGTGCCATTGTGAGGGTTCTTTAACCCTTCCATATGCCAGTCTCCTAATGCACGGGCAACATTGAGCTGCCCATTGAGGTATCCATCTTCGACGTAGCCTCCAGAGGCTTCAATTCTCTTCCTCTCTCTAATACAGGCTGGCTTGTGGTCCCTGGACATCTCGATTGCTTTGCCTCGTCGACAAAGGACTGCCCTACAGTCCCCAGCATTTGCCACCACAAGTGACCTGTCCCAACAAACATCAGGAGGTGCATAAGGGTATCAATTAAGAGCTCACCAACTAGCCCAACCAATTAAATTCTTTTGCCTAATGATAACCACACTAGCTCTTTAGGTAGACTTATCAATTGTCAACCACAACAACAACAACAACAACAACAAACAACAACAATAACAACAACAAACTTTTATCCCAGATTTATGGGGCTGGCTATGGAAAATCTTATTCTTCATTTAGTTCTGGTTAGGGTTGTCTGCTCCATTAAGATAATCACTTATCATATCCTTCTTAATCGCTTCTAACGGAGTGTTATTAGGTCTATCTGTAGTTCTCTAGCTCCATAATTTTGTAATCTTATTACTTCAATTTGGCAATTGTCATCCAAATAATTGCATCGTTCTGTCTTCAACGGAATCTATGATACGATTCATACGAACTTATACATGTTTCACCGTTTAAACTACTAAAAGTGGAAATGTTTCAGACAAGACGAGGCTCTCTTTTGAAGCAGATTGAGTGTGATTAAACATCAAATATGGGGTACAGTCACACTCAAACATCAAATATAGGGAACAGTCAGTTATATCACTGTTCTGTTCTTCGTGTGTGTGTGTGTGTGTGTGTGTGTGTGTGTGTGTGTGCACGCATGCTCGCATGTAGTGTGTGTGTGTGTGTGTGTGTGTGGATGGTGAGGACAACCTGATTAATCTGATTCATTTCAATGGGAACTGAAACAGTCTCAAGAATAAAGGCTGTAGCTCAAAGTGAGGGCAACAAACTCTCTTTCAGATGATAGTCTAATTATCGAAGATGCTGTACAGAGTAGGTTTTATAAGGAAAAGTTCTTTATAGATCCCTTAGCATGTTAGCGCCATAATGGCTTCAGATAACAGCCTCTACTGAGATAGAATATCATTATTGTAGAAATGAGGCATCCACGATACAGGGACATTATAAGAAGAACAAAATCTCTTTCATGAAGGAGCATGTTATTCAAGACTTGCACTCTTACACTCCAGATCCTAGAAATTCTCTACGCTAGATAGCTGCTACATGCTATTATTAAATAATGTTTCTTCACATAAAAGTTGAAAGATCTTCAGGAAACAAGACATATCTTATAAACTTACAACGATATTTATGCAAATATAATTCCCTAGTATCAAATTTCCTTAGAATATTACAATACCATGTTTCATATAATTTAGACATTCCCAATAAATTGTGTTCGATAAGTTAGGAAGATTCCTAGAACTGTGTTACTCCCTAAAATAATTCCAAAGTTGATGACTATGTTTATGAAGCAATGGCTATGGTTGCAGAGCAGTTGGCAACAGTTGTAACATCAGCTACTGAAGGAGAAGATGGGGTAAAGAAAAGAGATGGCTAAAACTAAATAATATTAAAGAGGAAGAGAGGCCTTTGCAAAAACAAGTTTCTTTTATTTGAAGTTTTTCACCGATCATAAATGTAACTGGTAAACATATCACATAGACAGACACATTTCCACAAAATGCGGGCGGAACACAGTAATACCACATAAATCAAATATTCCTGTGAATGTTGAGTTGTACCTACACCAAAGTCAGGAATTTGCTAGGAATATAATACCACCAAGCAGACTCTTGCGTACTAAACTACCAATACAACTTATATTTGATATAAAGAACATGCACATCTAAAATGAAACTTAGGTAAAAGGAAAACCCACCTTCCAACAACGAGTGCGGTCAATGCAGTTGTCCCAGAAGCAAGGGCAGAATCCAACGAGCATACCTCTGAAAAAGCAGTGTCTGTCTGTAAGAATGCAGAGGCAACTACCTTCTCAATCTCCCTTGGAAAGTCATCATCCTCTACGATAAACCTCAGCAAATTGCTGCAAGCAAAATCAGCAGCATGCTTTCCCCCGTGCCCATCAAAAACCTACAGGTAACCATTTTATATAGTAAGTTATGGAATCAGTTGAGACTCACAAGACATGAGCTGAAAACTAGACAATCAAGTAGCAGTAATGACTATACACAAAACTCACAAGAAGCTTTACTGTCTAAAGTAAATAAAGCTAAACAAAGGTATATAATTAGGAATGTATCAAGTATCCTTGGCTCCAAGCACAGTGCTACACTATTAAATGGACTGAGATACTCTTCTGACTGAAAAATAAATACAGATGGGAATATAATTAGGAATGTATCAAGTATCAGAAACAAATATATTGAAGCTATCTGCATGGGCTAGTTTGGTATTGCTGGAGTTTATGGAAAGTAGTTCATGTAAGTACCTTATAAAAGCAACTTATATAAGATTATAAGTTACTGAAAATAGATGTTTGGATATATATATATATATATATATAT
>BQKN01000988.1:892672-917320 GCA_022839385.1 Asparagus kiusianus
TATATATATATATATACTTCTAAAAGCAATAAGGTGTTTGGTAAAATTGTGTTTAAAGATCATTATAAGGGAAAAAGACAAAAATAGACATAACTTTAGTGATCAAAATAAACAAGATAACTTGTTGGCCTAGATAAATTAATAATGCCAAAAGATAAAGTGTATATATGGCAAAAGATAAAGTAATAATGCCAAAAGATAAAGTGTATATGGCACTAAAACTATAAGCATCCCCAGGTTGCTTCTAAAAGCACCCCCTTAAAACACCAGGAGTTTAAATAAGCACATAAAATAAGTCTTACCAAACACCATTGTTCACCACTTCTTCAAAAAAATAAGCGGAAGCAGTCTACAAAAAGCAATACCAAACTAGCCCATAGTAGGGTGGACAAGAAAACTTACTTTAAAATACATCCAAATGTTAAATCTAATTCCATGTCCTTAAAGAGCATGTGAAAGTTTGATGCATGACTAAAAAGAATATATGCATATTAAAGAGGAAATACCCCATAAAAGGCATTGGGTCCTTCTTCAAGCTTCTTTAGCCCAAACTCATGCATCAAGTTGTCATAGCAAACATACACATCTTCCATGCTTCGTCTAAATCCAATATCAGCCCAACCTCCAGAACGCACAATTGGGAGGAAGTCAGAATCACAGCTTTCTCTGCACGTTTCAGTCTCAATAGGTACATCCAGTGGCATAGTCTTCATCTGCAAAAGTTCGACTTAGTACATCAAAGTATAAAGGTTAAAATTAGAAAACATGAGTCTGATGCAATCATAAGACCATCTACAGACTAAGAAATTAGTGATAGAAGAAACAACTGCAGTTTGAGGAAAGATTACTATGAAGCACTAAATTTGTCAACTTTAACAACCTGTACATGCAACTGCTGTCAGGTCTTTTGCTGATTATAAAACTACATTTAACAAAAAAGGGCAAAATACTTACAAAAGTTGATAAAAGTCAATGATCTAGGCCAATTTATGCTTGACTAAATTAGAGTAATATGTCCCTCATTGGTAAATGCTGAGGTGATTAGCGAAATAAAAAATCAGAAGTTGTGAATTTCTCTTTGATATAGAAGTCCACCACAGGGTTGCAAGAGTACACCAAACACAATTTACAAATATTAAGCCCTTTTCTGAGACTTGCTTGAAGAACTAAACACAATTTGACAATTTAAAAAAAGAAGGAAGGTTGACATATGATGTATCTGCGTATATGATACTTCTCTGCTAAGGATGTTGGCTGAGACACCTTGACCAACTTCAACAAAACTGTGCTTAATCTTCCTATAATGTGAAAAAGTATGTTAGAAGTTATATTCTACAAAAACACTATCCCCAATCAATTATTACTTCACAGATAATCTACAGAAAAGAAAAAATCCACGCAGAAGGTTGCAGTTAGAATACTTTCTTCTCATCAAACTATCAGTTGTAGATAAATCATACCAACTATACCAGCCATCTCACTTTGTGATCCCAGATTCTTCGTGTTTATGAAGAAATATATAATAACTTAGGAATCACATCTAAATTAATCATCTTAAGAGCAAGGTTTTAAATGTCGGATGTCGGGTTCAATGTCGGATGGCTGAAATCTATGTCGGATAGCGGAAATCAGGGATATATCGGGGGACATTGACTAAATATCGGATTGTCATATCAGGTAGTGTACATATGTATACTATCATGTCCTCAATGTAATCTAAGCATTCATAAATTCAATATAAGCATACTTTATAAATTCTATAAACTAAGCATAAAAAAGTAAATAATATATGGATTTGAGTTCATAAATTCTTTCTATCGGGTTCATAAGAAACCCTTAAACATGAGAACGGGTCAAACGGGTTTGGATATTTATCACTAAATCCAAACCCGATAACAAAAAACAGATCTTAAAAAAAAGTACCATATCGGCCGATTTTTCAAAGCTAAAAAATAGGCCGATGTTGCCCGATATGACCCTGATATTTCTGATTTGGCTCTGAAAACCGATATACGAGTTGAAAACGTCTATGTCGTGTCGGTCAAGCTCCCAAAGCTCCCAAACCGATATGTCGGCCGGCCGACATTTAAAACCTTACTTAAGAGCCAGAACCTTTACATTTGTGGAGTTGACGTGCCACTTAACACATATCATTTAACCATGATGTAATAATCTTTATAGATCCAGTTTTCCCATGGATGTATGCATCTTGCCAAACTGCACATACTAGCGCACCTTGAAATGATGAACATCCTGTTGGATATTTTTTTTATAGAAGAGCCGCCCACGTTTTGACAGCCACCCTCTTCTTTAGCCCCCTTCTTTGACAATTTTGAAGAAAAACAAATTTGGTGGGTCCTACAAGTTTGAAATTAAATAAAGCGGTGGGCCCCACCGAAGAAAAATTAGGACGTGGGTCCCACGTGAATAGTAACTAAAAATATTTTATTAGTGCATAGTATTTTCCCAAACACTATAAATAGACTCCAAATCCTTAAGGAAAATTCATTCCAAAAACAACAATCAATATATATACAGATATATATTGTAGAATAGCTAGTGCTCGTAGGAACAGTGCCTAGACCGAGAAGGTCTGATAGATCGAGGAGATTTTTACCTGATAGATCGATAAGATTTTTGCATGATAGATCGAAGAGATCTTTGCCTGATAGATCGAGGAGACCTTGACCTGATAGATCGAGGAGATCTTGACAGTACTGGGTTGGTGCACACCAGAGTACTGGACTGCTATTCCTGAAAACAATTTGGTCTTGAGATCCTTGCACCGGAGTAGGCCAAATAATGCTTTAAGCATAGCGTTTTATAAACGCATAACAACTGAGTTTGAAAATTTTAAATTATTGCACTTTAGTTTTCTGTTCAGTTTTTTGCTGTTATATATCTGTATTATTCCATATTTAACCACAGACGCCAACAATCTTAAAGCATTATTTTGATCTACCATGGATCCTGCGAGAACTCTTGGAGTGGACTGCCTTAAGTTAGAGAACTTTGATGGTTCCAACTTCAACGCATGGCGTCGGAAAGTTATCTTCGGGATGCAACTCCTGAAAATCTATTATGCGGTTTCTGAGGAAAAAACCGACTCTGAAGAAGACTCTGAAGCTGAAGCCTCTTGGGCTAGAGATGATCACTTCTGCAGGAGTTATCTTCTTAATTGTCTGACCGATCACCTAGCAGATGTTTACACCAACAAGCCCTCTGCAAAGAAAATCTGGAATGCTCTAGAGGACCAGTACAAGGATGAGGAGAAGCTGTCCAAATCTCACATCATTGACAAATTTCTGGACTTAAAGTTCGAAGATGATACTGAGATTTTGCCTCAAGTCAAAGAGCTTGAAAAGCTTGTTATAAAGTTGAAGGATGAAAAGATCAGTCTTTGTCAAACCTTCATCTCTGGTGTAATTGTCAACAAACTTCCTCCATCTTGGATGTCATTCTCCACTGATATTCGAAGAAAAAAAAAGACAGGTGACTCTGTCTAACTTGAAGAGGTTCATTCGGATCAAGGACGAGACTCGAACTCACACGAAGACTGAGCTCATTGCTAAACAGAAGGCGTCTGCTAACATGGTGGCTGCTAACTCTGAAAAGGGTAATAATTCATCTTTTAAGAAGCAGAAGTCTTTTAACAGAAAGAAGAACCAGAATCCGAAGAACCTGAATGTTCAGAAGGAGTTCAAGAAGAGCGGCAAATGCTTCAACTGTGGGAAGCAATGATATTTTGTCAAAGACTGCAAAGCACCAAAGAAGAAAACAACACACAATGTCAATCAAGTTGATAATTATGTGGCTATGCTCTTCCAGGTAACAACTCCAAGCAACATCTCTAGTTGATGGTTAGATACAGGTGCTACTTGTCATGTATGCTCCGATAGAGATATGTTCTCTTCTTATGTTGCTTCCAAAGAGAACGTATCAATAGCTGATCGTTCTGTACTTCCTGTTCTTAGAACTGGGACTGTGGTGCTGACTCTTTCTTCAGGAAAGATTCTCACATTGAAGGATGTGAAACACGTTCCCTCAATTGCCAAAAACTTAGTCTCTGAAAGCATGTTGTGTGATGCAGGCATGAGGCTGGATTTTCAAGGAGAAAAGACTGTATCATCCTTTAAGAAAATGTATTTTGACAATGCATATCGTACTGATGGCATGTATAAAATCAGTACGAGTGCACCCAACCCTGTTATAAATGAAGTATCCTCTTTTGCTTACTCCTCTGTGTTATGACACAATAGGCTGAGACATGTAAATTATAAAAAATTATCCAGCATGAAAAAGTTAGGATTACTTCCAAAATATGAGGGTAACAAACCTGAGAAATGTGAAGTCTGCGCGCAAGCAAAGCTGACGAAGAAGCCATTTTCAAGTGTCACGAGGAGCACCAATCTGATTCATTCAGATACTTGTGACTTCAAGAGCTTCATCACTCGTGGCGGCAAGAAGTATTTCATCACCTTCATCGACGACCATTCTCGCTTCTGCCACATTTACCTACTGAAATCTAAAGATGAAGCTTTCAACAAATTTGTCGAGTTTCGGACTCGAGTGGAGAAGCAGCTTGGACTACAGGTAAAAAGACTCAGGAGCGACAGAGGAGGAGAATACTGATCTAAGAAATCGGAAGCATACTTCAAGGAGCATGGAATCATTACAGAAACTACTGCTCCGTATTCTCTGCAATCTAATGGGATTGCAGAAAGGAAGAATCGCACATTGACCGAGATGATAAATTCGATGCTGATCACATCTGGTCTACCTACCTGCTATTAGGGAGAGGCTTTGCTAATGACAAATTGGATTCTAAACAGAGTACCCTATTCCAAAACTGATAGTACTCGTTATCAATTATGATTGGGATATCCAGATTCTTTGGATAGTCTCAAAATGTGAGGGTGTCTTGCATATGTTCGAATTTTAAATATCAGAAGGCCTAAGCTCGGACCAAAGGCAAACAAATGTGTGTTTCTTGACTTTGCTGGAGATAACAATGCGTGCAGGTTCCTAGACCTTGGAACCAACTCTATCATTGAAGCTCGAGATGCAGAATTCTTTGAGGATAGTTTATCAAACATAAAGGTTTATTGCTTAAAGATGTAGCAGAGAATGCTAAAACTTCAAATGCACAAGAGGAGCCAGTCAATGATGAAGGAGTTATCAAACCATCTTCCAAACGTGACAGAAGACAGAAAAATTTTAGAGGTGACTTCATCACCTATAATGTAAAAGATCCACAGACTTTTCAAGAAGTAATGCAGTCAACAGACGTTCTTCTATGAAAAGAAGTTATAGATGATGAGATGGATTCATTAATCCAAAATCATACTTGAGAGCTGGTGGATGTACCTAAAAGTGTAACGCCTATCAGTTACAAGTGAATCTTCAAGAAAAAGCTCCGTCCTGATGGTATTATTAAAAAGTACAAAGCAAGACTGGTAACAAAAGGATTCTCTCAGAAAGAAGGTATAGATTTTTTTAATATCTATGCACCAGTTTGCAGGATCACTACTATCAGAATACTTATTGTGGGCGGTGATTAAAAGGTTCGTCATACATCAGATGGATGTGAAGACTGCCTTTCTCAATGAAGATCTCACAGAAGAGATCTACATGAAGAAACCAGAAGGACTTGATGCTCCAGCTGGTAAGGTTTGTAAACTTGTTAAGTCATTATATGAACTTAAGCAGGCACCAAAACTCTGGCATGAAAAGTTTGATGGCGTTGTTGGTAACAATGGGTATCAAGTCAGTGAATCTGACAAGTGCCTACACATCAAGGTCACTGAATGAAAGGTGGTGATCATCTGCCTCTATATGGATGATATGCTCATCATCGGGAGTGATTTAGAGAGAGTAATATCTACCAAGAAATTTCTTTCAACACAGTTCAGTATGAAGGACCTTGAAACTACGGACGTGATTCTCGAAATCAAAATCATATACTCTGAAGAGGGTATTGGATTGTCTCAATCTCATTATGTCAAGAACATGCTAAGAAAGTATAGCTACTATGATCTACCAGAACTGTCAGTGCCGTATGATTATAACAAGAAGCTTCGACCAAACACTGGAAGACCAGTAGAGCAGCTGAGGTACTCAAAGATCATTGGGAGTCTTATGTAAGCGATGAGCTGCACAAGGCCGGATATAACATTCACTGTAGGAATGCTTAGCAGGTTCACAAGTAATCCTGGAAAGCTTCATTGAGATGTTGTCCAGAGATTGATGAGATATTTAAAAGGAACTACAGGTCTGGGCCTATTCTACACTGGATATCTGGGTGTAATCGAAAGCTATTCAGATGCGAGCTGGTACTCAGAATCAGATGAGTGCAGATCTACTGGAGGTTTTGTCTTCACCATGGGTGGAGTTGTCGTCTTGTGGAAGTCTAAGAAGCAGACCATGATTGCACAGTCATCGATGAAATCTGAATTCTTCGCATTTTGTGTTGCAGGAGATGAAGCTGAGTGGCTCAGTTGTATTCTCCGAGACATTCCATTGACAGTATTACAAGATGCAATTACTATCTATTGTGATAATCAAGTGACGAGTGCTGTGACAGCAAACTCGATGTTTAATGGAAAGAAACGGACCATTCGTCTAAAGCATGACTATTTGAGAGAGCTCATTTGTCAAGGAGTCATCTCTGTGATTGACGTCCGATCTTTAGAGAATGTGGCTGATCCTTTGACTAAGGGTCTGAAAAAGGACATAGTCGAAAGGACGTTTGCTGGAATGAGTCAAAGTTTTATAAGTTTTACAAATACTTACCATATTTATTAAGTTATTAGTTCAAACCTTATGCTACTAATAATAAAATAATTAGTTCAAAAGTCAAGTAAGATTTGTAAAGTTTGACGAGTCTTACAAATACTTACCATTTACATCTAGTTATTAGTTCAAAGCTTATGTTACTAATGACAAGATAAATGGTTCAAAAGTTAAGTAAGATTTATAAGTAAAAGGGTTTAAGTTTTCTTAGATTAGTCGATGTCTAAGACAAGGTTTAGGGGTTACGTAACGCGTTCCGTAAGGAACGAGGTACTTAATTGATCTTTGATCAACCTCTAATACTATCCTTACCTGACTGAACTACCGGAGTAAAACTTTGATCTTTTCACCTAGAATCCTATCATGAGAGAGGATGACTCTTAAACCTTAATAAGTTCAAAGCATTTTGGATGCAGGATGTTTGATAGGAAACAAGCCTAAAGAACTCACCTATGCATGGGTGGAGAT
Source organism: Asparagus kiusianus (assembly GCA_022839385.1). Taxonomy (NCBI): domain Eukaryota; kingdom Viridiplantae; phylum Streptophyta; class Magnoliopsida; order Asparagales; family Asparagaceae; genus Asparagus; species Asparagus kiusianus. Next base: position 899,933 of record BQKN01000988.1, read on the forward strand.
TTGGCCATCTCTTATGATGTCTTGTGGAAAGATACATATAGCCCTAGTAGAAACCAGGACATGCACAGAGCCATAAATGTGCAAAGACAAAGGCAAAGGCAAAGACAAATATGGTTCAAAGTAAAAACTACCACAGATAAGTTTGATTTTGTGCGCTGGATTTCTAGACATGTGCTTGTTCAAGTCTCTGCGACACCTTGCACCTATCTTTTATTCAGTTGGTCTAAAGAGGATTCAAGTCCTTGCGACACCTACCTTATGCACAACGATTGAAACAATGACACCGTTACACGACACTAGTTTTTAAAAAAAATTATAGGAGATTGTTGGATATTTTTTTTATAGAAGTGTCGCCCACGTTTTGACAGCCACCCTCTTCTTTAGCCCCCTTCTTTGACAATTTTGAAGAAAAACAAATTTGGTGGGTCCTACAAGTTTGAAATTAAATAAAGTGGTAGGCCCCACCGAAGAAAAATTAGGACGTGGGTCCCACATGAATAGTAATTAATAATATTTTATTAGTGCATAGTATTTTTCCAAACACTATAAATAGACTCCAAATCCTTAAGGAAAATTCATTTTAAAAACAATAATCAATATATACAGATATATATTGTAGAATAGATAGTGCTCGTAGGAACAATGCCTAGACCGAGAAGGTCTGATAGATCAAGGAGATCTTTGCCTGATAGATCGAGGAGATATTTGCCTAATAGATCGAGGAGATCTTGACCTGATAGATCGAGGAGATTTTGACAGTACTGATTTGGTGCACACCAGAATACTGGACTGCTGTTCCTGAAAGTAATTTGGCATTGGGATCCTTACACTGGAGTAAGTCAAATAATGCTTTAAGCACAGCGTTTTACAAACGCACAGCAGCTGAGTTTGATAATTTTAAATTACTGTACTTCAGTTTTCTGTTCAGTTTTTTGCTGTTATATATCTGTATTATTCCAGATTTAACCACAGGTGCCAACACATCCAAATGAAAAAAGACGTGAGACAACTCATCTCTTGCTTCTTATTTGGAAAAATGCTCTCCGCGGCTTTGAATGAAGGTGGAAGCCTTGCACTGAACTATGGTCCTATGTTGAAATTTTCTGTCACTCGCTTCTTAAATTGAAAATTCACTTCAAATATCCTAGAAAATATCATTATGCTTTCAGAACCTCAACTTCCGTCATGTTTGCTCGGTGTCTACACAACTTCAGACTTGTGATTCTCAAAGTCTGAAATTTCTCAGGGTTCTCAATCTGTTTTTTAACACAGTCATTAAGCAGCTCGATGTCCCCTTTAGCCATCAATCTTCATCCATGAGCATCTTCTCAAGAGATATCACACTTCCACTGAGGAACCTTTTCCGTCATACATTATCTCCTTTGCCGATAGAGTGAACCCGCCATAACTTTCTTCAGATAGCTTCAAATATCCTCTCATGCAAAAATAACCTTCCTTTGTAAAGAAAGCTACCCACTATGCATTTCATGGTGCACTCATTTTCGGCGTCATTTACCGACAGGAGGTCAATGGCCGGTTTATGGGACACATCTCCATAGAATTGGGTAGGAGGCTTCGGCTGAAGGTTAGCATGGTGAATGAGAATAGGAGCTATAAGTCCACTCGTGAGAGAAGAAAAGCTATGGACTATAAAATGAATGATTTAGTATCCAAACTTAATCCTCCCACCATGTCTTAACTCACAATCCTAACTAAGAGAAGAAAAGCTATGGACTATAAAATGAATGATTTAGTATCCTAACTTAATCCTCCCACCATGTCTTAACTCACAATCCTAACTTCTCATGTACCAACTTAATCCTCCCACCATGTCTTACCTCACAATCCTAACTTCTCATGTACCAAATTTTGAAGCAGCATCTCCTCCATCCCCATGCCTAACCACCCCTAAGAAACAAATGAATGAGTTCCATTATAACCAATATTAGAATGGTTTTTATCTAAATAACCCACGTTACAAATTACACAATTTATATTCCACAAAAGATATCCTATTTGCCTCAATATAGATCGTTCGCATATTTTCAGCTACTCCAATCTTATGATTTTATTAGACATCCATCTATTAGTTACGCATATTAAGTTTCCAATTTTAACTACTATACAATTGAATGTGATTTCCTATAGAAAATCTACTCTGACTATTGATAGTCAATTGCAATATACTATCAGAAAGTGTATCCTATGATGATCATGGCGATGACCCCACATGTCGTTTTCAACTCAAGACCCATCAATTATCCAAATTATTAAACAAAATCTCAACTTTCTTCAAAAGGAAGGGGGAAGGGGGGACCCTTACAAGAGAAGCATGGCGAACGAGGGTAGGCCTACAATCACCGCCGGCGAACTGCCGGCGGTAAGATCCAGTCTCCGGCACCGGCGGCCTGCTGCCCTCGCCGGAGGCACCGCTGGCTCCTCCTCCTCTGAAACCCTCCATTACCCAAATCTCGAATGCAGGAATTCTTGAGGTCGCATCAGGGTTGGAATTAGGGTTCGGGTTTCAACGATTCCGCCTTTGTGAATCGATCACGGCTCCTCTCTGCAGCAAAATAACGCGTGCACGCTTTCTTTACCTTGTGCTAGGGTTAGGGTTTTTTCTGGGTTTCAGTTTTTTTTTTTTTGGGTGTAATAGTGAGCCAACGAACGAGGGGTAGAGGCACGTGGAAGGGTGCGATGCGACAAATAGCGGACAGCGGGAGATATGAGGTGGTTTCTTTAATGAGAAGGAGGATGAGAGAGAAAAGTAGTTGTTTGTTGACAAGAGGTGAGAGACGTTGGACACGTGTCGTGAGAGTAGTGACTGCACTTGACACGTAGAGGATTATGAGTACAGGAAAAGATATGATCGGTGGACTTTTGATGGGCCTTCGTTCAAGGCTTTGATGGGCCTCAAACAGGTCTTTCAACATTGGGCTGAATTGAGATCCAACAGACAATAAGAACGGACTTTCTTTGGATGACAAGTGATGGCTTGAAATGGAGGCTCAGAATATCCTGCGTATGAACGGCGTGCGTGAGCTACTGAGCTATCCACAGGGAAGAACGGGGTAATTTGAAGATTTTAACCGCCTCTTTATGGATCAGAACTAGTATTCACCCCGTGCTAAGCACGGAATCCTTACAGATTATTTTTGTGCGCAATTTTTTTTCATCTCAATTTTTTGTTTTGTCACGATAAATTTATCTTAAACATACTTGAAGTCCATCATATATAACCAATGAGGATATTGTTTTGTCACGATAAATTTATTTTAAACATATTTGAAGCTCATCATATAAAACTATTGAGGATATGCAGATAGGTATTTGTTTGCAATTCATCATATACTTGAAGTCCATATTTAAACATAGAAACATAGATAATTAAAACTCTTAACAAAGATAGTTAAATCTTTTGCTTATCCCTTCAAGTAATATATATAACACAGATTTTAACCGCCTCTTTATGGATCAGAATATCACACTCGCATAAAAGGATAGTCTGAGAATAAAGATGTAGTCGGGATGAAAAATTTCGTAAGCCCAAAAGAGCCTGTGAGCCTCGGCCTTTTTGACTTGCGTGTTTCGACTCGTAGACTTATGCTCAAGCTTTAGAGGTTCAGGTCCTTGATTGTTCAATTAAACAGTGAAAATTGTCGACATATATTGTTACTAGTATGATAGTATGATTTGCAAGTGGTAAATTTTTAATTTAATATTTTATTATTGATTTATTTCATTAAGTATTATTTAATTTAAACCATGAATCAAATATATGGATAGAATTTAAAAATTCAAAAGGATTGAATAGTGAAATTACAGTTATGTATCAACTGGGTGATAATAGATTGTTTGCATCCTTACAATAGAAAACAATGAATAATTTTATAAGAGAATTTTATTTGATATACATCATTGAGTTGCAATCAACCAATGCTACCTATATACAGATGACAGTAGACGACATATTTAATCATAACCATCCAATATAAATGTTACTAAAATATTAGCATCAACTTTTTTCTTTAGTCTTACTTATTTCTATCTCCTCAAAACAATTAATAGTCATGCAACAAATAGTAGAGATACTATAAATATCTCTCTTTATCATTAGATATATTGAGCTTTAATGGTTCAAATTTTTTTCGAGCGGTAAGCTACTTATGCCTATTAGGAGCTTGAGATTTTCTGATTACATGTCTATGAAGTTCATCAAAGTAAATCGCAAGATGCTAAAAAACTGCGAAGATAGTATAGAGCAAGAATTTTTGAGAAGGCAAAGAACCAAAGAATCATACTCCTAAAACAACAGTTCTATCATTGATAAAATCAATTGAAAACGAACCAAAGGAGGAAAACCATGATAGTATAACTAAAAAGAATCATATTTGTCTTTACAGATATGGATCGACTGTAATTGATATTTCTTTTGTAGAGTTCACTCTCAGATTGGGCTCCAATGTGTTTCTTATTAGAATGAAATTCAGATGTCGCATAAATCCACTGAAGCTGACTTATCACAGGCTAAAAACAATGACATATAGAACTATTGATTCACCAAAGCTTCTTTTGAATCATTTGCTACCCGAGTTTTTTTAGTAAGTTACATGCATTTACGGCTTGTCCCGATGAACGGCGACGAGAAGGCTCTGCTAAGCAACCCCTTGTTCTCCCTTCTTTACCACCTAAACTAAAGTTTTTAAGTACGAAATTTAGTAATTGCTAGTCTGGGAAAGATATTTTTGGCAATAGTTAATAAAAAAAAGAAGATATTATAAACACATTTTATGTATATTAGGTCTATGAAAAAATGACCGTGTTAATGAAACACAATAAATGAGTGGCACAGAAGCACTTGGTATGAAAATAGATAAGACATGTATTAGAGCAAGCATGAAAGAGAAATTTTTTTAACAAAAAAGAAAGTGAAACAGGATGTATTCTATGACATAAACAGATGTAACAAACTTAACAGAAGACTCCTAAAGGAGCAACTAGCAAAATCAACTACCAGATTGCCTATTGACATTACCAAGAGCTAGTGCCAAACCAGAGAGAGGTCCTACTCCAGAACCCTATATAGAAGACTAAAAATGAGCAAGGTGTTGCTATGATAGAGAAAGAAACTAAAACAAACGAAAACCTATCTGCAAGAAATTAATGTTAGGTCTCGTATTTATGAGCCTATTATCTAATCTAGTTTTGATGATTAACAAACAATTCCTAACATCATTTGTCTAGTATTTGTGTTTGTTCGTTAGGTATTCTAGACAAGCACCAATGTCGGAGGTTGGATAAACTTGTGCCTTCATGATGATATCTAAAGGAGGTTGGCAGATATAGGAATGAAGTCATCTGTATTTCTAGTCAAAGACAATATCGTGCTTCATCCTCACTACCAAGATCGAGCTCAAATGAAGATTTTTTAGCTTGTGTATATAGTTTCTACTTTACTTATTATACTTTGTGTGTTTATACTTAGAGTTCAAAATTCATACACACACACACATTTGTTTTGATTTATCATTTGTCTTGATTTATTATCGTTTTGGATTATAGACTTAACGATATGATTTTATATCTTTTCTTAAGTCTATAATCTATTGGAAAGTGTTTGAAAACTTATTTCATCAAAATCAAGTATTTGATGATTTCGTATTTTTGAACAGTCTACGAGTTTTTACAAATGAGAAATGCAATTTGAGAAATTTTTTTTCTAACATGTTTAATTTCATATGTATAAACATTTTCCAAAGTTTTATTATTTTTAGAGTTGATTTACTATGTTAAATCGATTTTACAAAATCAAGTGTTTAGTAGTTTTCAGAATCTGGAAAATCTGTTTTAAAACAATAAGTTCTCACAAATGCAAAGTAATATTTCACAAATTTCTTCTCTAACATGTTTATCTTTATGCGTATAAATTTTCCCAAAATTTTACTATTTTTGGGGTGTTTTGCTATTTTAAATTGAATTTAGTAAATCAGTTGTGCAATATTTCAGAATTTGCTGTGCATGTTTTCAGTCGACTGAATAGTGTCAGTCGACCGTGAACAGTGCCTCAGTCGACTAAATAGTGTCAGTCAACCTAGCAAAAGTATTTTTAGCCTTTTAAAGTTTTAGTCTATCAGTCGACCGATGTAAAGCATCAGTCGACCGATGCAAAGCATCAGTTGACCGATAACAGTCAGATTGCATTGTAACGACTAGTTTTGGTTAGAATTTTTTGTGAGGCTGTATATATACCTCATAACTCATTTGTTTCACTTATGAAAGTTTAGAAAAGGTTTTGCAAGTTTGTTTAAGGATTTTTGAAAGAAAAATCAAGTGTGTTTGGTTATGCAAAGAGTTTTACAAGAGAAGGAGATCAAATTCAGTTTTGAGCATTCATCTTCAAACCTCTATCTCTCTTGTTCTTAGAGAAGTTTTCTAAACTCAATTCCTAGCTATTTATTATTTTAATTCTTATATATTTATGCTAGATTGATTTGAGTTTATATTTCATTATACTCATTGTCTACACACACAACCACTTGAGCTTAAGTATTTCACATTTAGTATACTTAGGTTGTGAGAGTGTATCTTTGAGAGCGAGCTTACATATTTGTTCTCATATTTGTTGGAGAACAAAACATTTATTTGAGCTTGTTACTATCAAAACATATTGTAATACACAATGACACTTAGAGGAGTGGTTGGGAGAGACCATGGTCAATTCCAAGAGGAGTGGCGTTGGTTGTAAAAGCCTAGGGAGATGTAGTAAATCCAAGCACTTGAGGAAGGTGACACGGGTAAGCCAACACTTAGAGGAGTGTATTGTGTGATTGTCAATGTGTGATTTGTAAACGTTATCGATGAGCGTTAAAAACCAATTGTGTAGTTATTTGTGTTGAGATAATGGAGATTCTCATCGAGGGTGAGGAGCAGCGACGTAGGTCGAGGGTTGACTGAACTCTATGATCATTTCCTTTGTGTTTACATTTGCCTTGACGTATTATTCTTGTGCTCATTGTTCATCATATTTCTATATTTCCATTGTCATATAGTTTATATCCTCACATATCTCATTGCTAGGATATTAGTTAATAAAGTTTTAACTTGGCATCGAAATTGGATTAGATTAGCATTTACCCTATTCACCCCCCCTCTAGGGTAATTTCAATTAATCTTATATATGCAAGACTTACAAGAGGTCGGGGGGGGGGTGCTAGCAATTTGTGATTGGTGATACTTCAATATGGTCCAATCAAACACATAATCAAATAGAAATCTTATAGATTTAGATTCAACACCATTCAACATCTTTCTTAAGAATTACAGATATCTAAACATGCCATCGGCACATAATTCCTCATCAACATGAATAGTATGAGTTACCAGAATAACTTATCCTTGCGAATAAAAAGTTCACGGAATACTCTTTTAAGTTATGAATAATCAGGTTTGTCGTCAAAACTTTGTGAACGGAAGTAGTGGAAGTTGGATGCAAATTACGTAGGATATCCACGACATAATGCCTGAAGATAATATATCAATGCTGTCATGATTAAAAATTTATATATCTATTTAGTCATTATTAAGAAAAGTAAGAAAAGATGTCGTCAAGGCTCCCAACTTCATTATGTGAATTAGATATTACCTCAATATAGGTGGTAACTCTTCTTTCACTAATTTTTTCATATTTCTACTTCTTTGTTCCAGCTTTTAGACCTTGCCAGGGAAGACTAAAAATAACAAGAAAAACAAACTTTTGTTACACCATACTATGGACAAAGATACTGAAAATAAAGTTGATATAGACACCAGACCTTCCTCGTTAAAAATACATGAGAACAAATCCAAGAGATTCCAGATCATCCCTTCTACTTTGTTCTTAAGATTCCAATGTACATAAGTCAAGCATATAAAATATGATAAGTATCTGCCAACCTCATCAAGGTGTAAAAGAAAACTAAAATATGTTAGGAAGTGTTTTAAGAAATTAATATGAGAATACATACCTAAACCAAGGTGGATGTTCATGCTTGCATACCTCGCAGTCCTAGTCAAGTTCTTATTCTCTCTGCAACACATGAATTTAAATAAACAAACACTTGCATAAAGGCACATGTACAAGCCATTTTTGGGTAGCAATATACAATCAATTACTAAAATGTGCACAAAAATATAGAAAGCAACTTGGTATTGCTCCAAATATATGTGGTACATACCTGCTCAGGAGTTTTTTCACGATACCGATTTTGAGATACACCTTGCGCAAGCAGCTTCTTCACCCTTTCACCTGTATAAAGTTCAGACAGGTACCCATGCACTTTTTCAATAAGACCCGTCCTCAAGGCACATAAACTAAACTGTGCCATTGACCTATTGAATAGAATCTGAGAGAATATGTCCATAAGCTGAATCCCTTCTTGCAAATGACTCATCAACAAAAGTTTACGTGCAATCGAGATAACAAAAAAACACTTCATATGCATTTTCAAAGTAATAAAGTCAAGTATTCTCTGAATATGTATTTATATTCACACAATTGAATGATAAATTTAAGCTAATAACTACATAATTAATCAAAGCATGCAATAGTTATCAAACAACTATATGTGCATATACTTATAATTCATAAATTATCATAACAAATAACATTCATCACTTTATCATCTTTAAAGCATATGAAAAGTTCATTAAAAAAAATCCTTCAATAGATTTGTAAATGTATTGAAAAATTAAAAATTGTTCATGTTAAAATTTTTTTGGTCCCATGATCATTCCTTCTCCACCTTTATCTTCTTTTTTGGTAATTCGAGAACCGCATCATTGTCATCAATATTGATTATGATGTCTTCTTGGATTTGGATTTTTTGTGCTGTTATCTTTCCTTGTACACGTTCATCATTTGAGTTTTCATCCAACTTCACAGGGAACTTGTATATCTTTCTGATATTTAGCACAAACTTTTGGAAGAACGAACTTTAATTATTTTTCTATTTTTAATAAGGAAACAATTAAGTTCTTATACACGAAACATATGGTTTTATATGTATAAATATAATAAAGTAAGAAAATACCTCTTTTATATCAACAATGAATTTCTGAGTCTTGCATATTAGAGTTTCTGGTGCATCAAAAAGTGTCACTCTTACACTATTTGCCTCATCTTCAACTATAATTTTAACTACATATGATACGGGTGTATCTCCTCTTTGGAACTTAGCGATCCTCATGGGAGCTTGAGGATAGATGATTCTCATGGTAACTTGAGAATAGAAGTGTAAAACAACATAGTGGAACGCATGTTGAAGCGTGGAACGAGATGACGAATCGAAGAATCGAAGCATCCAGTTTTCAGCCCGTGAGTCGACTTATACATGCACATGAGTTGACTCATCAGGTTGAGTCGACTCATACCTGTCATGAGTCGACTCACGAGACCCAGCCGTTTTGTCAGAAGTTTCTGACCAGTCGACTCATGTCAGTCATGAGTCGACCCATGTGTCATGAGTCGACTCATATATGCACATGAGTCAACTCATCGATGGTTTCCTGGTTCGTTTTGGTTTCTGTTTGCACGAATTCCTGTAGGGTTTGGGCTTAGTTATTTACCACTTTGCCATCCAAATTGTTACACTTATATAAGGAATTGTTTAGGGTTTCTAATCAATCAGATATAATCAAAGAGAGATTCTAATCAAGAGAGGTTAGGGTTTAGAGAGAATTGAGAGTTTGTTCTCGATTCTAGTGAGATTGTGAGGGAGGGATTATAATCTTTTCATATCATAATCTAGAGAAGATATTTTCTTTCGCCACCACTGAATTGTTCTTGTATTTCTGTCATCCTCTTTTTAACCCACCTTTGATAATTTCATGATCAAAGGTGCTCACACAACGACTCGTATCAAGTTGGTATCAGAGCGATCAGATCCTATAAAGGGGGCATCCTGTGTATGGTCAATACAAGAAGCTAGGCGAGATCCTTATTTTATTGGAAGGTGTTCAGAAATTAAGAAAGGAGAAGATGAATGAAGGGGATAATTTAGCAAGACTTGATGCAATGGAGAAACAGATCAAGACGATCAGTTCTACACTCAATCAGCTCGTAGGTCTCATCAATGGAAAGGATAAAAAGGAGGAATCTTCTTCGAAGGGTAAGAAGAAGCTCGAAGAGTCCGATGGAGAGGGTGAGAAAACTAATTCTTATGGGGAGATCGAGATTGTTAAGACTGTTCCACATCAAGGGGGTAAGAATTACTACCAGAATTTGAAAATTAATTTCAAGATGGAGATTCCTGTTTATGATGAGAGTGTCAATGTAGAGAAGCTCGATGATTGGATCGAGTGTATGGAGATGTATTTCACTCTCTATGGATATTCATCCAAGGAGAAGATTGTGTTCGTGACTTTAAAGCTTTCAAGGCATGCGTTGACGTGATGGAAATCCTACTGTAAGCAAGAGAAGAAAGCGGTATCGTGGAACAAGTTTAAGGAGATACTAAGAAAGCAGTTTTATCCAGTGGGGTTCCTTGAGGAGCGTTGGTACAAGTGGTACGACTTGCACCAAAGATTCAATCAGACCATTCAAGAGTACATGACGGAGTTCCAGCAGCAGGTGATGGTTCTAAACGTCATGACAGACGAATACTCTATCTTCATGAAGTACATGGCGGGTCTGAATGAATACATTCTGAAGGAGATGAAGCTATTCATGGTCGAGTCTATTGCAAAGGTAAGCGTGAAAGCTATTGCCATCAAGGGCAAGAAAAAAAAGCAACGAGGCAAAAGGAGATGCAAAACAGACGGGAGGTGAGTCTAGTGGTTCCAAACATAAGGAGGAGAATAAGGATGATCCAGGGAGAGCAGAACTGATTTGTAGTCACTGCGAGAAGACATGACATATTGTTGATCCATGCTGGGAGAAGTATCCTCTTCTGAAGCCAAAGGGGTTGAAGAAGAAAGAAGAGAAAAAGACATACGTGATAGCACAGGGTCCGAAGGAAGCTCCTAGGATGACAGAGCCCAACGGTAGTTTCAATCTTATGGTAAGAAAACATGCCACGAAAGAGGATGAAGACCCCCCGAGAGCAGCTATTTGTGCTGAAGTTGCAAGTGAAGACCAGTTTGGTTGATGCCATTGTTGATCCAGGCAGCAAAAAAAATTTGATATCCGAGGCCTTGATTCAGAAGCTGGGTTTGAAGACATTCAAGCATCCGAAACCCTATCAATTAGGGTGGATTCAAAAGGAGACGGAACTAAGTGTAGTTGATCAATGCACTGTCAGATTTACGCTCCACGAGTCGTATATTGACGAGGTCACGTACGACATCATTCCATTGGGTGTTTGTCAGGTTATACTGGGCAATCCATACTTATGGGATAGATACGCGATCTACAAAAGGCGGGCTCAGAAGTACACATTCACTAAGGATGGTAAAAAGTTTATATTTTATTCGACGTCTCTTCCGAGGGAGGCAAATTTAGCGATGGTGACGCGAGCGAAGAGGCTAGTGAATGCAAGCAAGAAGTTCGTCTCGCTATGCATTATACTTCATGACGAGCCATCAAAAAGTGTTTGTTGGAAATTTGCAGTAAAAAGACAATGAAAGAAAATTTGATTTGTATTCTCTCAAAATCGATTACAATTTGGATTCCGATTACAAAAGAGAGGAGAATGAATTTGATTCTCCCCTTTGTTTAAGACTGGGTTCTTCTTAGTAGCTATGGAGTGCTTCCTTCGATTGATCGCGTCGAACTTGCTCTCCGTTGACGATCCGACCGTACTATCTCACTGGAACGATTGACTTGTGTGATGAATTCGGTTTAGAACTCTCGATGAGTGTAAAGAACTCGGAACGAGTTGAGAACTCTAAAGAGAGTTGTTGAGAACCGAATAACTGGTTTGATATGATTAACTTGCGTTGCAAGCTTAATCACAAACTCTTAAATGAGTTTCAGAACTCAGAGTGAGTTGGAACTCTATAACAGAGTTGTTAGAACCGAAGATTCGGTTAATAGCCAAATTGATTCTCCACTGATGAAGGGATTCTCTGAGATTTGATGATCTTCAAAAGATCTCCTTCTCCGTGTTGTTGAACTGCCGAGATTTGTTGACCTTGGGCGGTTTTGATGCCAGCTCCTTCAACCTTCTGCGGTTTTGTTGCTGAAAACCGATCAACCAACCAACGATGACCAACCCCTTACTCAGTTGAGTAAGTCGGTTATTTATATGGAGATTAGGGGTGTAACCAATCCCTAAATCTGTTCCTAAGTGGGCGAAAATCCCTCAGAACGTGGGATAACGGTTTTAAAGCCGTTCGACTAGTGTTTGAACGAGTCATACGCCTGATCTGGCGTTATGGAGCTTAACTCTGCGTCTGAGGCTTGAGACGCAGAGTTAAACCTTTGTCAAAGGTTGAAAACGCACAGGCCGCATGCGTTCTAGAGTTGGAGACGCACAGGCGCTTGTGTATTCAACTCTGCGTCAAGATTTTAGGACGCACAGTTGAGTCTATGAAAGAACGCACGTTAAGTGCACGTTTTGGTACTTTTAACTCTGCGTTACAGAGTTAAGTGCTTGCTGGCGAACGCACAGGATATGTGCGTTTGGAATTTGAGAAACGCAAGAATTAACTCTGCGTTTAAGAGAGGTTGTTGACTTGTAACCTCGTCTATTATGATATTGCAAAGGCCATTGCTTATTGATCTTTGCCTGTTATAAGGTATGAGAGTCGTCAAATTGTAACTCTCACCATCGATTATGAAGGCCACTAAATAGAATTTTCATCTGCTGTCGGAAGCGTCGTCAAATTGTAACTCCTCTCGATCTGTGTGAAAAGTCTTCTATTTGCAGCTTTCGATTGTCGGCACGAAGGCTATTTGATTGTAGCTTTCGTTGTGAGAGCTAGACGGGAATCAACATCCATAGTGTCTTCTGAGCGAATATTTGCCCATAGCTCTCTATCCAACAACTCACCAACTAAGTCTGACCTTTTATTTCTAAAATCATTACACTGCTCATCAGCATTCCTAATAGTTGATAATATAATATTAATCATGCTGTTGTCGCAGCCATCAAGATCAATCATCTCAGGCATGAAGCCATGTTTGTGGCGATTGCAGAATCGCAAATGCAGTGATTAGAAAGTCGTTTGATTGTGACTTCCATTGCCGGAACTTGATGGGGGTTAGCTATCCATTGTGATTTTTAGACAGCCTACAAAAAGGAATTGCATGTTGGAGCTGAAGACGACTATGATGAAGCGAAGAACGAATGAGTCGTTTCCAGTTGTACGTCGATATCAGGTTCCTAGCAAAGCCAGGTAGTACAGAAAGGATGGAGAAGCTCTCGAGTTTCCTCAGCCGAAGTTCTAACTTGAATGAGACTTCAAGTTCCTAAAGGGGGGACCCATAATACGGGTGTATCTCCTCTTTGGAACTTAACGATCCTCATGGGAGCTTGAGGATAGATGATGGTAACATGAAAATAGAGGTGTAAAACAATACAGTGGAACGCAGGTTAAAGCGTGGAATGAGACGGCGAATTGAAGAATCGAAGCATCCAGTTTTCAGCCTGTGAGTTGACTCATACATGCATACGAGTCGACTCATCAGGTTGAGTCGACTCATGCCTGTCATGAGTCGACTCACGAGACCCAGCCATTTTGTCAGAAGTTTTTGACCAGTCGACTCATGCTTGTCATGAGTCGACTCATATATGCACATGAGTCGACTCATCGATGGTTTCCTGGTTCGTTTGGGTTTCTGTTTGCACGAATTCATGTGGGTTTGGGCTTAGTTATTTACCACTTTGCCATCCATGTTGTTACACCTATATAAGGGATTGTTTAGGGTTTCTAATCAATCAGATGTAATCAAAGAGAGATTCTAATCAAGAGAGATTAGGGTTTAGAGAAAATTGAGAGTTTGTTCTCGATTCTAGTGAGATTGTGAGAGAGGGATTGTAATCTTTTTATATCATAATCTAGAGAAGGTATTTTCTTTAGTCACCACTGAATTGTTCTTGTGTTCTGTCATCCTCTTCTCAATCCACCTTTGATAATTCCGCGATCAAAGGTGCTCGCACGGTGACTCGTATAAACATACCTACATTTTGTATTATCATTGTGCATCAGATGATATTTTTATATTTTTCTTTCATGAATAATTGACAGTACTTAACATTAGTATACTGTCTTCAGTGATATGTTGATAATTTTGACATTTGTCATAGATATATTTTTCTATTTTTTTTGTTGCAGCCTTTGCAAGAGTAGTACCAAGTCTCATACTTATTTAAGATGTTAATTATTTTTCCCGTAAAAGGTGTCATATTGTGCTTGTATAGTTATAAAAATTTAGTTAGTTATAATCACAGTTTATATATATGTATAAAATAAAAGAAGAAATGATAAAATAAATAAAAAATATGAAATTTTGGTACTTTTAAAAAACTAATATAAAAATAATAATTGTAAATGTAGTTGAAAGATATCCAAGATAACTTAGAAATATATAAAAAATATTTTATCATGAAAATAATAAAATTTTAGGCACTATAGTAAAAAAAACACTTCATGTTTACTTTATATCTTACCAATGAATCTAAATTTATTTATCTTAGCTCGTTGTGAAACTAAAGCCCTCGATTCATTAATATTTTATAGTAGGATTTAAAATATCATACCTCTGATAATTTTTGTGATGCTTGCATAATATCAGCAATTTTCATTTTTGCTCTGTTATGGTAATTTACCATTTAAATATAAAGATATCGAAAGATTGACTTCATATGGTCCAAACCAACTTAGTGGCCTAAAGGCCCAGCCAATGGCAAATCTATTGATCCGCTGAGAAAATGAGTCCTCTTTTATTGACACGAAGTGCGGGATTAGTTGACCCCTTATAACTCGAGACGACTCCCCAAATAGTCGACTCGATCACCTTCTCGGCAGTTCACTCGACCAGAAGCTCACTCGACTAACTGGTCGACAAATCATATAGGCGGATGACAAATCGAACCGTCTTTACTAAGAGGATAAGATCCAGCTAAGCTACCTTCAGAGGTGTATCAATAAACACCACAATTTATCGAGCGATCCTCTCAAGATCGCAACTCTGACAAACCTCGTGCGGAAACAACTCACTATGCCCACGAGTCACTTCCCAGAGATCGCTAAGATACTCTCCTGTACTCGAATGACTTCCCCTCTAGTCACTAGCCGTCATCTGGCAAGGGAAGGAGGCCCAAACAGTCGGCTTATCCTTCGTTCTGTCTCATCTGTCGAATCTGGGGTATTTCCAAGACGCCCTCTCCTGTGCTCGAATGACTTCCCTTTCAGTCACCAGCCAATATCTGTAAAGTAAAGGATGACTCAGCAACTGTCTGCTCACCCCTTAACCGCCCTCCTGTGCATAGTTAAAGCCAAAGGTCAAATCTCAAAGGCAAGGGACTATAAAAGGAGGTAAGGGGAGAAAGAAAAGGGGGACGAAACTTTTAACTCAGGGAAGACTTCTGAACCTTTTTTCTAAACTCTAAACAATTCTAAAAGGCCACATCTTCTTCTAAAAACTCAATAAGAGTAATGAATACTAGGACCTCAATGATCATCAGATCTTCCCTCAAACCCCACTCAAGCTCATCAGCTGACTTGACCGTCGAAGGTACAACGGGGGAAACGGTCCCCGCCCTCTTACGAGTTTCTTCTTCTTGTTTGCACAGAAAGATTAGGAATTTTAGTCTAAGGATTAGGAATAAAGTCGGAGGAGGAGTCGGTCCCACCTTTCATCCTCTTCCTCTTCACCATCAGCACGGAGATCAGAACTGCATCCTACGGCGGAAACCCCCCCTCGACTGTGTGTTATCAGACATCAATAGTTTGGCACCCAGCATAGGCCCACTCTCTTCTTTGAGAAGACATGCCCAATTCTGAGCAGGGGCCTGATCTTGTCTAGCCTTGAAAAATATTGCTGGAATCGCACCATTCAAGCTAAACAAAGCCTGAAATTGTATCATTCATGCTAAGAAGGATTAGCCTATGGCTATGAGGAGCCAACATAGGCATAGCACTCGAGGGCTCCAATAGTTTTCTGGGGAGTATTTGCTAAGTGGAATCCCAAAAGCCCTCCTAGAAAAGACACATCACTATGGTGTTTGTCTGGCTTAAAAATGAAGCACATGCTCCCTATCGCTGCCACAGATAAAACTTCACCCCTTGGATAGCCAAGAGGCCTGGGGTTGGATCGCAAAATAGAACCCTGCCTCCAGCGAGGGTTATGATCAGATCCAGTATCGCTTAAGCTCCCATCAACGACGGCTCACACAAACAAAGAGCAGCTATTAGGTCAGGAAGATTAATAGCCTTTGCCCCGACAGATGCTCAGAACCGCTAGAGTTGTAGGAAGAAATAATGATCATAGCATACGACTCGCACTCTCCCTACAAAAGAAGGCTCCTCCATTCACAGGATGGTCCGGTCGTTGCTATCCCTGGAGTCCCCAAGGGGAATCCATGATTTTGTCAAATTCCAGGAGCAAAGAATCAACGTATGGGGTTTCACCAATAAGAAGCCTCCCATCACAAAAGTTGTCTGGGCCTCCTCCTGTCGAGCACCATCCTCCAAAAAGCTCAATCAACAAGACACTGGCCATGCAAGGCAACCAATGGCGGTGAAGCAAGATTTGTTGAAAAATCACCTCATCCACCGTCGGCCGACAAAGACCTCAGCAAAGACTCAAGTTCAGAAAGGTCTTGGCCGATGGGATGGTGAATATGTCGACTACTCAGCGACGTCTAAAGCTAAACAACCTGCCCTCAAAAGAGAGAGCAATATCCGATTCTGGATATTCCGTAGTTTGGCAACAAAGATAGCCAACAAAGCGGTAACTCACCCTCGTCAAAATAGGTCTGTTCAAAGGCGACACGAAACAATCCAGGAAGCTCCGTCTCGGTGGCTTGTCCCTTGTAAGAAGCAACCCCAAGAGTACATGAGCGGAAAATAAGGAATCAACGCTATTCAGATGAAAAATGTTAATAAGTTGCGCTCCTTGATGTACAAATTTCAACAATCAATAAAAAAAAAGAGAAAAGACATCAAAAACTTAGCCAAACCCTAAGGTTTCAAGGCATAACATATGGATTGATTCTGTCTGCTTTCATCGACCATCATGGTCAAGACCTTAGCTCCTCATCAGGGTAAGCCCAAGGTACAACGACTCCTCAGTCGGCATAAAACCCTTGGCTCTTCTTAAAGGTAAGCCCAAGGTACAACATATAGTTCGATTCCGTCTGCTCTCATCGACCATCATGGTCAAGACCTTGGCTCCTCATCAGGGTAAGCCTAAGGCACAATGACTCCTCAGTCGGCACAAAGCCCTTGGCTCTTCTTAAAGGTAAG
>BQKN01000988.1:921006-935360 GCA_022839385.1 Asparagus kiusianus
TATGAATTTGCTTTAGTTTTTTATTTGAATTTATTAAGTAAAATTAGTTATAATGTTTAAAGTTATTTTAATTTAGATTAGTGCATGATTGTGAAGGAACAAAGTGCATGATGTAATAATGAAGTGTAAATTTTTTAGATTTTATTTATAGAAAAAAGCTTTAATAAAAATGAAGCTACTTATTATAATAAATTCATAACCTTCAAAAATGTTATTTGTAATTTGAATTAGTCTCCATGGTACTTTGGCTGGAGAACTTATACAACATTCTTTGTGTAGCTTTGCTCTTCTTTATATATATATATGTTGTATCGTTGCAAAGTCCATTAGTTGGATTCAAGTTCCTCAGTAAAATAATTGGACAATGTTTTTTCAACATGAGCTTATGTGGCGGTAGTCCATTTGGTAGCAGAATGTTCAAAAATTCTTCTTGGTAATGATGATTATTGTCATCAACTGCTTCATCAAAGCTGTAGAATTCTTTTCATTCTCTTGGAAACTTTTTTATTAGTCTATCGTTTAACATGTCAACATATTCATTTTTTGTTGCAAGGATAGCTTTATTTTTCATATAGTCAATAGACTTAAAGTTTTCATCCAAAGATGGAAAAATTAAATTTATTAGAGAATCTTCTAGTAGATCATAACCTTGATTCTTGATGACCATTGAATTAGGCAGTTTTATTAGGTCCTGGGTTAATGTTGGTTCGTCTCCGTTCCTAATCCTAAGAAGAAATTCACTCAAAGTTGTGTCTAATTTTGCTCTCATATTTTTTGAAAGTTATAGTTTTGTCATTTTTCTCTACAATTGTGATCTTACTAAACTTTCTCTGATAGTTTATGATCTTGTTGAGTGGGGCACCACAGGTAAAACTTGTCTGAAATCGCCGCCAAATACAATCACTTTTCTACCAAATGGTTCATCTTGATCTATTAAATTTCTTAGTGTTCTATCCAACGTTTCAATTGCAACGCGTTTAGCCATATGAGCCTCATACCAAATTATTAGCCGAGCTATTCACGTGAGTTTTGATGTCCCATCTTGCTTTGATATGCCACACATAGATGAATCTGTTGTTGGGATTTTGATCTTAAATCTGGAGTGTACTGTTCTTCCGCCATGCATTATTACAGATGCAACGCCTAATGTCGCTGTAGCAAGAGCTATCATACATTGTGATCTTACTGTGGCAAGTAGAGCACAATATAAATATGTCTTCCCAGATCCTCCAGGACTATCAATAAAGAAAACTTCAATTTTATTTGTTTCAACTCATGTTAATATTGTAGTGTATGCAGTATGTTGTTTAGAGTTTAGTTTTGTCACAACATTTAGATCGCCAGTTAGGATTTGTATATCTAGCTCTTCTTTTATTTCTCTTGGGTATGAACTTTCCTCTGTAATGGATTTTGTTTGTAAAGTGTTCGTGGGAAAAATATTGCGAGAAAATTGAGAAGCAAATTTATATTAATCTCCTTATCTTACCTAGAAAAAGAGTAAATACAATCTCTCACAGTAATCTCTCTCTAACTGACTTAGAAAAAAATTATAATTTCTCTTATCGGTTTCCCAGTTTACAAAAGAGAGAAAGATCTACAAAGACCTTCCCCTTTGTTTAAAGCTAGGTTCTTCTTGGTGGCAATGGGAGTTCGATTCTTATATCCTGTTGACGATCCGAGCACTTCACTTCATGGAGTTAGTTTATTCCTCTTGACTTGACGTCGGGAAGAACTTGCAAAGTAAGTTTTGAATTTTTAACAAGTTTAAGAACTATGGACGAGTTTAAAAACTTTATAAAAGAGTTGATTTTAAAAGGAAATTAATCCTTTTAAATTGAAAATAATTCAGTAACTAATCTCCAAGTTCTTCAACCGAAACATTGTTCAAAAAGCTAAGGCAAATTGCTCCAAAGCTTCAACAAAAGCCTTCACAAAAGCTCCAAAGAGTGTCGACCTCCAAGATGACCCCCCCCCCCAAAAAAAAAGATCCTTTTGTACCTGACTTCTCAGCTATTTATAAAGGTTTAAGGGGTGTAACCGACCCCTTAAATTACTCCTTAATAAGGGTTTAATGCCCTTAATACGTACAAAATGGTTTTGGAACCATTTAAAAATGTGTTTGAATGGGTCAAACGCGAGGTTCACATTCTGGAAATAACCTTCACGTCTAACTAATAAAACGTGGAGCTGAGCTTCACGTTTGAAGCTTGGAACATGGTAGTGAGCTCCGCGTTTTGAACTTAGAATGCGGTAGTGAGCTTCGCGTTTTGAACTTGAAATGCAGTGATAACCTTGCATTTTGGTTTGAAGAGATCGTCAATTTATAATATCTTTTTTTGAGCGTTGCAAGGATCTTTATCTTGTAATCCTTGTATTTGTCTCTTTGAAATATGAGAGTCGTTAATTTGTAACTCTCACATACTGTTGTGAAGGTCGTCAAATCGTAACCTTCGTCTGTTGATGTGGAAGTTGTCAGATTGTAACTTTCGTCTATTGATGTGGAATGTTTGGGGTGAAAGTCAATATCTTCATTGCTGAATCTATTATACGTTTATCGATTATAGATTCAAAGTAAAATTAGTCTTTTTATAAGACTTCCTTACACAATGAAAATAAGAAAAATACAACTCTCGTCAAACAGCGCAGAGATCACTTATCGGTCTTCTGCTTGCGTGGGATCTTGGCCTGTGACGGGGACGTTGATATCCGTGGACCACCAAACGATCAGATCAAATCCGGAGCTTCATCGATTCACGAAGGAATCAAGAAGTCGAAGCGCTTATCTCGGCAACAGCGAGATAATTGCTCTTCTTAAGATCACCGCAACGGGGTAATCTTAAGGGACGAACCGGGCTACAGATCTGACGAACTCCTCTTCTTTATGACGAAGAATCCGCTAAAGTCTCCTCCTCCTCTCTGAAATTCGTAGCTCTTCAGTCCTCAATCCAGCAGGACTTTGCCAACGCTCGATAATTCCAGATTCTAAAAAAAATGAAGACCCCGGGACTATATTTATAGGCTCCGGGGGAATCTAGGCGGTTAAAACTGCACAATCAGCGAAAAAATACTTTTTAGGGCTACAGACATCCTCGGGTGTCTTGGCAAGGCCGAGACACCCAAGTGTGTCTCGGCCAAACCGAGACACCTTAGGGTGTCTCAGTTGGGCCGAGACACCTCGGGGTGTCTTAGCTTAAGCTGAGACTATCGTTTTATGCTCTGTTTTTGCATTCGTCGTATTTTCCTCTTCCGAACTTAGATTTACGTGATTCGGGATGCATTAGAAAGCCGTCGAGAAAATCTACAAGCTCCCATGATTGAATCATCTGTGGAGTGGATAGGACATGGAAGGCATTTCGTATTTTGTAAGTGATGCGGAGCTCCCGATCAATTCGTTTCCTCGTTGTTCTGCAGTTCCGTTGCTTCACATAGTTCGTCGACTCACTTCATGCGCTTGTCGACGTCAAATGATCTTTTGTGACTTAGATAGCAATGTTCATCATCTTTTCTCGGTCTTAAGCCACGTGCGGGGACCTATTGGTAATTTTTGACGCCTATATATACCCCCTTCAAAGTGTTTCAGTCTCATTTCTTTTATAGATGAGCCTGAAATAGTTTGGTTATGATCGGTCCAGCCTTCAGTCGGTATAAAAGAACCTGTAATTAGATTTGATTCTTAACTCCCTCGATTTTCAATCTATTTTGATGAATAGCTGAAGTTCTTCCGGCGCTGTATTTATCGTCTGGCCGTCGTTGAAGTTTCGAATAAAAAAACCTTGGTGAGTTGATTTTGGCTCGTGCTGTCGAGTTGACTTTGAACTGACTATCTCCAGTACGATATATTGACTCGTATTGACTTTTATCACAACGCGTTGACTGGCATTGACCTAGGATTGCGTGTTGACCAGCGTTAACCAAGGGTTTCGAATCGCCCGATGTTGACTTTTTTATCGCAACGTGTTGACTGATGTTGACCTAGGGTTACACGTTGACCGGCGTTAACCTAGGGTTTTGAATCGCCCAACGTTGACTTTTTTATCACAACGCGTTGACTGGCGTTGACCTAGGGTTACGCGTTGACCGGCGTTAACCTAGGGTTTCAAATCGCCCGACGTTAATTTTTTTATCGCAACGCGTTGACTGGCGTTGACCTAGGATTATGCGTTGACCAGCGTTAACCTAGGGTTTCGGATTGCCCAATGTTAACATAGTTTATACTCGTATGTTTGCTAGAGTATACACAGTTTAAGCTCTTAGGGTATTCGAGCCTGACAGTCCTAACAATTAGGGTTGCAGGACCAACTGTCAAAGCTGATTCATCTACAGATATGGATCTTATCCCGAAGTTGTTTGATGCTCGAGTCACGAGACCAGTTAATAAAGCTGGTGCGTCAATGACTTTTGCATATATAGGATTTTTGGCAAACCCTCGGCCATCAATGGATTTGATGAGCCTTTACCGACTACCGTTTGAGTCGGGCTTGCATGCGGATTGTTTAAGTTTGTTTCGCATGTGACGTTGTGCTAAGAGAGTTAACTCTCTTAGTGCTATGATATTGAATATGTAGACTTCGTCTTTCTTACGGGAATAGACTACCCGGCAACACGTGTTAGACGTTGACTTATCCCTACTTAGGATTCGGGATAAAATTCTCCAGACTAGAATTTTGGTGTCTTCTTCAATCGGTAAAAGGCTAAACCGGCAATACATGTTAGGCGTTGACTTATCCCTACTTAGGATTCGGGATAAAATTCCCCGCGCGTGTAAGGCACAGCTTTTGGGAGTTGAAGGATGGTGTCAAAAAAATAGGAGAGGAAGAATTTTATATTCTATCTCCCGAAACTAAAGAAGAAGAATTTTATATTCTATCTCTAGTTGCCAAGGAAACTCGAAGTGGGATCTCCACCCTAAGAATCCGGAAAAGTAAAACTAGGGGTGGGATCTCTACTCCGAGAATCGGAAAGATTCACGTAACCCTAACTTTTATAGGATTGGTTGCTTAATCCAAAAAAAGAATTCCTCATTCATTGGGGTAAAATTTTGATTTTGGTCCTAACTTTTATAGGTTTGGCCGAATAGGAAAAGATAGAAACATTTTGTTTATCAAAAGGGCATTCCTGTCTTGGTCCTAACTATCTGCAGGTTTGACCAAGTGAGGTTGGAGGCAATCCTAACTTTTATAGATTTGATTGCTCAAATTAAAAGTGGACCTCTCGTTCATGAAAGGAATCGAGAGAGGATTTTGGTTGTGGTCCTAACTGTTCAAAGGTTTGACCAAGATAGGAATTTGAGACTACCCTAACTGTTTAAAGGTTTGATCGTTTAATTTGTGGACCTCTCGTTCATGGAAAGAATTAAGAGGGGATTTTGGTTGTGGTCCTAACTGTTTAAAGGTTTGACCAAGTTAGGAATTTGAGACGACCCTAACCGTTTAAAGGTTTGATCGTTCAATTTGTGGACCTCTCATTCATGGAAGGAATCGAGAGGGGATTTTGGTTATGGTCCTAACTGTTTAAAGGTTTGACCAAGTTTGGAATTTGAGACGACCCTAACTGTTTAAAGGTTTGATCATTCAATTTGTGGACCTCTCGTTCATGGAAGGAATCGAGAGGGGATTTTGGTTGTGGTCCTAACTATTTAAAGGTTTGACCAAGTAGACAGTGGGAATAGGAGTACAATACACAATGGGAGTGTTGACTTGTACAAGTCGCTCAGAGGGGGTTCCTGGTGTTAAGTGACAAATACTTAATACAGAAGGGTTTGATAATCGTCAATGATCAGGAGATTAAAATTCTGAAAACTATGTCCGGACTCTAACAATGAGAATGTTGAGTACACAGCAAATACTTAATACAGAAGGGTTTGATAATCGTCAATGATCAGGAGATTAAAATTCTGAAAACTATGTCCGGACTCTAACAATGAGAATGTTGAGTGCACAGATGTAGCGGGAGTTTGAGTGAGAGTTTCTTATTCATCACCTTCTTGTAGTGACCGGGTTATCCTTAAGAATATACTATATAGAATTCTTTCGGGAACTTTCCGTTACATGAATTATCCACCCCCAGCTTTCTTCACGAAACTAGGTTTAATATTGCACTCAGTTGCATGACCGGGTTATCCTTAAGAATACCAGACATGGTACTCTCTAGGAACTCCCCGTGAAAGAAAGAAAACAGTTTAGACTCATATGCGTATTGGAGTGTTAGGGAACAGTTTAGCCTCTTATACCGGTTGGAGGATTGAGAAGCAGTTTATACTTGTATACTCTTCGGAGTGGTTCACCGTCATTCGGCTTATTCTAGGTTTATGGCGCCAGAGTCGATTAGATCTTGAATCTTGTTCTTTAGACTGAAACAAACCTCAGTAGGATGGAGAACTCTCCTGTGGTACGCACAATAGTTTGGGTCTGTAATCCTCTTAGCTCCCTCCTGATCTTTGATCGGTGGTAGCTCAATCTTATCATTATTCAGGAGGTACTCGAAAATATCCGAAACTTCCTCATCCTTGAAGGAGTACTCTTTTTGGAGTCCCGGATCTGGAACCCTCTGTTGCTTTTGAGATTGTTGTTGTGATATCTAATAATTATCACCGGCAACCATAGGCATTGACTACTGGCTTCTTTCGGTCTTCTTCCTTCTGAGGAAGCGTTCAGCTTGTTCGCTGCGCATCTTCAAGTCTTTCCAAGTATTGGATGGTGTGACTCCCATAACTTCCAATATCTCAATAGATAGATTGTTATAGCATGTCTGGAGGATGAAGTCCTCCGTGGTCGGATCTCGACAGTTCATCGCCTTATTCCGGAAACGTTTGATGAAGTCGTTGACTGTCTCTTCGTCTTCCTGTTTCTCCTCAAAGAGTGTCCTGATGGATACTTCGGCGTGGTCATCAAAGAAGTTGCTGAGGAATGAGCTCTCTATATCGTCCCAGCAGCTGATGCATCTAGGCTTGAGATGGCGATACCAATCGAAGGCAGACCTACGAAGGGTGCCAACGAATGACCGAACCATCAATGCTTCATTGCCGAAGATCGTACCCAAGTGGGACTTGAAGTATATTAGATGCTGAGTGGGCGAGCCCTTCCCGTCGAACAACGTGAAGTTGATCAGGTTGAACTTTGCCGGATATGGGATCGAATCCCACTCTTTCGGGTAAGGACACAGAATGCCGGTCTTCTTTACTTCTCGAGTAGACATTGGAGCGTTAATTTTGCTCTCAAGGTCTTTCATCTTCTCGTCCTCGTCTGTATCATGTTTTGGACAATTTCTGAGAGGAACAATATGGTCACCCCCGGCATTTTTATCTTTGGCGGGATCACCCCTAGCATTTCGGTCAACAGGGGGGTTTCAGCATTGATGTGTTCATCCACATCTGAATCGCTAGTTGCTTGGCTGAAATCGTCACGATGGCTGGACTCAACTATCTGATTCGACAAGGTTCGGATCTGTTGGTCGTGCCTTTGTCTCATCTCCTGCATAGCCATTTCCATTTCGATTTTGAATGCTTGCTTCTGCTTGGGTAGAGCATCCTCAATTATTTTGGTTATTTCCTCAGTGTTAATCATAAACACTTCACGGGATTGTCCGGGACTGGATAAGGTAGCCTCTGAAGTGACTGCCGAGCAAGCGTCTGACGTTTCATCGTCTGAGGATAGTCCTCTATTCATCCTCAGATAGTCCCTGTGTCTAGTAGTTCCCGCACGTAGCTGAGTCAGACGATGCAAAATGAGGGGGTCTGAACTTGAAGGTCGAGTCGATTTTCCCTTATCAACCATGTTGGTGGTGACTGCGGGTTATTCAAGCCCGACAGCTTCTAACTGGAGACGAGACATTAGTTGGGCTATCCCCGAATTGACACTTCTTCCTGGAGTAAAATTGAGGTTGGAAATATTTAAACTAATCGGAGACTTCCCCTTATCGACCACGTTGATAGTAACTGCTAAGAGTTCGTCATCTTGAACAACCGATCATTTTTTGTGAAAATGTCTTGATTTAGGCTTTAATGCTTCAGCAGAGATCCTCTCAAATACCGAGACCAACTGTGGAGTGGTCTTGGGATAGCTACATGCCGATAATATTACCTTGATAATTTTGGTACACGGGTAGTGAGAGTCCGCTTTTCGGGTACCTCTCTTTCGAGATTTATTCGTACCCCCAGCCTGATAGTACAACTCATTGACGTTGCGGTCAGAGTAACCTACCGGCTGTTTACATGAATTCTTAGGTATAACGTGTTCGTCTGCTTGACGTGTTTTCTTCTGAGTAAACTGTGCCTTGTTGGCATCTGCAGGAGTCACTCGTTTGGAATCACACTTTTCTAAGGGTAAAATCTTAACGGGCTCCTGGCCTTCTGTACGCACCCCCAAGCGAGCGGTTACATGAATCAACTTGTTAGGAGGTCGCGTACGACCCCCAGTCTGGATGTTCACTCGGGGTTCCTCCAACGGTCCCAAGCGTTCCTTAATAGGCGCATTGCCTTGATCTTCAGGTAAAGAATCGAGGAGATGCTTCAATAGAATTCTGGATTTGGAGAGATCCACGCTGTCATAGGGCCTCACCGGAGGTGCAGGAGCAATAGGAGCGGGATCTGAAGTTGACAAAGGCTGGAGAGCAGCCTCGGATCTGGAATCAAATGAGAGACATGACTGGTGTCTCTTGGGTAGAGGCATTATTTTTGCCTTCGACACCCAAACTTGCTTAGATCTTGGTGGTTTCTTGACCACCTCTTCCCGCTGTAATTCTCGTGCCTTTCGCATAAGGATCTGGGCATGCGCAAGAAGTGTGTGGCGCTTCTGGATGCGCTCCTCGAGAGTCGAACGTGTTCGTTTGATCCGAACCCATTTGTAACTTGGAGGTTAGGAGGAGGATCCCGATACTTTTTGTGGTGATAACTTAGCCACTTGGCGCTTTCTGAACTTCAAATCCGTTTGGTAACGGAGTCCGTCCACCTGATCCAAAGCCTTGGTGAATTGGCACGCGAGGCGTTGGTGTTGCCTTTAACGTGCTCTCTTTGATAAAATTGGCTCGCCTTCAGCAGCCGACTCCTTGATCGAGGAGAAGTTCAGATCTGTAGATCTGGCTTCATTAGACGCTGGTGAATTATTGCGAGGTGCAATTGCAGCAGTGGTAGTGGGGAGATCGCCTTCTTGGGTCTTCAGATCTGATGACCGACGGATCTTCCTAGAGGAGGAGACCTTCCTGCACTTGTGAGCCGAGGTAGATCTGGAGGAGGAGGAGGAGATGTACTCCTCAAATTTCTGTTGGTCGAACTCGTATTCGACCTTTTCAGCCACGGGGATCTTGATCGTTGGCTGCGGCACAACAGCTTTGGCAGCAAAGCTGTTAGCTCTCACTATGGTCGCCAGCTTGTTTGGGGTGAAAGTTGATATCTTTATTGTTGAATCTATTACACATTTATTGATTACAGATTCAAAGTAAAATTAGTCTTTTTATAAGACTTTCTTACACAATGAAAATAAGAAAAATACAACTCTCATCAAACAATACAGAGATCGTTTATCGGTCTTCTGCTTGCGTGGGATCTTGGCCTGTGACAGGGACATTGATATTCGTGGACCACTAAACGATCAGATCGGATCTGGAGCTTCGTCGATTCGTGAAGGAATCAAGAAGCCGAAGCGCTTATTTCCGCAACAGTGAGATAATTGCTCTTCTTAAGATCACCGCAACGGGGTACTCTTAAGGGATGAACCGGTCTGCAGATTTGACGAACTCCTCTTCTTTATGACGAAGAATCCGCTGAAGTCTCCTCCTCCTCTCTAAAATTTGTGGCTCTTTAGTCCTCAATCCGACAGGGCTTCGCCAACGCTCGAGAATTCTAGATTCTAAAAAAATGAAGACCCTGGGACTATATTTTTAGGCTCCGGGGGAATCTAGGTGGTTAAAACTATACAATCAGCGAAAAAAATACTTTTTAGGGCTACGGACACCCTCGGGCGTCTTGGCGAGGCCGAGACACCCTCGGGTGTCTCAGCGAGGCCGAGACACCCTTGGGTGTCTCGGCCGAACTGAGACACCTTGGGGTGTCTCAGTTGGACCGAGACACCTTGGGGTGTCTTAGCTTAGCTGAGACTACTGTTTTACGCTCTGTTTTTGCATTCGCCATATTTTCCTCTTCCGAACTTGGATTTACGTGATTCAGGATGCGTTAGAAAGCTGTTGAGAAGATCTACAAGCTCCCATGATTGAATTATCTGTGGAGTGGATAGGGCATGAAAGGCATTTCGTCTTTTGTAAGTGATGCGGAGCTCCCGATCAATTTGTTTCCTCGTTGTTCTGCAGTTCCGTTGCTTCACATAGTTCGACGACTCACTTCATGCGCTTGTTGACGTCAAATGATCTTTTGTGACTCAGATAGCAACGTTCATCATCTTTTTTTGGTCTTAAGCCACGTGCGGGGACCTATAGACAAGTTTTGACGCCTACATGGAAGTCATCAATTGTAACTTCCATCATCTATTATCATGAAAGTTGTCAGATTATAACTTTTATCTATTGATGTGAAAGTTATCAGATTATAACTCTCATTATCAGTGCTTTGTGGGGATCAGCTATCTGCAGTAATTTTTAGAGAGCCTACATAAAGGTGGTAAATCAGAATTTTGAATATCATTTCCCATGCTTTCTAAGTAGAAGTAAATATTGAGAAGAATATCATTTATTACCGAAGCTCTGGTAGCATGTGGTTCCCTTGAGAAGCCTTCAGATAGTGATTCAAAATATTGACCCCACAAATGATTAACATTTATAGGCTCACAATGAACCAATATAGTTGCAAACAAACATCGAAGTGCTGCTGGCATTAGGAAGACAATGGCTTCATCTAAGCTCTCTCGTATGCTATCATCAGATTCTAAAAGACCTAATTTCTAGGCTGATTGTTTGAAAGATTTGCAATGAATACCATTTACCGTCAATAGATCCTCAAATGATGTCGGGCACCGGATGTGAGTAAGCAATAGTCGCAAGTAATATCTCTCTCCTTGTCACGCCCCGCTTCCCAAAATACCCAGGAATCGGAACGTGAGCAAGCCCGCGACGTATTAGATTGAGAAGAAATATACACTATTATTTTTTCTTTTCTTTTCTTTTCTTCTCAATCCAATACGCTAAGCGTCTGGAAATAAATACAATGCGAAGTCACAGGTCCCCGATCACAATCAGCAAGAATATAATGAACAACACAGAATAAAAATACCATATCACAAATGGGATAACATCCGAGACATAAAATACGGGTCAAACATACCCTTATACAAATCTGAACAAATGAATACTGAAGAGATACAAAATACATCGATCAGGCGAAAATAGAAAGAACTACAAAAGTAAGCTAAGACCATCGAACAACTGGAGGGAATAACTAAACTTCGGCTTCTTCTTCTGCTCCGTCTCCAAGGCACTCCTGCTGAGAATCCTCTGGCTCCTGATGATCTCCCAGCTGAACCTGTTCTTCCTCTAAGTCTGACGTACACTAGAGAAAACAGGTGTACGTCAGGTGCATAGCGCACGGCAAGACCCCACAAAACAAATAGAACAACGAAAACCAAAATGAGAAACGATACGATAACAGAAACGACAAAAGAATGTGTAACTGGTAATCCAACAAAATCACATGCAATCCACTACCAAAATATGATAATCATAAAAATCCGTAAATCAATCGGGTAATGAAATCATGCAGCTAGCGATCAGAAATCATCCAAGTCACAAGGTCACACACTAGATGAAATTAATACTTAAAAATCTATAATTCGTGACGTAGTACGTCGAGCGAAATAATCCAAACAAGAAAACCCTCATGTATATACCATATGTCTTAAATTATAAATAATTAAATATTAACCCCGATCTATGTATAAAAAGAACATAACTGACCTACATCTCACAAGAATCCCTAATCATCTAAATATCGAGGTCATGTAACTAACCATCCTAAAACTTACTGGTCCACATCTCACATAAAGTTAATATTCATATCACCGGATAACTGACTGTTCACAAATCCTCTACGCGCATCCAATACCGCTACACGAATCGGTCAGAGGACTACACGCAATCCGATCTTAGACTGGTTCGAACTCAGGCAAAGCTCAGGTGACGAAACAAGTCACGGACTAAAGTGACTACACGAATTCACTTTAACCCAACAACCAACCCCAGTGACTACACGAATTCACTGGCGCGAGCTGGAAGATACATCAACAGTCACATCCAAGCACATGAACATTAACTTCCCCATCCTAGCTCTTCTCGTTTTTCTAAATCAACCATAATCCTCATTAAAACTCGGGTTCACCACCTAACTCAGTCAACACACCCACACATGTCACTAAGTCTGTTCATGACGCACGAGACCACTAAGTCATGAACTACTAAGGGTTCTCACAACAACCAGAAACAATAAAAGTAGACATGTCAAATATAGTACAATAATCGTAAAACATGAAATGTAATCCTGAATCAATATAACATGCATACAGTCTGGTTTCATCAATATCTTGTTATCCAAAATAAATAATTCTTTTTATTTTAAATAAATTCTTTTAAATCATCATAATTATTAAAAATATAGTACTTTTGCCGAAAATAATTTAACAACTCAACATGACCCTTTTTCCAAAATAATTAATTTTAAATTATCTATTTTAATAATTATTCAAAACTAACTCATTTTCCCATTAGTTCATTCTCTCATCATAATAATTCTAAAAACATCTTAAAATAACCATTTTTACACAAAATAATTTTCCTTTAAATTACTTATCATAGCATCATACACAGATAATTATACCACAGCTTAATATTGGCAGATAATTTATAACATGCATAAAATTATAATAAGTGACGAGCTGAGCAACGAAATCTTGCACATAATTACTTTGCAACAATTATAATATTATAATGAAAAACAATATGGAATAGAGATCTTGCCTACGAGACCAAGGGGTCTGCGGACGAGGCGACGGCGCCGATGCGGATGTGGTACGACAGATCTCAAGCGACGTCTGTAGCGGGTCTGGACTGCATCGGCATATCGTCGAACAGGTGGCGTGCGACGAAGGAGAGGCGTTGGTGGTTGCGGATCTGATCTCAGGCGAGTGGAGCTCGTGGAGTCCGACAGCGAACAGCGACCAAAGCGAGGTCGGATCTGGGCACGGGTGGTTTGGATCTGCTACAGCAGTGTGAGGGCTGGCATCGAGGAGGGGACAGGGTGGTGGACGTGGAGATCGTCGGAGCAGCGGGTGGTTGGAGGGAGGTGGTCGTGAGGGGAGGCAGATCTCGACGTCGGACAGCGGCTCGGAGGGCGGAGGATGTACGAGCGGCTGGAGGTTGGCTCAGCGGCGGCCTGGAGGCGAACTCAAGTGCGGGTCGAGCTCAGGCGAGAGCGGAAGAGGGGAGCTGGAGGCGGCGCGCTGGGGTGTTGGCAGCTATCGGGTCGTTCGGGGTGGTGCGACGGCGGAGGCGGTCATTGTGACGCCCCTGGGTTCACACAAGGCTGCAGTCCAAGGTGAAACCAAGAATGTCAAACCTGCCATGCACCACACCGTGCAATAACATGTTTCACCATCACAGTTAACATCTATCTAGTAGAATCAACAACAGGTGTAGGTACAAAAGCAAGTGAAAGGTAATACTCGAATAACTGATGAAATCTAAATGATCAAATAGATATCTCATCATCCAACAAATGGGAATACATAAACAATGTCAGAATAAATAAAACTGGGGTACTGAACAAGTCTCAAATACAAATATCTGACAAAAAGGAAATAAGGCACACAACCTTTACAACTTCTATGAAAAAGTCCTCAATGTCTAATCATCAACTACAGTGGAGCCAAAGATACATAATACATGATTAAA
Source organism: Asparagus kiusianus (assembly GCA_022839385.1). Lineage (NCBI taxonomy): Eukaryota > Viridiplantae > Streptophyta > Magnoliopsida > Asparagales > Asparagaceae > Asparagus > Asparagus kiusianus. The sequence goes on from BQKN01000988.1 coordinate 934,891, forward strand.
ATGTAAAGCTAAACACTAAAGTGATCCGCTATCAACCTGCGACACTCCGTGCTCCTGGCTCGTGACCTGAAAGGGGGAGGGACAACGAGCGTCAAAGTGCTAGCGAGTAACATCACAACCAACCCCCAAGGGAATAGGGCTCGTTGTTATGAAAATACAGATAATATATAAATAGATCTAAACTCATTGATCTTATGAAATAAGGGTTTAAGTATTTAAGAATCTACAACACGAGAATAGGTACGTCGAGCGAAATAATCCAAACAAGGAAACCCTCATGTATATACCTTACATCTCAAATTGTAAACTCCTAAATACCAAACCCAAGGTTCTAGTACAATAACAATGATAAAATGAACTCAACGAACACCAGAGCATAATTACAGTGCTGTAACATAATCAACGTGAATATCGCAATATTCATTACATGAATATTGTGTCAAAACCTTCATAAGTGTCATGCCAAATCT
>BQKN01000988.1:955810-998155 GCA_022839385.1 Asparagus kiusianus
ATATAATTAGGGTTAGGGTTTAAATGAGAAATAATTAAAATAAAATAATTATGGGTACTTAAAATTAATCTAATTACAGAAAAATTATCTACAAATGAAAACGTACATGTTGTGCTAATACAACAGTTGATACGAAATAGTCAAAATATACCCATATTGTATAATTAAACAAGAATAAATAATAATAAAAATATATTTACTTATATTTAAAATCAAATAATTATGGGATAATTATATACACAGTAAAACGTACAAGTTATACTAATACGACAAATAATATGTAACAGTAGAAATAATACAGCAAATTATACAAATAATACGTAATTAATAATACAACTTATTATATGAAAATATACGTAATAATAAAAATAATACAACGTATTATTTAAAATAATATGTAATAGTACCGATAACACAACAAATTAATTCTAGAAATTTTTACCACACAAAATAAATTTATAAATATCAAAATCATTTAAATAAATATATAATCAGATTTTTAAATCATAGAAAATTGTAGAAAATCGAGAAAAATACAAATACTCGTTTATAAATAATAATTAAATATTTTAAAATACTAGAAAATTATTTTAACTAGTATCAAATTTCACGGTCATTACACTCCTTCAATTGGGTAAGCCACGTTTATACGGCCTATCATCTGTTTCTCTTTTTTTTTGGGCTCCAAGATTTTAATGTTGAACCCCAAACATAATATTCACGAAATTCTACATATAATAACTCCTTTTTATGCTCCTTTTCAGGTTTCCACTTGTTACCTTCTTTAATTTTTATACACAGTAAAATATTTTGTAATCATTATCTTGAAGACATGTTCCAAGTGAATCAATATCGATAGGTCTTGATATTTCCAATAAGAAATATATTGCTGATTTGGCATGTGCAGCTGTAAGTTAATGACGATCGGGAATATCTCATTAAGATGAAATTCATATATTCTCGAGAAAGCTTCGTGAGCTGATACCCATCTTCATCTTGGAAATTTTTTATTTTATTCACAACTTTTTCTCCTTCATTATACTCAGTGTTTACTGCTACTCTGTCATGACCTTTATATATGTAATTATAAAGGTATTTCACTGCTTTAATGCCTGAGCATAATTCAATATTGATGTGATAGTTATAACGTGTTAGCAAATATGGATTGTAAGGTACCACCCATTGATTATTAAGAATTTTGTTTCGAACCAACATAGTTCTATTATTTTTGCTCCTTTTATAAATTGGGTAAGCATCTTTTGCTTGTATTGGTCTTGGACTAAAATGTCTAGGGTAGTGATACCTGCACTCGCCATTTTGCATGCAAACATTCTTCATATTTAACTCTCCACAAGGTCCATCCATCATATGCTTTTTTACCAGTTCATATAGGATTAGATTTTCATATTGGTCTAAAATTTCTGCTAATATGTACTTATCATACTGATCTGATGATACGATCTTGTGCTCTCCTATTATAATAATTAACATATGTGCATGAGTCAACCCTCTTTTTTAGAACTCGATGACATGAACATGGGCAATAACTTTTCCAAAGATTTCTTTTTTAAATACCTGATCTTTCAGGTCTTGCAACTTTGCTCGAAATATCCTTGAGGTTAGATCTGGTCTATCATTATGTGTTTCGCTTGGATGTAGCTCCTCCGTGATTTCTTCTCGTTCATGATTGCATGTCATTATGATGAAAAGATCTGGTTTTTCAAATCATTGTACTAATGACATTACATCAAGATATCTACGACACATATCTTTAGTACCACAAATAAATGATGATTGCAACACTATTCTTTTTCCGACTTGACATGCTTTTGCTTCCCCGACAGCTACACTATCGACTATGCCTTGGAATAACTCTACCCTAATTTCTAATTGCTTCTTTCTAAAATAATAAAGTCTTGTTGTTTCAAGCTTTATGTATATATCAATAACATATTGATGGTACAACCGACCTGCTGATGTTAATACAATAGATTATCGAGTGTATCTTATCTGGAACTAGTAACAATAATATTCTTGACATGAGACGTTTCCCGCCTTTGGTTCTTTAACACCTACAATTTTGTAGTTTAAGTTAATTTTTAATATAATAATATTATTAAACAATTTTAATTATGAGTTACCTTCCCTTTCTCGGTTAAATATATCTTCTGTAGATGTAAAAGTTTGCTGAGTTACTTGAGATGTTCTACTTAGTTGTTGTATTGAACAACGAATATCTTTTTTCTCCCTTCTTTTAATATTTTGGTGCCATCCAACATCTCTGCCTAGAAAGAGTAAAGGATACTGTAAAGGATCATAACAACCAAAATAGTGTTTAACTTGATGATTCTTTTTGGAGTGTAAATGAACAACTATTTCTCTCTCATATGGAACATTTTTATTATTTTCCTCTACACAGACAGTTACAACCTGATCCACTATTGGTGAGTTGTAAACGCGTTGATCTATTGCAGCATCTCTATTTATTATAATCTTGAAGTCTTCATAAGATGGATAATCATTTAGTTTCCGCAGGAGTTTTGCATATGTTCCTTCTAATATATCCATCAACATTTTAGTTGTAGTCGTACTCATGTTTTCATTATCTAATATTCTCATTTGATTTTGCAACTTATTCTCTGTATCATAGAAGTAAAGTTGAAAGTAGGAAGGCTTGTTTTCTTCTGAAATTAGAGAGGGGAGATTATGGTATATTTATCCTTGTGCTCTAAATGTGAAAATGCCTTTTTTGTTTGATGCAAGCTCTCCCGAATGATGTGAATGAGAAAATGTTATTATACTTTCTGGTTTGTCTTTGAAACTCAATTGCCTCTTGGGTTTGTACTGTATAAAGGGCATATAACTCGTCTTTAATATTCACATCTGCTAAGGTGGATTTCACCGTTGTGACAACAAGATGTTGGAGGCTCATGCTCAAACTTTTTAGCTCCACAAAATGAACAAGACTTTGGAGTGTGTAGTTTATGTAATGAAGAACACATTGGTTCACGGTTAATTTGCCCTAAAAAATTAGATTTTAGTATTAAATAAATTTTTTATATATAAAATTATGTAATTATTTTAATAAGAAAATAAATCTATGCAAGCCTCCATGCTCATATTCCTGTTGTTACGCTCTACAGAATAAATCAATCTTATATTATCGCGTGCTATTGGTACTACTACCAGTAAAATCATTCCTTTTCCTCTTTCTATTATTATCAATGACTTTCTGAATGTAAGTTCCCTTTTGATCAGCATTCAACTGGTTATATTTGGTTTTTCTACTCTCATAGATTAGAATGTGTTCTTCTGTTAATAAATAATGAAATATATTATTAATAAACACATATACACACAAAGCAACAATAATATATATTTATGTTCAATACAAACCTTGGTTTGAAGCCATTTTGAAGAATATCCTCTTATGCAAATGTATAGTGATTATGCAATCCAAGAATTAGAATGTAAATTTCTACAAGAAAAAGTCAATTCAATGCGTTAAATTATTGATTTTATTTAACATAAGCATAGTAGTGCATATAATTTGAGAGAATAAGTATGTTTTAATTGAAGTTCAATAGTACTTGAGGCTTTTTTCTTGAGAAATTTGGTACACTATACATGCATCAGTAATCATAAATATCTGCTATGCTAAGGTTATTTCTGTTCTTTTAAGTCATATAATAACAACAACAACAACTACTACTACTACTACTACTACTACTACTACTACTACTACTACTACAACAACAACAACAACAACAACAACACCACCACCAACAACAATAATAATAAAAATAAATATTTAAATGAAGAAGAAGATAAATACGAGGAAATAGAGTTATCATCACTATGAACACAAATAAAGAGAAAAGAGGTGAAAGTTGCTTTACTTACCTGAATCACCCACAACCTCAGAAATGTTTTCAAGAAAAACAAAGCAAATCCAACCAAGTAGAATATCTGCATTTATATGACAAAATGTTAAATTATTTAATATAGACATAAAAGTGTATTTGAAAAGTGTACATTATTTCACACATTGTTCTGAAAAGATGTTACTAAACATAGGAGGCTTATAGATATGTACCAAAATGCTCTTAATGAGGAATATATTTCTTGTGCACGCTATGCGTGCGTGTACATAATTCAATCTTGAAGTTAAAAAATGATGAGAAGTTAGAGAGATGGATGAGTAAGTGGGGTATTAAAGATGGTGGTGGTTAATAGGAGTAATTAAGCAGGACATAGGACATACCTTTTCATGACGCTTATCTATGTGTAAATTTATGTGGACATTTCATGGAATTATTTGAATTCAAGACTTTCATAGGGATAGAACACGGAAAAAGGGCATATCTTAAATAATAGTAATATACATTAGATATAGTATGGAATAAGCGTCAGTCCTATCATCAAATGCCGAAATTGATCTTAAAAATGATAAGCCATATTATCGTCCTTCAGACGCTTACATGTGTATTCAACAACCATAAGAATAGGGTCAATAAGATAGCTGTGGTCAATCAGAGCTATGAACATATAAAATACATAAAATTTTAGAAACTTCATCATGAAACAGGCGAGTAAAAGCAAACTCATAACCTTCCTATATGTACATCAAAGACCCCGATATATACAATAAGAACATATATGATCAAAATCCAATTGAAGTGATGAAGGAACACTTTTGCTGATTTATGAATTTGATTTCATAATATTTTAATGACAACGAATTATATATTTTCTGCATAGTATTCCAAAGTATTTCAGGAATATGAAGTGATGAAGCTTGTACATCATAGCTTTATTGCTTCGCGGTAAAGAGTTCAACTACAATGGTCAAGAACACAATCTTCAAGATTAGAGGACTAATTATTAATGCCATATTGTATGAAAGAAATATGCATACCAATTGAATTAAGTTTCCATACAGGTACTTACGTGCATGGTATCAAACAATCTCATGGTTCAATTAGTTTTCTCTGATTAAGTTTCCAGATCAACTACCAACATTAATACCGAATATTACATGATTTTATACAATAACCTAAGCACATAAATCAAATCAAAAATGCTGGTGGCATCATCTGTAAGCCAAACATTGACTCACCAGCCATAGACAGTTTTGTAAATGATCAGTTCCATAATTGTAGGGATTTTGTATATTCTTACTTTTCTAAGTTGATTTTTGGATCTAATCTGAATTTTAAATAGGTTTGACTTGGGGAAAAAATATATGTGATACGTAACAGTCTTTTCTCCCACCAAAAGCCTATAAATAGTGCTTCATTGAGTAAAAGTTAATGAAAAAGGATGAAATATATGATATCTTATCAATATTTTAAGCATTAATTTCTAACATTTTCAATAGAAAATTCATACAATTATTAACAATTGTTTTATCCATCTCGATCAACAACATCTAATTCCTCACATGGTTTTTGTTCTAATCAATCCTTATTTGTTTGATATGATTTTATATCGTATTTGGATTGGATGAGTTATATAAAGAAGCACAAACCCTACAACAGCAAGAATATAATGCTTTCTAAAGCTGCAAACTACAAAGTGTATGCACATAGAAATGTTTACTCGAAAAGTGCATTAATTGGATGAGCTAAGGACTAAAATATACTTGTAATTGTATGAATATACTTAACAGTACTTGAGAATAAGTATATTTTAATTGAATAATACTCGAAAGTGCAAAGTGTTGCGAAGTTATCCTAATTCGTTTAAAATATACTTATTTATCTCAAATTCCGATTGTCAGCAAATCAGCCATTGCAAATTCTATGCATCAAGTTGGTAGGATAACTGTAAAAGGTACCCTCTTGAGCTCTTCTGAAATTTGAGTATTAAGTTAAAGACACATTTAAGGGCTGCTGTATTAACTGTTTAAAAGAACTTCTGATATGTTTCTTATTGTAAAAGAAGGGAAAATTGAAGCATGCAATAGTAAGACCGCAGCCTGGAGAGACTAAAGATATCATTAGCTACATGGTTTGTGGGTTCTCTTTACCACACTGTTGTTCATTGTGAACATGCATCATGTCCACAAACACTTTTATTTAAAGTTTCAATTTCTCTAAAATCCATTGGAGGATAGGACAAGCCTTTTTCCAAACGGGTTAGGCTATATAATTTCATGTAGTTATGTTATATGTTTTTATGCATAGATAGATTCCAGATGCGTGAATGTGACCATATGGTTGCATTGTCGGCCGAGTCACGTTCCAAACTATTACATTTTGGAATTGAGGCGTGACAATGTCCACAAACATTTTTATGCTTTAGGAATAGTAGTTTGATTTGCAGAGAAGATTGATGAGCATTCTAAATTTCTAATGGACATAATCACTTAGACTGCTTATTGTTCGTCAACATTCCCCTAAGTCTTAGGTTTTAAAAGTTATAATCATGAAAATTCAATGGAATTTTTGGAACCCCAGGTATATTTGATCAAATTGTTAAGATATTAAATCATTGGAATAAAAAAGCTTCCATAGTGAATAAAATAACACTATTAATTAATAATGGATACTTTTTAACATAAAGCTTGGTTTGAACAAATAGTCTTAAAGATAGCATATGCTAGGTATTTTATAGAAAAATCACATATATGACCAATGAAATATATGCAATTGGCGGCCCACAACATCATGCATGTAACAGAATATAAAGGTTTATATGACAAAGCATGAAAACACATATAAATAAAGTAGATTATCATTGATCTATATACTTAATCACCACAACATGAGTTTTTAAAGAAAAGTGCTACAATATAACTCTCCAATAAGCAATATAAACTATATTGGGAATTAAACTATTATTGATATTTAATTCAAACCTAAGAATGAACCTTTAAAAAATGAAATAAACCAAATTAAATCTATATAAAATATTAATATTTACCTTGATAGATGGGAAAGTCAGCAACCTCCAAATCCGGCCTTAATCATGTAAATAATGCATGAAAACTGAAAAAAAATAGAAAAATATCAATTGTCATAAAAACTAATTGCAGTGCAAGAAAAAAAGTAAATTCTAATGAATAGAACCTAAATTGCCTCAGAGAAAACAATTACATTAAGTGTTATGCTTAATTTCAAAATGAGAAAATTTCAGAATTAATCACATAAAGATATCGAACAGACTAAGAATTTCTAAAATCAAAATCAAAATTTATAAATTGATCAAGACATACCAGAAATTATTCTCTTATAAAAACCTTGCTCAATTTGTTCACTTCCTGATCCTTCCTGATGCTTAAAATCTGATATTTGAGGAGAAGATGGAAGAGAAGATTTGTGGATGATGATGATAATAATAAGCTTCTTGATGACGATAATAATCATCTTTGCAATTTGATATCCGACAATTGATGAGGTAGAGAGAGTGGGACTGCATTGCCGGAGGAAATTCGTTACAGATGGAACAGAGAAGGAAAGGAACGAAGATTTAGGGTGTTACATTTTCTAATTTTGTGAGTAACGAAAAAAAGGTTACATTTGTTAAGTTAATGAAAGATGAATGGTAATTTGGGGTAGAGAAAGTTTTTCTTCGTACTCTCTCTTTAGAGGGAGAATGATATTATTAAAATTTTATGCATATCTATATTCAAAGTTTACAAGCAACCCTCAAATGTATTCTAGTGCCCAATAGTTTTCAGAAGAGAAGAACAACTTCACGTAACAAAGTCCAGCAATCACCTAACAAAACTCCCCCGGACTTACGGAATCAATCAGCGTATATCTACATCTCGCACAAAAATCTCACCCACCGAGCCCACCAAAAGCCTACGTGTCACCCAAAATTCCGCACGACGCCAACACTTTTCAGACTGCACAAGCATCACAAGTCCCTGATTGGTAACTTCGGTCCAAGGCCCACGTGCCCGGCCCATAAAAATCCACCGTTTCTCTCCAAATCAAGAACTCCCCTATTTAACTCCCAATGCATAGGAACCAACTTAAACCCCAACATCACAAAAAAGCAAGCTATAGATACCATGGTCATCTCGATCAATTGCTGCGTCAAGCCCTCGTCTCCTCCTCCTCCTCCCATTCCTCAAGTATCTTCTCCCCTTCTACCTCCAAGGTAATATCTTAATTCTTTATTTTTATATATTATTGCCAATAGATAACTTCTATATAAATGAAGTGTCATATCATTTACCAAAACAACAACAAAGTTTTTATCTGAAATTCTGCGATCTACTACGTGAATCTTATTTTACACTCAGTTTTATAATATCCTTTTTAATTGTTTCTAAGAAAACTCATAATTTTAGCTATATGTGTTGCATTAAGTATAATCATATCATTTATCTAACAGATATTTCCATTGACCTCTATTGTACATGACCATCTTAATTTATTCTCTCTTGTTCAGCACGATCAGATCGATCGGCAACCTACCAAATCGTTGCATGTCTATCGCGGCGACATTCTTGATGGTTAGCTTCATCAACACGACAAATACTAGTGCGACAACGGCAACGGAGCATCTGAGATACACGGAGGCTGTATCAACAGATAAGGGGAAAATCGTTTTGTGGAGTGATCAAATAAGGAAGTGCCCTCCATGGCACCTGAATTCGTTGGAAAACATCATGCCAGAGAATTTGCCACGACAATCAGACCGCCGGAGGACCGATGGATTTGTGTCTAATCGAAGTGCACCAAGTGTCGACGGAGGAGCGATGAGGTTCAATAAGAGCTGTTATTCTCTGTAAAGACTATGTATATATTAATATATATAGTTATTGTGCTGAATCAATCAATGTATACATGTATATATGAAGATACAAAATGAAGTAAGAGATTAGCGCTTGTATATATTTTTGTGTTGCGTATATTTAATCTCGAGTCCTTGGTGTGGGTCAGCTCGGAGCAAGAAATGGACGCCAATGTTTGTAGCGTGCAGTACAACACCTTGATGAAGTACAAGCGGGTAGTGCAATGCCCTCTGTACTTCTAATTATTATTTTTTCCTGTTTCATTTCTTTTTTGCTTTTTTATCTATTTATCTATTGTTATTATTATTATTATTATTCTTATTGTAGAAAATTGTATGCAGATAACTGGAATTTTCATAAATTCGTATAAATATTTTATAATAGCCAACAAAAATTCTATAATCTAGCACAAGATCTAAATTGAGGGATATAAATGTCGAGAATAATCCATTGATTTCAACAAATTTCTAGTGGAAAATTAGCTTCATTAATAAATATTATATAATGTCTACGTCAACCTTTTGTCATTGAGAATACAAAGGGCATATTTGTTGATTGCATGGACTAAAAGGATATAAAGTAGGGGTTGGTCACTTCATATGGATCACGTCATAAATGAAAATGGTCGACCTAAAAAATCAATTTATTAATCGGGTCATAAGCGAGTTGACTCGCCGACCCATTTAACTTTATCCCATATATTATTCAACTCTTAACATTCAAAGTTTCTAAACAGACACCCATTATAAACACTATGAAATCTATTAATTACGCACAACACTATGAGAATTTTACAATTTACAAAAAAACACCCTTAAAAGGATCCAAAATTAAAAAAAAAATATCCTCATAAGTTCAAAATTACCAAAAAAACCATGAAAATATCATAACTTACAAAACAATACAAAAATCTATAAATTATAAAAAACACAATGAAATTTTTTGAAATTTATAAAAGACACCATAAAAGTTTCAGCAAATGCAAAGTACACCTTCAAAAGACAAATTTATATGCACCAAAGAAATATCAAAACCTACCTATGGTATAAAATCTAAAACTTATAAACAACACTGTGAATATTTTAAAATTTATAAGAAACACCCTAATAGTTTCAAAAGCTGCAAAAAACATCCTAAATAAGTCAAATTTTACAAAAACGTACCATAAAAAAAATCAAAATCTACAAACACTACACAATCTATAACTTATGAAGAGCACCATAAAATTTTTAAAATTTGTAGGAAACACTCCAATAGTTTAAAATGTTACAAAAACACCAAAAAAATTAATAGCTTAAACTTATGAGCAGTGAAAATTTTATAATTTACAAATTACAAAAATCACTGGAAGTTTTAAGTTTTGCAGAAGACACCCTAAACATTTGAAAAATTGCAAAACAAGCTCAAAAGTCAAACTTTTACAGAAATACGCCCCAAGAATATCAGAACTTATAAAAAGTACAAAATCTATAAGTTATAAGCAGTACCATGCAATTTTTAAATTTTACAGAAAACACCCCTAGAGTTTAGAAAATTATGAATGCACCCTTAAAATGTCAAACTATCATAGAAACATGCCATTGAGACAATAAAATTTACAAACAGTATAAAAACTATAAGTCACAAGCGGAGTTGTTAAAATTTAGAAATTTGCAAAAAACACCCTAAAATTTTTAAAATTGTAAAAATACACCTTCAATAAAGTCAAAATTTTACAGAAACACACCACATAAATATAAAAAATTATAAATAGTACAAAATCTGTAATTTATAAACAATACCGTGACAATTTTAGAATTTGTAGAAAACATCCTCAAAGTTTTAAAATTACAAAGTACACCATAAAAAGTCAAATTTTATAGAAACGCACACTAGAAATATGAAAGCATACAAGTAGTACGAAATCTATAGTTTATAAACAGCAACGTGAAAATTTAGTATTTACAGAAAGCACCCTAAAAGCTTCAAAAATTACAAAAAAATCTTAAAATTTAAAATTAAAAAAACCCAAAAAGTCAAAACTTAAAGTGGGTATAATGTTTATAAATTAGAAAAATTGTACTGAGAAAATAATATTTGTAGGAAACAACTTAGAACTTTTAAAATTTCCAAAAAAACACTCAAAATCAAAGAACACCCTACAAATATCTAAACTTCTAAATAGTATAAAACCTATAAATGATAAATAAGACCATGAAAATTTTAAGGGCTTTTTATTTCTAGCCCCAAATGTTTACTCATCTTTATCTATAAACACAATCACTATTTGTTGTATCCATAAACCCAAATATCTTTTTGTATTTATCTTTAAGCCCAACTTACAAAATACAATACTTGTATGTGTGGGCCCCCCAAAATCTTTAAGTTGGGCTTAAAGATAAATACAAAAAGATATTTGGGTTTATGGATACAACAAATAGTGATTGTGTTTAAAGAAAAAGATGAGTAAACATTTGGGGCTAGAAATAAAAAGCCCAAATTTTAATCATAGACTTTATGTTAAGTACATGAAAATTATAAAATAATTAAATGGTTCACTAGGGTCGGTAGGTAACCCGTTTAATAAACGGGTTGACCCGATTATTTGATGGGTCAGAGCGAGCCGGTTTGGGTTAGAATTTATATTGGTCGGGTCCGGTCAGGTCTGTGAACAAAGTGATGTGGGGGCCACCCACGTGATGTTTTCACGTGATGAAGAGTGCGTACTCGTGAAAGAAGCGGAGCAAAGGCAAAGTGCTGGCCCACCCGAATTAGCTATAGCCTATATATAACTCTTTTAATCGTTCCTAGGGTTTTGGTGTAGGCAGGAGTGTGGGCGGCTGCAAATTAGAGTGCAAGGAAGGACTTTTGTTTTGTTCTCTTTTGCGCCTGTGGAAGAGTGCGAGTCAGACTTCGTGATGTGAAAAGGAGAGCAAGTACAGCAAGGGAATTAGCGGCTGATTCATGTGAGAAGACAGCAAACAACTTCGGCTCTCTCTTTTTGGGATTTGTGTATTCTTTTGTAGAGAGAGGGATCTGAGAGTTTGTAAGAGGGTTTTATTTGTGAGATTGTAAACCCCAATTGTATCTCTCTCCCTCTAATTGTAGATCTCCCCCTCCTTACCCCGTGGACGTAGGCTATTTGCCGAACCACGTAAAAGTTATGTTCTTGTCGTAATTTGTAATAGCTTGTAGGATCCCTTAACAGGTCAGTCCTAGAACTGATGAGAGGAAGAGCCGATATCTCACTTTGATGAGATATCCGCTTCAGATTCTTGTTTCCTTTGAGAAACGAGAATTTCGTTGTGATCTAATCTCTTGTTGTGCACCTTGCGCACGGGAGGTGCTGCCGAAATTTCCGCTGCGTACAACAAGTGGTATCAGAGCTCCGGGTTGGATTTGGGAGCTTGTTTGAAGGATTCGCTGAAGGATTCCTATTTGAAGATTAGATCGACAACATGGGAGAAACAAGTACATCAGGATCGTCTCTTTCGAAGGCGATACAGAGTCTGGGCATCAATAATACAAAGATTGATGTTCCGAAGTTCGACGGCAAGATCAATTTTGGTTTGTGGAGGTGTCAAGTGATGGACGCCTTGGATGCACAAAATTTGGAGGAAACTCTTGAGTTACAAGAGAAACCCGCTGATATGGAGGACAAGGTTTGGAAAAAGATGAATAGTAGGGCTTGTGGAGTTATTTGGTCATGCTTGACGCCGGATCTCATTTATGATGTAATGAACAAGACGTCGACGAAGAGAATGTGGGAAACACTCAATGAGAAGTATCTGACGAAGAGCATTGAGAATCGACTTTACTTGAAGAAGAGGTTTTACCAATTCAAGATGAAGAGGGGAGTTTCCGTTCGGGAGCATGTTAACAACTTCACAAAGCTAATTTCAGATATGGCCAATGTAGATATCATGGTTGAGGATAAAGACAAGGCGATGCTACTATTGTGTTCGTTTTCGGAGGATGATTTTGGAACGTTTGTTCTCACTATGATAAATGGAAGAACTACGGTTAGCTACAAGGAGGTGACCTCAGCTTTGGTGAATTATGAGTTGAGGAAGAGTGATGGCGAACCCTCCGAGAAGGCATCGGGAGATGCATTAGCAGTTCGAGGTCGTGGTCCAAACCGTCGTCCAGGTGATCGCTCAAGATCGAAGTCAAGAGGTGGCCATAGAAATATTGGTAGGAATCAATGTCGTTTTTGCAAAGAAGAAGGATATTGGAAGAACGACTGCCCAAAGTTGAAAGACAAAGCCGGGAAGAATAAAGGAAAAGCTGTACAAGCTTCAGAAGTGAATTTTGTCAAGGCTAGTGATGACAATTCAGATACAGATTCTTCAGGCTATTCATGCTCGGCATTACCGTCAGTTTGTTACGCTGACTCTACGGAGTGGATGATGGATTCTGGTGCTACATACCATATTTGTCCTAGGAGGGATTGGTTCTCCAGCTTTGAGGAGTTGGAAAGAGGGGATGTTGTGCTCATGGGTAATGATCACGTATGCCCTATTGGTGGTATTGGTACAGTACGGATCCGGATGTGTGACGGTGTAACTCGGGAGCTGAAGGAAGTGAGATTCGTTCCTCAATTGACGAAGAATATCACTTCGCTTGGAACTTTGGAGGCAGCTGGTTATAAGGTGATCTTGGAGAATGCGACTCTGAAGGTCACAAAGGGGTCCATGGTGGTGATGCGAGGTGTCAGGGAAAATAACCTATACTACTTGAAGGGCAAGACAGTAACAGGGGGTCTGGCAGCTTCGATTACCACAGAGGAGGATACTACCAACTTATGGCACATGAGATTGGGACACACTGGTGATAAGTCCCTGTAGGTATTGGCGAAGCAGGGGCTATTGAAGGGTGTAAAGACCTGCAAGATGGAGCTGTGTGAACATTGCATACTTGGGAAGAAGACAAGAGTGAAATTCGGCACTGCTATTCACAATACCCAAGGAATATTGGACTACATTCACACGGACGTTTGGGGCCCTTCCAAGCACACATCACTTGGTGGAGCTAATTATTTTGTTACTTTTATTGATGACTATTCCAGGAGGAATTGGGTATACCCGATGAAGCATAAACATCAGGTCCTGGATATTTTTGTGGAGTGGAAGAAGAAAGTGGAGCTGTAGACAGGTAGAAAGGTAAAAACTCTTCGTTCGGACAATGGAGGAGAGTATAAGAGTGATCCGTTTCTGCAGTTTTGCCGGGATCACGGTATTAAACGACACTTCACAGTACGAGAGACACCGCAACAAAACGGGGTGGCTGAAAGGTTGAACCGTACCTTGCTGGAGAAGGTGCGATGTATGATGACACAGAGTGGATTGTCAAGATCCTTTTGGGCCGAAGCGTTGGTTTATGCGAGCCATCTCGTGAATAGGTTGCCGTGCACTGCGATACAGGGGAAGACTTCGTTGGAGCGTTGGTCTGGTTCGGTAGCTAGTGACTATGAGTCGCTTCGGATATTTGGGTGTCCAGCTTATTACCATGTCAATGATAGTAAATTAAAGCATACACTTTAAGCAAAATAGTTGTCATATATATAAAAAAAATTTTCTCAAAATTTTGAGATATACGCATATATCGTCCTCACTCATACTAGGAAATCCTTAGCGGACTCTACACATGAATCCTATGAAACTCTAACCTAGCTTCACGACTCAACATAGGATGATCCTAGGGATTCTGGAACTAGAGCTCTGATACCAACTGTGACGCCCCTGGGTTCACACAAGGCTGCAGTCCGAGGTGAAACCAGAAATGTCAAACCTGCCATGCACCACACCGTGCAAAAACATGTTTCACCATCACAATCACTATCTCTCTAGTGGAGTCAACAACAGATGTAGGTACAAGGCAAGTAAAAGGTTTTACAACAGAAACTTGGTAAAATGATAGAACATCAATTTAACGTATCTCATCAACCCAATAAACTGGAATACATAGATAAGTCTGAAATAAAAAGAAAAGAAATAACAATCTGGAGATCTCAACATGTCTCAAAATACATAATGTCTAATACTGGGAAATAAGACACACGGCCTTTACAACTCTAGAGCATAAACCTCTCTAGTCTAAAATGTCTCAAGTGGAGAATGAAAAAAAAATACATCTAATAAGAGGATCAATAGACACTAGCAAGGGTCGTCCTCAACCTGCGACTCTCTGGGCTCCTGGCTCGTTACCTGAAAGGGGGAGGGACAACGAGCGTCAAAGCGCTAGCGAGCAACATCACAACCAACCCCAAGGTATAGGGCTCGTTGTATATGAAAATGCAGCTAATACAAAGTAATATAAATCATTTAATACAAACATTAACGGGTCTTAGTACTTAGGGAAATACAACACGAGCATAGGTACGTCGAGCGAAATAATCCAAACAAGGAAACCCTCATGTATATACCTTGTATCTCAAATTGTAGATCCCTAAATACAAAACCCGAAGTTGGTTAGAAAAATAAGGAAAAGGAAAACATACCCATCTCTACCAATAACATGGAAGTGAAACAAGGCTACAATAGGTGTCATGAGCAACCTAGATAGCTATCATGTCCCGGCCAACTACAATGTATCGTATATCCAACATTATCGAATGACATGCTCAAGGTTTAGCAAAAGTCTAATACATGTTTGAAATGGATTATAGTCCAACACGAGGACTTTTATGGATTATAGTCCAACACGAGGACTTTAATAGATTATAGTCCAACACAAGGATTGTGTACAAAAAGTATACATGTCTATATTCCCGTACATACTCT
This sequence comes from Asparagus kiusianus, assembly GCA_022839385.1. Classification (NCBI taxonomy): domain Eukaryota; kingdom Viridiplantae; phylum Streptophyta; class Magnoliopsida; order Asparagales; family Asparagaceae; genus Asparagus; species Asparagus kiusianus. The sequence continues at coordinate 971,324 of BQKN01000988.1, forward strand.
ACTGTACTGACTTAAACTCGTGACCGAAGTATCATCTCACATGAACAGGTGAAATCATAATCACCGTATGCATAAATACTTATATACACCCAACATGTGATTTAAACAGAAGCACAAACGAAACAGAAAGAAAATACTACAATGAGTCGACTCGTGCTCAAATATGAGTCGACTAAACAGAACACATTTGATATCAGAAAACGACTTTGTGAGTCGACTCATGACAGTCATGGGTCGACTCATGGCTTATGGGTCGATTCGTATACTGACGAGTCGACCCAGCAGAAACAACAGGCAACACAACTAGACTTCGTGAGTCGACTCATGACAGTCATGGGTCGACTCAACCTGATGAGTCGACTCGAGATGAGTCGTGAGTCGACTTACGAGCTGAAATCTGCATATATCACAAGTTGAAGTCACCAACTCGATTCATCCTCTATTTCACTGATCTACATCTTTATAGCTATCAATTCTAGACTATGATACAGAGATAAATTCATATATAGCATGAGGAACATTTACTTATGTATTGAATCTAACAATTTACCCCTAAACATGAAAAAAGGGCATTTGATCAAAAAAAAAAACTCATATTTTTATTTCTTAAAAATATTTCCAGATCTGGGTTTTTCTTCAAAAAAAAATTCGTGGGTGAGGATTTAAAATCTGAAACACATGATTTCTAGCATTTACCCTAACAAGAACATTGTTTTATACTTAAAAATAAGTCTTGGGCTCAATAAAACTCATGGAAAACAATTGTAAACTATTAAAAACGTGGGAAAGGGGTTTGGCGAGATGTTACTCACCTTAGAAGTGATGAAGAACAGATCCCTTCGCTGAAATCCTCACAAAGCAGCTAAAAAAGCCTTCGAAACATCCCAAAATCTCCAAGAACACCTAGGGTTTTAGAGAGGAGAGAGGGGGACTAGGGTTTCTGGGGAAAGCTGATAAAATGAGGTGATTTCGGGTAGGGGAGCATATATACAAGTGGATAAAACCCGACCCGAAACCCAACAGACCCGAACTGAGAAAGCTGGAAAACTCTCGATGAGTCGACTCATCACAGTCATGGGTCGACTCATGACTCCTGGATCGACTCATAATTTAATGAGTCGACTCAGCAGAAACAAAAAGGCAACAGGACTCGATTTTGTGAGTCGACTCATGAAAATCATGGGTCGACTCATGGACTAAAAACTACATATGATGACTCTGCTGCATAAAATGAAATTTTGCACACTCAAACTCATTACTGATGCACATAAACATGCTCAAAATCTACGGGGTCTTATAAGGCTCCTACAGAGGTGACACTAGGAGGAGATGAGATGACAGCCGGACATTTAGAGGATACAGTGGATGTTGGGACTCAGGAACAGGATCATGTTCAGGAGTCCATTGCAGCTAATAAACAAAGAAGAAACATTTGTCGGCCAGCTAGATATGACGATGTGGTTGCATATGCTTTATCAGCAGAAGTCGTTGATGATTTGATTCCTTCTACATTCAAGGAAGCAGAGTCAAGCTCTGATTCGATTAGGTGGAGGGAAGCTATGGAGGAAGAGATGCAGTCTCTTAATAAGAACAACACTTGGGAACTTGCAAAACTACCGAAAGGTAAGAAGGCTATTGGATGCAAGTGGGTATATGCAAAGAAAGAGGGATCTTCTATTGGGGAAATTAGATTCAAAGCCAGATTGGTTGCCAAGGGATATGCACAGCAAGAGGGCGTTGATTACAACGAGGTATTTTCACCTGTTGTGAAGCATTCGTCGATTCATATTTTATTAGCATTGGTGGCACAGCTAGATTTGGATTTGGTCCAAATGGATGTGAAAACAGCCTTTCTACATGGAGATTTAGAAGAGGAGATCTACATGACACAACCTATGGGGTTCAAAACTGTAGGAAAGGAAGAATTAGTATGCAAGCTGAAGAAGTCTCTTTACGGATTGAAGCAATCGCCGCGACAATGATACAAGAGATTCGACGGCTTTATGATTGGCCGAGGGTACACAAGAAGCCCATATGACCCGTGTGTTTATATGCACAAGCTACAGAATGGTGAGTATATCTATTTACTATTATATGTTGACGATATGCTCATAGCTTCCAGGAATACTTCAGCTATTAAGAAGTTGAAAAAGGAGCTGTCATCCGAATTTGAGATGAAGGATCTTGGAGAAGCAAAGAAGATATTGGGTATGGAGATTGAAAGAGACAGGGTGAAGGGGAGGTTGAAGTTGACACAGAGGAGTTACTTGCAGAAAATGCTGAAGAAATTCAGTTATGATGGTAATACGAAGGTGGTGAGTACTCCATTGGCTCCCCACTTTAACCTATCAGCTAAGATGTCACCTGTTTTAGTTGAGGACCGGGAATACATGTCCGAAGTTCCATATGCCAATGCTGTGGGTAGCTTGATGTATGTGATGGTGTGTACAAGGCCAGATTTGTCACAGGCCGTGAGCATGGTATCCAGGTACATGCACGACCCCGGGAAGGGTCATTGGGAGGCCATGAAGTGGATTCTACGGTATATCAAAGGTACCGTGGATGTTGGTTTGGTATTTCAGAAGAATGAGAAGACAGGGCAGGATTGTATTGGTTACGTGGATTCTGATTATGCGGGGGATCTGGACAAGCGCCGGTCTACTAGCGGATATGTGTTTACATTAGCAGGAGCACCGGTGTGTTGGAGATGCACACTTCAGTCTACAGTGGCTCTCTCCACTACGGAGGCAGAGTATATGGCGTTGACTGAAGCTGTGAAAGAGGCTTTGTGGTTACAGGGATTATTGGAGAACTTGGGGATTGCACAGGAGACCCTTCGGGTATATTGTGATAGCATGTTAGCTATCTATTTGGCGAAGAACCTAGTTTATCATGCACGCACGAAGCATATCGATGTCAGATTCCATTTTGTTCGTGACGTTTTGGATGAAAAAGAGGTCATATTGGAGAAGATCCACACGAAGGACAACCCTACGAATATGTTGACCAAAGTTGTTTCAGGAGTGAAGTTTGGTCATTGTTTGGAGCTTTTGAACATTCTTCGGTGTTGAGGCCTTTCGAGGCCATTGGATGAACTACGTTCGGCTTGATTCCTTAGGCAAGAGGATACGTAGGCAGTCTTTACGATGCAGACGGTTTGGATTAGTTGATTTTGATGGGGGTGAGATTGTTTGGACTCTCGTTCGGGTTCTCGACTTATTGTGGATTGAGTTCACACTGGTCACAACAAGTGGGACATTTGGTTGCTTTGGTGTCGGCTCAGTTTTTTAAAAAAAAACTTCACCGAGGTGGAGAATTGTGAACAAAGTGATGTGGGGGCCACCCACGTGATGTTTTCACGTGATGAAGAGTGCGGACTCATGAAAGAAACAGAGCAAAGGCAAAGTGCTGGCCCACCCGAATTAGCTATAGCCCATATATAACTCTTTTAATCGTTCCTAGGGTTTTAGTGTAGGCAGGAGTGTGGGCGGCTGCAAATTGGAGTGCAAGGAAGGACTTTTGTTTTGTTCTCTTTTGCGGCTGTGGAAGAGTGCGAGTCAGACTTCGTGATGTGAAAAGGAGAGCAAGTACAGCAAGGGAATTAGCGGCTGATTCATGTGAGAAGACAGCAAACAACTTCGGCTCTCTCTTTTTGGGATTTGTGTATTCTTTTGTAGAGAGAGATTGAGAGGGATCTGAGAGTTTGTGAGAGGGTTTTATTTGTGAGATTGTAAACCCCAATTGTATCTCTCCCTCTAATTGTAGATCTCCCCCTCCTTGCCCCGTGGACGTAGGCTATTTGCCGAACCACGTAAAAGTTGTGTTCTTGTCGTAATTTGTAATAGCTTGTAGGATCCCTCGACAGGTCAGTCCTAGAACTGATGAGAGGAAGAGCCGATATCTCACTTTGATGAGATATCCGCTTCAGATTCTTGTTTCCTTTGAGAAACGAGAATTTCGTTGTGATCTAATCTCTTGTTGTGCACCTTGCGCACGGGAGGTGTTGCCGAAATTTCCGCTGCGCACAACAAGGTCAACTTGATTGCTACCCAATTATAAAGATTTTAGAAGGACGTGGGCCAAGCAAAAAAGAAAACATTTTCTTATTATGCAATTTGGACTAGAGATGCATCATATTTGATACATGGCTAAACAAGCTTAATGTAGAGTGTCTCCACCACAGTCCACCATTTGTTAACGCCCAGTTCGGGCCCATAAAGTGACTCGACCTTTGTTGAAGTAGAGGTGGGAATGTGCTCCCCCTCACAACTAGAAAAGTCTCGACAACACCCTTTACTAATCAGTTGCCTACAAGGATTTTCGTAGCAGGCTTCCTCGACGGTGTCACAACGGCTTGATCGTTTTGAACGAATTGAAATTTGATATGTGTATATTAAAATTTACAAATTTTTTGAGGTTATAACCTATAGTTAGGTTTTATAAAGTTTTGTTCATTTTGAATGAATGGTAATTTATTATATATATGTCGAAATTCATTATTTTTATGAGCTATAACTCATAACTTTTGATAAATTTTATTTAATTTCAATGAATGCAAATTTATTATGTGCACATTAAAATTTGCAATTTTTTTGAGCTTAACCCACAAATTTTATTAATTTTTGTTCATTACGCACGTATGCAAATTTATTATACACAGATAAAAAATCATGATTTTTATTAGGTATAACTCTAGTTTTTTGACAATTTTTGTTCAATTCAAATGAATGCAGATTAATTATGTGCGCATCAAAATTAGTGATTTTCATGAGCTATATCCTACTACTTTTATCAAAATTTGTTATTATGTGTACATAAAAATTACAGTTTTCAAGTTCTACATCTCATGATTTTTTTAAAGTTTTTTTCGTTTCCAACAGATGCAAATTTATTATGTGTGCATCAAAGTTTGTGATTTTCATGAGTTATAACCCATGAGTTTTGTAAATTTTTATTTATTTTGAATGAATATAAATTTATTATGTGTACATCAAAATTCATAATTTTCATGAGTTACTTATAACTTTTGTCAAGTTTCATTTTTTTAAATGAATGATAATTTTTTATATGTACGTTAAAATTCTCGATTTTTATGAGCTATAACCCATAAATTTTAATAAATTTATATATTTCTAATGAATACAAATTTATTATGTGCATATTAAAATATATGCTTTTTATGAAATATAACTCATGAGTTTTATTAATTTTATAAGAATACAACATTATTATATGTACATAAAAATTCACGATTTTCATATGCTTTAATCTGTAAGTTTTCTTTTGCAATTTTTGTACTTTTTTAATGAACATAAATTGATTATGTATACATTAGAATTTATGATTTTTATGAGTTAACCTACGAATTTGGTTAATTTTTGTTTATTGAGTGAAAATTTATTATGGTACATCAAAGTTCACATTTTTTATGATTCTCATAATGTTTGTTCGTTTCCAATGAGTGCAAATTTGTTATGTGTTCATCAAAATTTATTTTTTTCATGAGTTATAACCCATAATTTTTATAAATTTTATGTTATTTTGAATGAATATAAATATATTATGTGTACATCAAAATTTATGATTGTCATGAGCTATAACCCAAGATTTTTGATAATTTTAATTTATTTTATAACAAATACAAAATAAGTATTTGTACATCAAAATTTATAATTTTTATGACATATAACCCATAATTTTTATCATGTGCGAACGCAAATTAATTACATGTACATAAAAAATTAACGTTTTCCATGATTTATAACCCACGATTTTTTGATTCATTTTGTTCCTTTCTAAGAAATGCCAACTTATTATGTGTACATTAAAATTTATAATTTTTATGATCTATTGCCCATAAAATTAGTCCGTTTTTTTAATTTTGAATGAATAAAAAATTATTATGTGTAAACTAATATTTACAATTTTCATGATTTGTAACACATGGAGTTTGCCAAATTTTCTTTATTTCTAATTAATGCAAATTTATTATGTGAAAGCACCCTAGAGGGGGTGAGGGGGTGAATAGGGTTAATGCTAATCTAATCCAATATTGTAGAGTCCTCTTACCTATATGCCAAGTGTAGGATGGTGACCCTTAAGAAAAGAGTGTGCTCTTATAAAGAGTAAATCTGCGGAAGCTTTACACTAAAAATACTATAGGGTGAGTTTGCAAGATGTGTTATAAATTGTAAGAAAGAATGGCAACAATCTTGAAAAATGAACATCACAAATACAAGCATGTATACTGGTTCCACCTCCCCGGTGTGCATCCAGTCCCCAAGCAAATCCCGCTTGAGATTTCCAATATAATTTTGAAACCTTACAAAATCAAAAGTAAACCCGACCAATTTGTAAGATCATGCAAATTACAAACTCAATTGACAACACCATGCCAATTATAAACCGACCTCTAGACCAAGAGATCAACCCCTCTCACAAACCGAGAGAACCTTCCTTTGAAGCAAGTACAAATCTAATCCTATAAGCCTTGAATATATTGTGAACGTGTTTCTCACTGTGGCTATAGGTTTCACTCTCTAATTTTGCCTGAACACTTAGTAGGAAATGATCAAGAACATAAGCTTTTTCAAAAAATAGTTTTTCTCAATACTTGGGCTAAAAATAGAAAGTTTGGCCTCTTGAATGTGCATAAAATTTAATCTTTTGAGTGTAAATCTTGTTATTTTGTTTACTGATGTTTATCCTATTTATAACCTCTGAAAAGTCATATTTTTAAACCAAAATAACACATCAAAACGGCTATAAACAATCATATATTCAAAACCTGTAACAGTCAGAAAAATACCTTTATAGTCGACTACAACTTTTAGTAGTCGACTACTCTGAGTTCAAACAGACTATGTGTAATCATATAATTCCTTAGTAGCTGACTACTCTACTCATTAGTCGACTACACTGTAATCGATAGAAAGTCTAGAATTCTGATATCAACGTTGATTAGTCGACTATAATGTTCTAGTAGTCGACTAGTCTGTAATAACACAAAAACTGATATTATGTCTGTGTCTTTTGTAGTCGACTATTCATGCTAATAGTCGACTATTAATGGGTAGATATGGGCTATATGATATATTTTAAGTCTCACTCAATATCTATTAAATCTAATATTTAACATAGAGGATTTCTATAGTTAACCAACACACTAAGCATGTGTTAGAGTGTTCTAACACTATGTGTGTGCATGTGTGTGAGTGATCAAGGCTTGTACACATTTCTAAGCAAAGAAAATACAAAATTACATTTTGACAATAAATTATATCTTCTTCTTTGCTTTATTTTGCCTTGAACTCATCATATGTCTTGAGTATCTCTTTGAATATCATTGTTGATTTAGCTCTGATACTGCAAAACAAATGTTAGCACATAATACACATAACATATAATATTTGTTATCATCAAAACAAACTAATATTGGGGTCAAGATTCCTAACATTCTCCCCCTTTTTGATGATGACAAATATATGTTATTAAGACATAAAAATTTTAATCTCCATGTATGAAATCATTAGAAAAAATCTTTTACTCCCCCTGCATCAAAACATTAGTAAAAAATTTAAAACTTCCTATATAACTCCCTCTTTGTCATTAGTAAAAAGAAATAAACATAATTCTAGTTAAATTTTTCTTTTCCCGGGTACCTTAACAAAACATTAAGCACTTTGGTACCCTTTTATATTATATCATTAGGATTAGCCCTTAGGAATCTAAATCCACTTAGAATTTAGTTTTCATTTATTAACATAAGTATAATTCTTTGAATTGTAAACTTTATGCATATAAGATGAAATATAAGCATTCATATCATGAATATTCAAATTCTTAGGAATCAATATATACTTATATTGTTTAGCATGAACATTCTTATATTTATTCTTCAAAACATAATCATTCTTTGTAAAATACTTAGGAATAAATCCAATTCCAAAATGATTGTTTGAAGATTTTTGAAAAGGGAGAAAATTATTCAAATTCTCTTTTCCTTTGTTAAATTTGTTCACATTTAAAGATAACTCTTCATATTTAACTCTAAGTGAACTTATTTCTTTATCTAAATCTAAAATTTGATTTTTCAATTTTTCACATTCAGATTTTAGATAAATATTATCATTAGTCAATAATTTATTTTTAGAAAATAAATTATTATTTAGTTTATTCAATTTTTTAACTTGTGAAGAATTTAAAGTTACTAATTCCAAGTTTAATCTTTCATTTTTATTTTTCAATAACTTATAATTAGACTTCAAATCCTTAAATCTAGCATAAAGTTCATTGAATGCTTCTAATTATTCTTCATTATTAATATTATTGCATACCTCATTTTCTTATGCCATGAAGCAAATGTGAGCGGATTCCTCTTTTTGTTCATCTTCTTCTTCTTCAGAAGAGCTATCATCCAATGTTATTGCCAAAGTCTTTTTCTTCTTATTTTGTGACTTGTTGAAGTTTGTAGACTTTGATTTTGACTTTAGAAGAGGACAATACTTCTTCATATGTCCTGGCTTATTACATCAATAACAAATAAAATTATTGTTAGTATCTTTAACATTTTTATACTTACTTTGGATAAGAAACTTTTTGAATTTTCTTAAGAGAGCATCAATGTCTTCATCATCTTCATCTGATTCATCACTGTCGAAAGATGCATTTAAAGTAATGATTTTCTACTCTGGTTGTTCTCTCTCCCTTCTATCTTGAAGTTGTACTTCATATGCCATTAAATTCCCAACAAGATCTTATAGGATAAGTGTTGAGAGGTCATTGACTTCTTCAATTGTGGTCATCTTTTTCTCCCATTCTGGTGTAAGTACAAGAAGAACTTTTCTCACCATACCCAATTGTGTGTATTCTTTTTCAAGACCAATTAGAGAGTTGGTGATATCGGTGAATCTTGTGATCATTCCAGTGATCATATCATGTTCGTTCATTTTGAATAACTCAAAGATGTGCACAAGAACAAAGATTTTAGATTCTTTAACTTTATTTGTACCTCCGTGTGTTACCTCTAATGTATGCCAAATTTGATGGGCTAAATTGCAAATAGACACGCAATTGAACTCGTTCTTGTCCAAGGCACAAAACAGTGCATTCATCACCTTAGAGTCCAGATATATATTTGTCCTTTGAACAACCGTCCATTCGGTGTAAGGAGTGGTACGCTTTATAAATTCCGTCTCTACAATGTTCCATAGATCGTAGCCAAGAGATTGGAGGTAGATCTTTATCCGACACTTCCAATTGTTATAATTTGTACCGTCAAAGAGAGGTAGTCACTATGTGGAATTTCCTTCTTTAAATTGTGATGTATTTGTTATACTTGATGATGACATCCTTCACCTTGCTTTGATACCAATTGTAGGGTCCTCTTACTTATATACCAAGTGTAGGATCGTGACCCTTAAGAAAAGAGTGTGCTCTTATAAAGAGTAAATATGCGGAAGTTTTACACTTAAAACACTAGAGGGTGAGTTTGCAAGATATGTTATAAATTACAAGAAAGAATGACAACAATCTCAAATGAACATTACAAACACAAGCATGTATATTGGTTCCATATCCCCGGTGTACATCCAGTCACCAAGAAAATCTTGCTTGAGATTTCCACTATGATTTTGAAACCTTACAAAATTAAAAGCAAACCTCACCAATTTGCAAGAACATGCAAATTGCAAACCCAATTGATAAGACCATGCCAATTGTAAACCGACCTCTAGACCAAGAGATCTACCCCTCTCACAAATCGAGAGAACCTTCCTTTGAAACAAGTAGAAGCCCAATCATATAAGCCTTGAATGTGTTATGAATGTGTTTCTCACTGTGGCTATAGGTTTCACTCTCTGGAATTTGCCTAAATACTTAGTAGGAAATGATCAAGAACATATGCTTTTTCATAAAACAAATTTTCTCAATACCTAGACTAAAAAACAGAAAGTTTGGCCTCTTGAATATGCACAAAATTTAATATTTTTAAAGCAAAATAACACCTCAAAATAACTATAAATAGTCATATATTCAAAACCTGTAACAGTCAGAAAACTGCCTTTGTAGTGGAAATCTCAAGTAGGATTTGATTGGGGACTGAATGCACACCGAGAGGTGGAACCAGTATACATGCTTGTGTTTGTGATATTGATTTTTTAGGATTGTTGTAATTCTTTCTTGTAATTTATAACACATCTTGCAAACTCACCCTCTAGTGTTTTAAGTGTAAAGCTTCCGTAGATTTACTTTTTATAAGAGCGCACTCTTTTCTTAAGGGTCACGATCCTACACTTGGTATATAAGTAAGAGGACCCTACAAATATTAATGTCAATTAAAACTTATTAAAAAATATATCCTAGCAAGATGGATATATAATGAATTATTTACAATGATATGTAAACTAAGGGCAAATAAACATGAAATGATATTAGACAATATAAACACGATAGTGGTCAAATGAACAATACAAACACAAGAAAATGATCACGGAGTTCAGTCCTTCCGACCTACGTCTCCGTTCCCCACTCCCGGGGAAAATCCACTATCGCAACAGGTTTTTAACGTTTACCCAAAATACTTATACCTCACAATCGATTTCCTAGCACACCAAAAACTTTCACAACTCACACTCTTGCAATCACACTTTACACCCTTTAAATGTTGGTATCTAGCCCATATTTTCTTCCTCAAGTGTTCGGATTTACAACCTCTCCCTAGGCTTTACTATCGATGCCACTCCTCTTGGAATCGACCCCGTCTCTCACCACACACTCCTCTCGGTGTACAAGTGTATTACAAAGTAATCTCACAAATAAAGCTCAATATAAGATTTGTTCTCTACAATAGATGAGAACTCAATGTAATCTCACACTCTAAGAAACACAACCTCACAACCCCAAATATACTATGTATAAAATACTAAAACCTCAATAGGTTGTGTGTGTAAACAGAGTAAAATCAAATATAAACTTAATTAAAGTCTAGCTTATGGAAATAATAATCAAATATATAAATAGCTAGAGATTGAGTTTAGAAAACTTCTCCAATAACATAAAGAGATATAGATGAATGGATGAGGTAGAATTCATCAAACCGAAAATATAAGCCTCCTCTTTGTGAAAACTTATTCACACAAAACCACAAACTTGAAAACAAACTTAAACCAAACTTAAACACCCTTAAAACTTTTTTAAAAATATTTTTGGTTAATCTTAGAAGTTAGAGGGTATGGGGTTTATATAGGCTCATGAAACAAACCCCAAAAACCAAGAAAATCCAAGGAATAAGATAAAAAACCCAAAAATCCAGCATTCTGAAAAACTAGCTGTTATAGTGTTATAAGTCGACTTGTTACAGTGCATAAGTCGACTTATAACTAGTCATTACAGGCTAAAAAGATCAAGATCATATAAGTCGACTTATACCATACATAAGTCGACTTATTACATATAAGTCGACTCAGCAGATAGTTTCAGGTTTTGGCAGTTTCTGAAATTTTTGCGTAGCTAGCTTTATAAAATCAATTAAAAATATAAAATCAACTCTAAAAATTGTAAAATTTTGAAAAAAGTTTCTAAACATGTATATAAACATGTTAGAGAAAATATTTCTGAAATATAAATTCTTATTTGTAAAAAATAAATATTTGAACATAGATATTTCAGATTCTAAGATATTTCAGATTCTAAGAACTACTGAAACGCCTGATTTTGTAAAATCAATTTGACATAGTAAATCAACTCCAAAAATGATAACATTTTGGGAAATGATTATAAATATGTAATAGAACATGTTAGAAAAATATGTTTGTAAAATTCATTTTCCATTTATGAAAACTCATCTGTTTTACAAAAACATGCACGAACATGAACTTGTTAAAACTTGATTTTGACAAAACGAGTTCAAATAAGTTTGAAACTTCTTTTAAATGGATTAATGGACTTTATAAAAGATGTTTATCAGTTATAATCAAGTGTTTAATCTATAAACAAGTTATTTTACTAAAAACATATAATATGATAAAAACGAAACGTGTATGTGTGTAGTTTGAGCTTTAAAGTATTAACACACATAATATAAACCTAAACTAATGTACATAATCCTCCTCTTCATAGTGTGGATGAATCTTGATCTTGTAATTGACTTGAATATTGCAAAGCTTCATTCCAATTGTTTGCCAACCTCCTATAGATATTATCGTGAAGGCGCAATCCAACCAACCTCTGTAGGCTGTCTAAAAATCACAATGGATAGCTGATTAAAACAAGCCCCGATCAAACGACTTCCACGATCACCGCAAACACGACCTCATTTCTGAGATGATTGATCTTGATGGTTGCGACAACAACATGATCAATATTATATTAGCAACTATTAGAGATGCTGATGAGCAGTAGGGATGATTTCAGAAATAAAAGGTTGGACTTAGTTGGTGAGTTGCTTAGTAGAGAGCTGTGGGCAAATATTCGTCTAAAAGACACTATGGATGTTGATTCCCGTCTAGCTCTCACAACGAAAGCTACAATCAAATAGCTTTCGGGTCGAAAAGCGAAGAAACTGTAAATGGAGGACTTTTCACATAGATCGAGAAGAGTTACAATTCGACGACACTTCCGACAACTGATGGAAACTCTATTCAGCAGTCTTCACAATCTACAGTGAAGGTTACAATTTGACAACTTTCATACTCCACAACAGCTAAAGCGAGGATTACAGAACAACGGTCTTTGCAACACCTTACAGAAGAAGTTACAAGTCAATAAACTCCTTCTAAAACGCGGAAGTCATCCCCGCGTCACAAGTATGGAAGTGCAGGCGACCCCCGCGTTTCCAAGTCACAACTCAACGTGAGAGACCCTCGCGTTCGTAGGGGTTCAACTCACACTGACCCTCGCGTCACCAAGCAGGCAACAAATCAAAACGCGAGCGACCCTCGCGTTCATCAATGTTCAGCTAATACCCAACCTCACGTCTCAATCATAAGACACGAAGCTGGGTTCTGAACGCCAGAGTGGGCGTTTGACTTGTTCAAACACAAGTTGAACGGTTTCAGAACTGATTCCCATGATCTGAGAGAATCACGCCCACGTAGGAGCGGATTTAGAGGTCAGTTACAACCTCTTATCTCCCTATAAAATCCCAACGAACCCAACAAATCAAGGGTTGGAGAGTGGAATCAGGAGTTAGGAGCTGAAGAAAATTCTGGAGGATCTCAACCACCCTGGTTCGGTGATTCAACAGCCGCAGCAAAATCCTTAGAGAGAGGATTTTCAAATCGATCTCAGAAGATCAAATCTGAGAAGATTCTTCAACAACAGAATATAGCTTGATCATTAACCGAATTTTTGGTTCTAACAACTCTATCTATAGAGTTTTAACTCGTTCAGAGTTCTTAAACTCATAAAAGAGTTACGTATAAAACTTCTCACAGAAGTTCATCGTTCCCACGAGATAAGAGACGGTCGGATCGTCAACGGAGAGCAAATTCGACGCGAGCAATCGAAGGAGGCACTCCATCGCTACCGAGAAGAACCCAGATTTAAACAAAGGAGAAAACCAAATTCGTTTTCTTCTCTTTTGTAATCAAGTTGTAACCGAGATTAAAGAAATACAAGTCAATCTTCTTTTCTTCTCTTTATTGCAATTTTCCTACATACAAAAGATGGCAACTCTGCTGGGGACTAGCTTTTCCGACGAAGAAGTGGTGGCGTAATCCGACGTCCACCTCATGGGAACGACTGTAGAAACTCTCATTGTGGAGTTTGATCAAGCGAAATATGAGGAAGCCTTATCCTCTGGATCGCTTAGCCCCAAGGCTAAGCATGGTGTCCGTAAGATCTCTAAGGAGATTAATTCTGTTGTTGAAGTGCCGAAGAAAGCCCTCTCCTTCGGCCAGGAACTCAAACTGGCTTTGTCAGCGGAAGACCCCACATCCGCGTCAGCGAAGCATGCTTCAGGCTACAAACGGCCTCTGGAAGAAACAAGTTCCATGAGCGTCAATGATGCTGCTGCTAAGGCTTTGAAACAAGCCAAGAAGAACGCCGCTCACCGACGGAGAAGATCCATACGACGAGCACACTTACGTGAAAGCCGACTGCTGGCACAACGCGAGAATCGCGTTCATGAGGGTTCAGCCGAACTTAGCGTTCCCAAAACAGAACGCTCACTTCGTGGCAATGAGCCTGATTATGAGCCTCGGCTAATTCAGCTGAAACGCGACCCTGAGTGGCGCGTTGTCTCCCCAAAACGTAGCCCTCAGAAGGAAGCTGCCAAAAACAAACGCGACCCTCAGGGAAGCGTTCAACCAAAACATGACCCTTACAGGTCTGTTTCACCAACTAAACGCGACCCCCAGGGGCGCGTTCAAACAAAACATGACCCTCGCGGGTCTGTTTCAACATTTAAATGTAGGCCTCGGCCTAACGTTCACAAGACCGAACACGACCCTCGCGTTAGCCTTCAGGAACGTGACCCTCGCGTTGTTCCTCAAGAACGCGGTCATCAAGAGGTCCGCCAGGTTCAGAAAGATCAGCGTGGTTTCAAAATCCACGTTCGACAAGAACCAGCTTCACCTACCCAAGGGCAGGGGGTTCCATCTCCACTTCCAAGCCCGGGGAAAAGTTCCTCCCAGATTCTCGATCTGCGGGAATTATTATCAAGAGGAAAACCAATCGTACGAGCAGCTCACTCATGCCAATGTGAGAGGCTTATTTCGGCGGTCCTTTCGGAGTGCCATTGCTGCACATCTTCACCTCGGCAGTCTGTATTTAACAGATTAACAAACGTTGTCAGGCCTGCCAAACGACAACGCCGGTATAAAAAGAAGACGGCCGAAACCGAATACCCCGAAGTCACTATAAACGTGGTAGGTCGAGGGAAAGCTCCTAATCCCAGTCCCGAAGAATCGCAAAGGAGTCATCCCCCGACTGTTCGGGAAAGGTGTGAAGAGTTTGAAGGGGTGTATCAACACACCCGGACTCGTACAGGAGCCATTCGCGCGGTTAACTACCAAAGGTTAGCTAAAGGGATCGCTTCTAACGAGGAACATTCGGCGATAGCCGAATCCCAATCTTCCAGTTCTGTTGTAGCTCGTGAAGTCTCTGTTTACACAACAGGGAATCATGAAGACTTACCTAAGAGAGTTGACGAACATTAAGTCATGCTCCAAGCGCAACAGGAAACGCTTCTTCAAGTGAAGGACATGCTGGCCCAGCTTCTGGCTGAAAAAGGCCACAAACCTGAATCTTCCCGGAGGATAACCTCCAAAGGGAAACAAAAAGCGACTGAACATTCAGATCGCGAAACTCACAACCTGGAATCATCCTCCGAAAATGAGAAGGAGACGGAGAGAGAATCATACCCTCAGTCCACCAAAATGGATGAGTTGGAGGCTCGTCTCAATGCAATTGCCAACAGGAACGAGCTCCGCGAAGAAGGAGTGGTTCGACCTTACCCTGCGGAATGGGATACAGCTCCCTACCCGCCAAAATTTAAGGCTCCAACCTTGCAACCGTTCGACGGCACGGGATCGCCGAATCAGCACATTTACTACTTCAAATCCCAAACTGGAGATGTGGTAGCAAATGACGCCATCTTGACCCGCTTATTCATTGGCACGCTTAAAGGAGTTGCCTTTGAATGGTTTATGAAACTGCCTGCCGGATCTATCCAAAAATGGGTAGATCTGGAAAGGCTATTCTTGACCAGGTTCTTTGAGGACGACACGGAGGTCTCGGTCCCGACTCTTCTCGCTACCAAACAAAAGAAAGGAGAGTCTATCAAGGCTTACGTGGAGAGATTTCGCAGCATGGCATTGCGATGCCCCTCAGGTATGACCCAATCAACCCTGGTTGAAACTTGCAGGCACAACCTGCAGACTCAACTCCTTGCTCAGATGGGAGTGGCGGAGTGTCGCTCCTGGAGACAACTAGTTTCACAAGGAGAACAAGCTGAAGAGATAGTGGTGCGAGTCAAAGCTGAAGAAGCGCCACAACCCAAGCCGCAGCAGCAACGCAATCAGCAAAATGCCCAGCGGTCTAAGGGGAAGGAGACTCTAGCAGCCGACTACACGCGAGTGCCACCACCTACCAAGCAAGGCAAAGCGCCAAATCAACAAAGAGCGCCCAAGCAGTATTCGTTCAAGGAGGAGCACGTGGATACCTTATTCCAATTGCTTCGAAAGAACAACAAGCTGCAGTTGCCCGAAATCCGGAAACCGGATGAGGCAGGGAAAGTTGACGATCCCAACTATTGCCGCTATCACAGGTTCCTGGGCCACCCTACCAGAAAATGTTATGTCTTCAAAGACATTCTACGAAATCTGGTGAATGCGAACGTGCTCACTCTGAAGCCTGAACAGAAGACCGTGTCTACCAACTTGATAGCTGTCCAATTCGGCGACTTCCCACCGGTGACCACTGCAAATGGCGTCATCCCCATTCGTAAGGGAGATATGCGCTTGAAGAATGTTGACTTGCATAGTCAGAAGGATAGGGGGTTGGTACCCCTCACCACCCCAAAAGGGGAAATCATGTGGGTCCACCCTGATTTACTCGAAGATCAACAGTGGACGAGCACCTCGTCCAGGAAAAAGGGAGGCAAGGCTAAATCTTCCAACATGATTAGCCCCTCCGTTACCGAAAATGATGACCACCTCAAACCTCTTACTGATTCAGAAGAGGAGAGGATTGTCCTGGCAGCATATCCAGGAGACAACCCTGGCACTCGGTCAGGAAAAGCCTACTTGAGGGATTACAGCCAGAATGCTCAAGAGGTGGAAGAACAGCCCCAAGACGCTGGGGGTTCTGTGCCGAAAAAGCCGGTTGACAAAGGCAAACAAAAGGAGCTCCGGTTCAATAAAAATTTTCACCAAGAACCTGGGGAGTCAAGTACTCCTTTTCAATTCAACGTCATGGCACAACTGGCCAACATACCGGCCAGGATCACATTATACGAGCTCTTGAAATTGTCCAAGACAACCAAAGAAGCTCTGATCGAAGCTTTGAATAATACAGAAAGCTTCATCACCCAAGTCACTCCGGTCCCCGAGGCTTCTGAAGAACAGACTTGTCGGCAATGTCTACAGGCGGCAAGAAGCTTACTTTGCATATCCTTTACTCAAGAAGATATGCAAGTCAAGCATAAGCATGACAGACCCCTGTACTATACGGGGTACATTGGGTCGTCAGAGATCAGCCGTGTTCAGGTTGACCCAGGCTCAGCGCTCAGCATCATGCCTTACAGGGTCATGCAGGTGCTAGGAATTCCTATGCATCGGTTGAACACCACCCAGACAACCATCTTCGGGTTTAATGCAAATAGCACTCGGCCCCTGGGGAAGATCAGACTTAGGTGTCAAATCGGAGACCTTAAGTCGGAGGTAACTTGCTACATCATAGATGCGGACACGTCCTACAATCTCTTGTTAGGACGACCCTGGATACATGCGAACCGCATTGTCCCGTCTACTCTGCATCAAGTCATGAAGTATGCCAACGACGAGGGGGAAGTTCGAACTCTGATTGCAGAGAAATACCCCTTCCGAGGAGTCGAGACCTTCCACACCGACTCCGTCTTCTATCTGGAGTCCCAGGAGAAAGAAGATGTAGACAGCGGTAACGAAGCTGACTCGAGCCAGATCCTGACGAAGACTGTCCCTGGGAATTAAACTTTGATGTAATGGGTCCAAGTGAGAGTGATAATAATGTACCGAGTGGGGGCGAGTGGTGCATTAATGAAGATTTTATTTTGGCGTACTTGTCTGATGTTCCCTCTAAAAATAAACATATAGAGAACAATGCTAATGCAAGTACCAATCCATGGCACGTACTGTGCACAGAGGCATCACTCACATTGCCGATCAAGTCGTCTTTTGTTTCAGACGAAGAAATAGAAGACGCACAGAAGGCTTTCTTTAAAGTCCCATCCAAAAGGAAAGGGCGGAAGCCGATCTGTTTCGGGAAAGTCAAACCCATACAACTCAAACGGGGAAGTTCAGAGGAAGATGATGGAGTTCCTCAATTCCATTATCACGAACCTAACTCCCTTCGACTAATGAAACAAATGGGGTATGACTTTAACGAAAAACAAGGTCTAAACTTTGGGAAAGGAAGACGAACGCCAATTCGGATGTCTCTAACTCCCGAAGGGAAACCCCCAGATTATTACCAAAAGACCAGAAGGGGTTTAGGATTCGTCACACCTCCCGTTGTCTCAGAAAATGAAATAAGTAATTATCTGTGTCAGGACCACTCATCCGGAACGTCTGCATACGATTCTGATGTCAGTATCGGACCTCTCTTTAGAAATTTGACCGTGAATATGGTTTCAACCAGTCACCCAGACGAAGATGCAGGGGGTGATGAAGGGTTAATGGAATCAACCAATGACCCCTGGATTAAACGTCTTAACATTTTGTGGGATATGCGATTCGAACAACGCGAACCACCCACTGAAGATAAAGTAGTCCAGATTAACATGGGAGATGAACATGACCCTAAGCCCATTTTCATAGCTGAAGGTTTATCATCATCCGAGAAAGAAGATCTTGTATCTCTCATCCAAGAATACATAGATGTCTTTGCTTGGAATTATGAAGACATGCCTGGTCTTGACCCAAAAGTGGCCATGCATCGTCTCAACATTGATCCGGATGCCAAACCCATTAAACAACAACAACGCCGGTTTTATCCCGAGATTATGGAAGCAATTGAGTCTGAAGTGAAGAAGCTCATAGACTCAGGCTTTGTGAGGGAAGAACAACACCCAGACAGGGTAGCCAACATTGTTCCAGTTCCCAAGAAAAACGGTAAGGTCCGTATATGCATCGATTTTCGCAACCTTAATGCAGCTTGTCCAAAAGACGAGTTCCCGCTTCCTATCACGGATGTTATGATCGATAACACCTGCGGATACGAAAGGATGTCCTTCATGGATGGATTCTCCGGGTACAATCAAATCAAGATGCACCCGGACGACGAGAAGCATACTGTATTCAGAACACCGCTGGGGGTGTATTGCTACACAGTAATGCCCTTCGGCCTGAAAAATGCAGGCGCAACTTATCAACGTGCAATGAATACTATCTTCCACGAACATCTGCGTAAAAAGATAGAATGCTACGTTGATGACATAGTGGTGAAAAGCCAATGTAAGGATGATCATCTTACAGATCTGAAGACAATGTTCGATATCATGCGGACACATCAGCTGAAGATGAACCCGACAAAATCATTTCTCGGAGTATCAAGTGAAAAATTCCTGGGATTCATTGTCACATCCAAGGGAATTTCTCTAGATCTAGAAAAGGTGCGCGCTATCCAAGACATGCCACCGCCAAAGAACCTCAAAGAACTCCGAGGTTTGCAAGGAAGATTGGCCTACATCCGAAGGTTCATATCTAACCTTTCGGGGCGCTGCCAATCTTTCTCAAAGCTCATGAAGAAAGGAGTATCCTTTGTGTGGGATGGGGAATGTCAAAAAGCATTTGAAGATATCAAGAAGTATCTCACCCAGCCACCGGTTCTCGTGGCCCCTATATCAGGAAAACCATTCCTATTATATGTGAGGGCTATGGATCATTCGCTAGGAGCGCTGCTGGCCCAGAATGATGACCAAGGTCAGGAGCAAGCCATCTACTATTTAAGCAGGACCATGATGGGAGCCGAACATCGGTACAATCCGGTTAAAAAAGAATGTCTCGCTTTGGTATTCGTGGTTCAAAAGATGCGACATTACCTAGTTGGACAAACAATTCATGTCATCTCCAAGGTGAATCCTTTGAGAGTCCTGATGACGAAGCCATCGTCCCTGAATTGCCGGCTTACAAAATGGGCCATCTTATTATCATAATACGACATGCAATTTATGCCCCAAAAGGCAGTCAAGGGACAAGCATTGGCAGACTTCCTGGCCGATCACCCGGTGCCAGGGACGTCTAGATTGTATGAAGAATTGCCCGACGAAGTCGCCGAAGCTTGTGTCACTCAAGAATCTACACAAGTGTGGAAACTATTCTTCGACGGTGCATCCAGAGCAAACCCTCATGGAGCGATTACTGCGGGAGTAGGAGTGGTGCTCGTTTCGCCTAACGGTCACGTAATCCCAAGAGGATTTTCCTTAACCGAACCGTGCACCAACAATGTGGCTGAGTATAACGCGCTGCTACTAGGGATGCGACTTGCCGAAGAACTCAATATCCGGCACCTCGAGGCCTATGGTGATTCTCAGCTCATTGTAAATCAAGTTCGAGGGGAATATGAAGTACGCCATGAGGACTTAATCCCATACTACTTCGCAGTGCTAAAGCAAGCTAAGCAGTTCGAGGGATTCTTTATCGAATACATTCCACGAGCCCAGAACGCTTACGCAGATGCTTTGGCTTCATTGGCAACTTCGCTGGCATTACCGCCAGGTATCGAGACGACAATCCCAGTCTCGGGACGTGACTTATACTCCTCCAAGATTCCTAAAGAGGAAAGCTCAGACAAGACAATGACGGAGGAAGTCTGTACGACCTCCATAGAGTTCGAATCTAGAGATTGGCGATTTCCATATGTTGACTACGTCCTGCATGGAATCTTGCCTGACGACCCTAAGGAAGTGGCCGCCATCAAACGAAAGGCCCTCCGATTCTACTACGATGCAGTCACTCAGACTCTGTATCGTAAATCCCATGACGGTATTTTGCTCCGATGTCTTTCTCAAAAGGAAGCAAAAGAGGCCCTCAAGGAAGCTCACGACGGAATGTGCGGAGCTCATCAGCCCGGAGCTAAATTAGGAGATCGCCTCCGTCGAATTGGTTATTACTGGCCAAAGATGTTCTCAGACGCGGTTAATTACGCTAAACGCTGTCACGCGTGTCAAATTCATGGGGATTTCATCCACCAAGCGCCTGGAAACTTACACCCCACATCTGCATCATGGCCATTTGAAGAATGGGGCATGGATATTGTAGGTCCAATTTCTCCTCTAACTTCTAAAGGACATCGGTTCATTCTGGCTGTGACCGATTATTTCTCCAAGTGGGCGGAGGCAATCCCGTTGAAAGAAGTCAAAACTTCCAACGTAATCAAATTCATCAAACACCATGTTGTTTACCGTTTTGGAGTCCCGAGGCGGATAGTTCACGACAATGGGACACAATTCGTCAGTTTTGGGTTCCAGAGGTTTTGTGACAAATTCAGAATCCAGAGCGTTGCATCCACGGCATATTACCCACCGGCGAATGGTCTTGCAGAAGCCTTCAACAAAACCATTGTGAAACTTCTCAAGAAATTCGTTTCCAAGAGTCGACGCGATTGGGATGAAAGACTCGGCGAATGTTTGTGGGCCTACCGCACAACAGTGAGGACCCCTACGAGAGCTACACCGTTCTCGCTGGTATATGGCTGTGAAGCCGTATTACCACTAGAAATCCAGATTCCTTCTCTGAGAGTCGCTATCACGACGGGGCTAACAGAAGAAGAAAAGCATCAACGGCGCCTGCAAGAACTTGAAGCCCTAGATGACAAACGACTTCAAGCTAAGCAGCAGATCGAACTCTATCAAGCCCGTATTTCCAAAGCCTACAACAAAAAGGTTAAGGAACGGATTTTTAAGAAAGGCGATCTGGTTTTGGCTAACAGACGACCCATGGTGATGACACACAAAACCAAAGGGAAGTTTAATCCTAAATGGGAAGGGCCATTCGTAATAGATTCAGTCTATTCGGGCGGAGCATATCACCTCATCAATCAACAAGGAGACAGGCTCATGATGCCAATCAATGGGAAATTCCTAAAGAGATATTTCTCGTGAATCATGTAGCCCCCTAATCCCCAGCTAGATCAGGCTGGGGGTTGCCTATGTATAGTGTAACTCTATTTTGTATCTCGTCAAGTTAACACTACACCTCTGACGATTGAAATTTTCTGGAATTATTCCAAGTAATAATAAAGAGAATTTCGTTCTTTTCAGTTAACACTATATTTATAGCATTTGCATTACTTTTTCATTGTCTTGAATTATATTTCAACAAAAGTGATAATGCAAAACAAAACGATATCATTTTCATTCAACATTGTTAACTTCGATACAAAAGCACCGATGAGCAAAATGAAAATGATACAGAAATCCCTTAACAAAAAAGGGGGGGTACAAGACCTAAGCATCAGGTTTCATCAACTTGAGAGATTTCAGCCTTGACTTGAAGGCAGAGAGTTTCTTTTCGTGAGTCGCCCTGACCCGTTCCTTAATTTCTCTCCTGAGCTTAGCTTCGATAGGTTCAGCAGCAACAATGTCTTTACGAATCTTCTCCGCTGCGTGGAGTGTACGGCAAAAATCAGTGTAGATATGATCGCTCTGAAGCCCAAACCCTTTTTGAGCGTCCTCGTATTGAGCTAACTGAGTCTTCTTCCGGTCTAACTCTGCCTCCAAGCGAGCGATGTCTTTTTCAGTGGCACGAATAGCAGAAACAACACCTTTGGTGTCGGTATACACCCGGGTTTGCTGCCTCCGTAAGAGAGATATGCGTGCCTTCTTATCAGACAAGTCCTTGCAAAGGATTTCTCGACGATGCGACTTTGAGATCATGGCCAAGGAAAGAGCTGGTTCCACTTCATAGTCTGGATTGGTGTACTGCAATTCTTTAAAAGCTGCCAGCTCTATCTTCAAGAGAGCAACTCCTCCCTGGCAGTGCTCAGTCCACGACACATCCCCCTTGGCCTTGATTTCATCCAAACACTTGGTCAAGATGGGCTCACAGTCTTCAAAAGAAGCACCATCAAGACGGACTAGATCAATAGTCATTTGTATCCAGTACTCCAATTCCTCGATCAGCTTCTTCAAAGCTCTCGAGCGTGGAGGAGGAATGGTTGGATAGATTGGACCTGCATCTTCTTCGTGGACAGGTGACTCAGCGACTTCAGAAGAGGAATCCTCGTACATACTTTGGTCTCGGGAAGAAAAAGAAGATGCGGATTCAGAACTCCCAACAGACAGTATCTCCTCGATTTTAGTTTCTTCAGGAATAGGAGGAATTGATCGAAGCGTCTCTTCCTCTCCACCGTTTAAGTGCGCGACAGGCGCGGACTTCATTGCGTCTCCCATTAATTTGGTCCTTTTTGAATTTTTGGCTATGACGGGCAATCGTTTACGAACTCTCCTGTCATACTCACCTTGTTCAGCTGCAGAAAGAGCCTTCTTACCCGATCTTAAAGATCGCGGTTCAGGAACCGGCACTTCTGCAGAAATCTTCTCAGTCACTTGTTCTTTGGGAGAATCAGTAATCAGTTCTCTCCCTTCAATCCCCGTTGAAATCTCCTCTTCAGGAGCTTCTACTAGGGACAGCTCTTTGAGAACTTCAACGGCTCCGCTTGCTTCCTGTACACAGGATAGATATTCTTCTATCCCCGGCTAACGAGTGCTTGAAGACCTGCTCCGAGAACAGTATAACTCCTGAATCTCATTGATACAGGAGGTGTAAATATCATAGTCAGGGATTTGGGAGACTTCTGCAAACCAGTTGCGAAAATCTGCAACGGTAGAGCAACCGGGCGGCAGGTGAGGCAAAGTGAAGTGCGCGTGAGTTCCTCCCGCTGAAAAGAAGTACCATGCGCGAGCCCCTTCATACAAATTCCCGATTTGTGCCAATGCCAGGTTGGGACTGCCAACGTAAAGCTGGTCATATCCGAATTGCCTAGCGAATCGGGAAGGCATATAAGGCTCAATGAAGCACTTCTTCCGCAAGCGGTAGACCAGGTAGCCTAACCTGATCATAAGAAGCCAGTTGAATGTGCCTTCTTCCAAAGAAGACAAGCCCTCAAAAAGCAAGTCCGGGAGCCGGGCATCCTTCACGTCAGCTCCGTCAAAATCAGGAGCACAACAGAAAATCCGATAATTATCTTCCTGAGATAGGAGTTGTCGAGCCCTGACTATGTAAGAATACGTCCACGTGGCCAACTCCAATCTCTGTACGAAGGGAAGATAAGCATCGTCGCCCTCGTGTACTCCCTTCATCAATGAGGGGCAGTGCAATACGAACCAGGCCACCAAGTATGTATACGGCACTGGTATGCGTGGCTGAGGGTTCTTCCCGGCTTTCTTCCTGGCAACCTTAACCATCGAGGCGCCGAGCAGATCAGAGGTCAACATCCTTAGGCCGTTTTAAATGCAGCCGACCATGGCAGTAAGGAGGCTCACGGGTCTCCCATGTGCTAGCAAAACAGCTGGATATACAACCTCAGCCAAAATCGCTTCTATTGGTCTCGACGGCACTACACACCGTTTCAACCAAACCATAAAGAAGCCTGCAAGTAGAGCCGTATCAGAAATAGGAATTGTAGCCTGGTGGTGGAAACTTTCAAACTCAACACCAGCCTCAAAATCCTCCTCTACATGCTCTGTTTTGTAGATAGCATTAGAAGCCTTAATCCGAGCTTTGGCTTCTTTGGGAGAGATGGCTGCAACACGAGACACGGCTACATCTTTCTGGTTTAAATTCTGAAAGAGGTATTCCGCCCATATGGTATGCATAATGCCCCCTCCACGCATCCCAAAGACTTGAGCACAGATGTAGAAGTGGCACATCAACTCCCAAAAAGTAGCATAAATTTCTGGGTGCGCCGATCTCAGTCGGGAAAGCTCTTCGGTAGTGGGAATGAACTCCTCATAGGGTGTTTTTCCAAGTGGCAATCCCGACACTGCTTGCATCTCATGGAGAGCAAAACCTAACTCTCCTGCAGGGGTGAAAAATGTGCAACTGTCCGGGTTATATTTCTCCAACATAGCGAAGAAATTATGGAAGCTCTGCACAACTCCCCGTCGAGTAGCTAACACGGGAATTGTGAGACCCGATTGAGTGAGTGACTCCTTAAGTTCATCAAGAACGAAGTCAATCATGCGGGTCCACCAACCTCCTTCTCCAGAACAAACCCATCCAGGGGATCTGAACAATTGGGTAGAAAATTCGTCCTGAGTTGCAAGGAACTGGCGAATGAAAATGTTCGCTGGGCGTGGCATCTCCTGAACTAGCTCCTTCTTCTCAAACAAACCAGGTCTCAATCCCTTGAGCTGCCCTCCGATTTGTGTACGAGCCCGTCGACCAGATCCGAATGACACATTTTCCTTCTCTTTGACTATGTCAAAAGTCAGACTCCGACGACGGCTTGCATTCAAGAAGTAGGAGAGGGGATACATCCTCTTCATGTTTGGAAGGAAGAAGTAGCGATTATCAACTTTCCGCAATAGCTTCGAGTCTTCTGCATGTACGAGGTGATCATCGATGGATATTCGATCTCCGAATATGAACGCCGGTTTGGGAAACTGAGCATGGCCCGCAGGGGTCTCCACGTCTAAGTCGGTGATCAAGACTCTAAGAGTGGAACATCGAGGAGATCTAATCATGTCTATTCTCTCCGAGTCAGCGAAAGTACAAATCGGAACTGTGTTTTGAAGACTGAAAGTTTCATTCATATCAGGTCCGCCAATATACCCAAAATGATGCTCTTGTGAAAGCGGCACGTTTGGTAAAAGCACTGCACAATCAAAAAAAGCAGATGTTAGCAGCTATAAGCGAGCCATCGACATAAAGATAGAACCCCAAAACACAAAGGGTTTAAGTCTCATGTCAAAATCTCCAACGCGAGGGTCGAGCATCGCGTCAGAAAGCTCAGACGCGAAGGTCGAACCTCGTGTTTAAAAAAAATTAGAACGCGAGGGTCGGACCCAAAGGGTATCCCAACCCCGCGTTTTCATCTAGTCAAAACGAGTCATCTTCCTCGTTATCAAGAACCCATCTAGGGTTTTCAGAAAACTTGCCAAAGCAAGTTCTTTCGATCAACACTTACCACGACAGGGAGGCCCTTGTGGCGGCGGAGACGACGACGACATCCCCGCGCGAACAAGAACACCGCCGGCGTCCTCAACCAACGGTGTTTCGGAGGTCGCTCCGGCGACTTTCTTAGAGCTCGAGCCCACCCTCCGTGGCGCCATCAGCACAGTGGATCGGAAGAGGCGTTTTCGAACGAAGAAGATGAAGTTCGTCGGAGATCTCGCCGAAGTCAAACGAGATTTCTCGTTCTTGGAAATAGCCGAAAGTAGAAAGAGTCGAATGACTCTTGATGTGACCACTCAGGTCTATTTATAACAACTGTTAAGTTGTTGAGATGGTTAGGGACTCTAAAAAGAATCCCAACCGTTTTTAAAAAAACGTAAATCTTTTAAAGTCAGTGAAGACTTTAATCTCAACGCGAGGTTCACATCCGCGTTCAAATGCTGGGCTCAGACCAGCGTTTCATACCTCAAACGCAGGGGTCACCTCGGCGTTATAATTCTTCCAAATAGAGAACCCATTCTTGATACTTATTATCAAAGTTCGTGGATTCTTTTAGCAGAATGCGTTCAAAACTCTGTACCTCCTCAACTCATCAGGTTAATATTACACCTCAGATGGTCATCACCCTAACGGAGATTGAATTTTGTTATTATTAACAATATGACTATAATTCCTCCGTTAGAATCCACTTATCGATTCTCATCTTCAGAACGATAAGTCCTCAAAATCACTCAGCACTCTCCAACGGGGCAATAAATAACCAGTTTATCAACTCCTTTCAGTGGAGTAATCAAACTATCCAAAATATCATAATTCATCACTCCAGTGATGAAAATACTTAGTGACTTCCCCCAGCAAGATATAAAGGAATTTCACCCCCACAGACGTCACGTTAAAATTACACCTCTGACAAAATTAACTTATCGATTCTCATCAATAGAACGATAAGTCCTTAAAGTTGCTCCGATCGTAACACTTCCAACTTATCGGTTCTCACCAATAGAACGATAAGTCCTCA
>BQKN01000989.1:0-15104 GCA_022839385.1 Asparagus kiusianus
GAGATTAATGGGTATCCTTGTCATAGGAGGGAATTTCCTCCTATGACGCCTCTAAAACCACATGATTGAGCGACATTGTGGATGATCTGCTCCGTTGAACTTGATCTACATATTCTAAAACCCCAACAAACCAAGTTTGGGGTGAATCCGTCGTCGTTTGACCCTCCATCGAGCCATGTGAAAAGTTCTATTCATTCAAAACCGTTAAAATTGATACGAGTGGATGAAGGGTCAAACGACGACGGGTTCACTCCAAACTTGGTGTGTTGGGGTTTTAGAATATGTAGATCAAGTTCAACGAAGCGGATCATCCACAATGTCGCTCGATCATGTGATTTTAGAGGCGTCATAGGAGGAAATCCCCTCCTATGACAAGGATACCCATTAATCTCATATATATATATATATATATATATATATATATTCCTCTCACTGTACCTCTCACATCAAAACAGCACCCCTCTCTCTCAGATCCTCCTCCTCTCTCGTTCACGAAATCTAACCAGCACGCCACCAACACCATCTCGTTCTCCTCTGAGAACCCGTCCTCAGCCGCTCGAAACCACCACCGGCGAGCCCCATCAGAGCCAAGTGGCTGCCTGCCGCTCCTCCACCCGAACCCGATCACTCAAGCCCTCCTCCACCTTTGACGCTGCCGCCAAACCCGCTGTCCACACCCCCGCGCCTCTCCTACTTGTCGCTGCACCTGCTCGCCGACCCGTCCTCATCCCCTACATCACCAACGCTGCCACCTCCATTCTCCCTGAACCCGACACAACCCCAACCGACCAGTACCTCCCCGCCGTCCTTCACCCCCACGGACTCCAACTCTGCCTCCGACCACCCCTCTCTCTCCCTCTCGAGAACCCATCGCCAGCGCCCGAGCCTCCAACGCCGCCTCTTCAGCCGCTCCACGCCTAGACCCGCACCCATCTCCTCCACCATCAGCCACCTCCAGCACCTCCTTGCCAACCACCATTCACCCCTCATCCTCCAAATCCGAACACCAAGCCAACCACCTCCGCCTCACCGATCAACGCCTCCCCTCTTCTTTTCCAGTCATCCGACAGCAGCCATTTTGTCGCTGCAGTCCCTCAACGGTCCTCTCCCCGTCGTCGATGTTGATTCGTTCGATGAATACACCGAGGTAAGATCTCGCGTTTACCTTTGTAGGCGTATAAAATTACCTATAGGTCCCTTAGCACAGCTCGACACAGGGATTCGACGAATCAATGAACCATCGAGTGACGAGGCGACGTGGTCAACGAATTGCACGCGAGCAACGGAATGCATTCGCGTGCGGAATCAATCCAACGGTTCGGGAAGTCAACGAGTCGTCCAACCATAAAACGGATTCGAACTCAAACACCAAGGCGGATTTACTACCAAATGAAGATCCAGACTGTCAAATCGAGGTCCGAATAAATCAAATACAGAACCGAAAAACGGGAAACGACGGAAAACAACACCCCAAGGGGCTCGGCAAAAGCCGAGCCACCTCAAGGTGGCTCGGCCAAAGCCGAGCCACCCTGAGGTGGCCGGCCCAGATCTGTGCCAAAGGCACAGATCTGGTTGCCTATAAATAGGGGGCTTGGGTTCAACTTTTGGAGGATTTTTGGAGAGCCGAAACTCTGCCGGATTGAGACCTTGTTCTTGAGTTTTTGAAGGCTTGAAGACTTGGACATTCAGATCTGGTTCTTGGCGAGCATCCGCATCACAAAAGGTAGGAGTTTGAGAGGACCAAATCTCAGATCTACGTTGCTATACTCCGGATCAAAGCTTAGTCTTTGATCCCGAGATTTGAGCGATTGTTTCCTTGGTGAAATAATCCCTCCGGCTATTATTTCCTTGATGAAATAATACCCGTCATATTGCGTAGATCTGTTCGGATCTAGATCGTGCGGTGGTCAACGGATCAACCATCGGCGCAGGTAAACAACCCACGCAAGCGAGTGACCGGATAACAGGAGCTCGTGATTTGTTCGATTAAAGCGAAAAGTTGTAATTTTTATTTCTTGTTGATTTCTTGTAACCGGATCTTATAAAAAGACCGGATCTTTGTAATCGATAAACAATTACCAAGTGTGCAATGGAATCAGTAATGAAGAAAGCAACAATTTTTCCCGTGAACAATCTGGCGACCACAGTGGGAGCCACCGATCTCGCTGCCGAGATCGGAGCGTCGCAACCGTGGATCTCGATCCCGGTCGTGGAGGAGGTCGAGTATGAGTTCGACCAGCAGAAGTACGAGGAGTACGTGTTCTCGTCTGGATCAACCTCCCCCCGCAAGTCCAAGAAATCCCAGAAGTTCTCCTCCAGGAGAAAAGTTTGTTGGTGCGAAGAAGTTGAAGTCACCAACGACAACCTCACCCCGATCGATGCCGAAGTTGCGTCGGGTGAAGTCCCACCGGCCTCTAAGCAGGTCAAATCCGCCATTGAAGGCGTGGTGACTCTCTCTAAGAGGGCTCGCCAGAGGCAACGTCAACGCCTTGCGAAGCAATTCGCAAAGGCCATGGAGTCTGTTGACGGGATCCGCTACAATGCGGATCTGAAGAGCAAACGAGGCAAATAGCCTCAACAACAAATGAATGGTGGTTCCTCCAAGCCATCAACGATGGAGTGGGTCCGTGTCAAACGGAATCGCTCGACGCTGGAGGAGCGCATCCGCAAACGCCACGCATTATCAGCGCAAGCACGGGCTAAAGCTGAAGAAGCCCGTCGGAAGCTACAGAAAGAGGTGGTCAAGAAGCCACCATCAACTCGCAGAGTCTGGAAGCCGAAGTCTGAAGCGGTGGTTTAGACCAAGGAGCAACAACTGCAGCCTCCGAAGGTTCAATATCCGGCAAATCAACCTAAATCGCCGGTGATTTCCGCAACTATTCCGGGAGATCCCACAGGACCATCCCAGAAGAGGAAGTCGGTTTTGGAGCGCCTCGGTCCACTTCCCAAAGAACGAGGCAAAGCTCCAGTCCAAGAACGGTTGGGACCAATGAAGAAGTCCCAAACGATTCAACATGCTGGGGGTCGCCGCAACCCTCAACATTTTGAGAAGATCGTGGCACCCAAGCGCACAACTTTGTTCATTGAAGTTCAGGAGCCCGTTGAAGATCCACGCCCACAAAGGCACGTTTCGAGGCGCGTGACTCTCGAAAGCCCAAAGAAGGCAAGTCGCCCTCAGAAGGAAACATTCTCGTCTGATGACGAGGACGTTATACCTGAGAAGTCGTGTCGACACACGATAGGTTACTCCGATCGTCAAGCTGACGAGTTGTACTATTATGACGGGAGCATGAGGAAAACCAGGAAGAGGAACCCTCAAAGACTAGAGACTCAATGTCCCTATTCCAAACTCATTCGGGCGGTATTGTCTGAGTGTAACTGCATCAAGACGGTCCCCGAAAGAGTTTCGGTTTTCGAAAGGCTCAGCACTTGAACGCCAAAACCAAGGCATAGGCGTTTCCGACGAAGAAGAACGATGGTCGAAGACGGTGAACATTCAAGGGTCACCGCCAACATGACCAACAAAGGAACATCGGCTCAGGATGACCCCGAAGCGATTCCAGAGATACCCCAACGTGTAACTCGTCTTTAGTCCGGAGCTATCATTCGTGCAACATATGGTAGGGTTCAGACAAGAGTACCTTCGGGAGATGAAGAATCAGATGCCGGCTCGGCAATTGCATCTGACAACACCGTGTCCAGCGAAGGACAGCCCCGTGAGTCATTCATGATAAGCGCGGAGCAAGTAGCCAAGATGCTCGAAGAAGCCATGGCCAAACAACAAGAAAGCTTTAGGTTTGAAATGCAAATGGCCATGCAGAACATGAGAGAGATGCATGATCAACAAATCCGAGCACTGACGAACCAGCAGGGCGAACCAAGTCGTCGTGGCCAAGTTCATCAGGAAGATGAGGATACAAATGGAGCTCATAATGCCAATAATCCTCCTGTCAACACAGGGGGTGGTAACGAGAATGCTAGCGAAGACACAGGTGAAAGCCTAAAAATTAAAAACCTCGAGAGCAAAATCAACACATTGATTTCTGCTCAAGAGATGAAAAAGACGGGCATTCCTTGTCCATACCCAAGAGAGTGGGAATCAATCCCATATCCAGCGAAGTTCAGTCTAATTAACTTCACGCCATTTAATAGGATGGGTTCACCCACTCAGCATTTGATTTATTTCAAATCGCACTTGGGGGTAATCTCTGGTAATGAGCCTCTAATGGTGCGGTCATTCGTTGGCACTCTTCGCGGAGCCGCCTTCGATTGGTATCGCCGCCTCAAGCCAGGTAGCATAAACAGCTGGGACGACATGGAGACTAAGTTCCTCACAAATTTCTTTGACGACGACACCGAGATCTCTATCGGATCGTTGCTCGATGAGAAGCAGAAGGATGGGGAGTTAGTTGACACCTTTGTCAAAAGGTTCCGGAACAAGGCGATGAATTGCCGGGACCCGATCACTGAGGAATTCATCCTCCAGACCTGCCATAACAACCTTGCGCTGGATGTGTTGGAAGCAATGGGCATAGCACCATCCAAGACATGGAAGGATCTGAAAGTCCGAGGGGAGCAAGCTGAGCGATTCCTCAGAAGAAAGAAGGCGGAGAGAGGCCAACCGGCAACAAATCCTCCGAAACAGAACTTCAACCCGAAAGGAAAAGGTAAAGCTCATGCTAATACCGTTGATGCTAACCAAACTTTTCAATTGCAACAGCAGCAACAACGAGCGCCACAATAGTCGCAGTCGCAATGGCAGCAACGGCCTCAGAAGCAGAAGTCTTCGGAGCCAAGGTTTCCCAAAGTCTACTCCTTCAAGGATGATGAAGTTCCCGGCATCTTCAAGTACTTGTTGGAGAACAACAAAATCCAGCTGCCGGCGATCGTAGATCATGAAGGGGCCAGCAAAGTGACGGACCCGAAGTACTGCGCGTACCATAGAGCGGTCCACCACCCTACGAAGTCTTATTACCACCTCAAGGAC
Organism: Asparagus kiusianus; assembly: GCA_022839385.1. Taxonomy (NCBI): domain Eukaryota; kingdom Viridiplantae; phylum Streptophyta; class Magnoliopsida; order Asparagales; family Asparagaceae; genus Asparagus; species Asparagus kiusianus. Next base: position 4,988 of record BQKN01000989.1, read on the forward strand.
AAGATCCAGGCATTGATTGATGTAGGAGTCATAACCTCGAAGCCTGCAAAGAATGTGGGAGCAAACGCAGTGTCGATCAACTTTGGATCGGTGCCCACGACATGGTTCGAGCCAAATCGCATCACCAAAGTGGGAATGAAGACGGTGAATGATGACCCACATGGACAGCGCCAAAAGGGACTTGTGCCACACACAGCGCCGAACTATGAAATCCTCTGGGTTCATCCAGATCTCATTGAAGATGAACAGTGGACAACGTCTTCGAAAAGAAAGGGCAAAGGGAAGGCTTGTCATGCAACTTCCGCAATCTTCGAAGAAGACGGCGAAGAAGCTCCTACCTTTCCGCTTTCCGACGAAGAACAGGAAGTCTTTGCGACCCGGAGTGGAAATGAGTATCACTTCAAATATCCATCTCCTGGTGATCAATTAGCTGAGCAAAGAGTGGCAAAACGGGGACCAGCCAAGACTCTCACGGAGCTGGGGGTGATTACGGTCCCTAAACCGGTTGAGGAGGCTCGACGACAGCCGGTAGATAAACAGAAAGAAAAGAGGCCCGAGGAGGTTCAAAATCCGAAGCAGTCTCATTTCAGTCGTCCGATTGGAAAGGATAAACCGGAGAGTTCAAAAACTTCACGCGTCTTCGACATCATGGCTCAACTAGCCAATATTCCAGCGCGGATAACGCTATATGAGTTGCTGCGGCTGTCTAAGGAGACTAGAGAAGCCTTGCAAGAGGCCTTGGCCGATTCAGAAGCATTCCTCACTCGGATCAAACCGGCATCTGAGGAACTAGAACTTTTAGCTCAACAGTGCAATGTGGCAACTAAGAACATTCCCTGCATCACCTTCACCAAAGAGGACATGCAGACGAAGAATTCAAATCATGATCGGCCCCTGTACTTCGTCGGGTACATTGGCTCCAGCGAAGTCAACCGAATCTAAGTGGATCCGGGTTCCGCTGTGAGTATTATGCCGCTTCGCCTAATGTATACCCTTGGCATTCCAGTCAGCAAATTGGCGTCTACAGGCACGGTCATTTACGGATTCAACACCAGCGGGTCAAGGCCTTTGGGAAAGATCCGGATAAAGTGCCAAATGGGCGATTTGAAGATGGAGGTCACGTGTTATGTGATTGATGCTGAGACATCGTATAACTTACTATTGGGTCGGCCTTGGATCCATAGTAATGTTATAGTTCCTTCCACTCTACATCAGTGTTTGAAATATGTTGACACCGATGGAAGAGTCAGGACGATGGTCGCGGATAAGCAACCATTTAAAGGGTTTGAGAATTATTTTATTGATTCTCTCCTTTATGGTAACGAATCCGATATTGAACCATCGGTCCAAGGCACGGACAGCGGAGAAGAAGCTGATTCCGAAGCCGGATTCGATTACAATGGTGGTTTTGTTCTAAATGACATTGTACCCTTTGTAATCAATCTTGACGATGAACAATTGTCAGATGGCAGTTGTAACTGGCAACTTGCCAATATTGAAATAAAAGATGATTTAGAGTACTCGTTGTCTCTTGATGATGCGATAAAGGGATTACATGATAATCCTGATTTATGTATGCCGCTCCGATCATCTTATGTAACGAAGAAACGTCTCCGGCATTCTTTCGGAACAACCCGGATTATTCCTGCCAAGATAGGGGGACAAAAAGAAGTGATTTACGGTAAATAAGAAAATCTTCCGTTGCCAGATCATTTCCTAAGAGAAGATGAGGATGATGACAAATCTGGTCTGCACTTATCTAAGTATAGTCCGGAAGCGCGCATGCTCATGGAAAGACAAGGATACAATTTCACACTCGGAGAAGGTTTATACTTCGATCGAGGTTCCCGTATCCCAGTCAAAGCGGCATATGTACGAAAAGGGAAACCGGATGATTATTACCGTCACAAAAGAGGCTTAGGCTATATTTCATCGTCTGATGATGAATGTTGCTGGAAAATTATCGATCAAATTGCTAACAAAGCTAAGGATGGGTACTTGCCAGATTCTTCAGCTGGGGATTCCGACACAAGTTTGGGAGAAATGTTCAAGACCTTAATGTCGAACATGACTACAGCTGATCCATCTACGATGGAGGACGACGACCAAATGCCAACATGGGAGGACCCATGGGTTCATCACCTAAACATGCAGTATGGCGATAGATTTGAACAGAGGGAACCCCCCACTGAAGATGAAATAGTCCAAGTTAATATGGGCGATGAGGCCAACCCAAAGCCCATATTCATCAGCGATAGTCTTCCCCCAGATGAGAAGGAGGAATTAATTGCTCTCATCAGGGAGTATATCGACGTCTTCGCTTGGAATTACGAAGACATGCCAGGGCTCGACCCCAATGTGGCAATGCACCGCCTCGATATCAAACCGGATGCCAAACCTGTCAAACAACAGCAAAGACGGTTTCGTCCGTAGATTATGGAAGCCATCGAGGCAGAGGTTAAGAAGTTGATCGACTCAGGATTTATCCGAGAGGAACAACATCCAGACTGGTTAGCCAACATCGTTCCCGTCATGAAGAAGAATGGCAAAATCAGGATTTGCATCGACTTCAGAAACCTGAATGAAGCATGTCCAAAAGATGATTTTCCTCTCCCAATCACGGATGTCATTATCGACAATACATGCGGATTCGAGAGAATGTCCTTCATGGACGGCTTTTCGGGGATAACCAAATCAAGATGCACCCGGATGACGAGAAACATACAGCATTCAGAATGCCCCTCGGTGTCTTCTGCTACACGGTAATGCCTTTCGGTCTGAAGAACGCAGGAGCCACATACCAACGAGTGATGACTATGATTTTCTAGAAGCACCTCAGGAAAATGGTTGAATGCTATGTTGATGATTTGGTAGTAAAGAGCCGCAACAAAGAAGATCACATCAAGGACTTGAAGACGATGTTCGATCTCATGTGGAGCCATCAATTGAAGATGAACCCCACAAAATCCTTCCTCGGAATGTCCAGCGGAAAATTCCTTAGATTCGTCATCACCACTAAGGGTAAACACATCGACCCAGACAAGGTAAAGGCAATACATGAATTGCAACCCTCGAGGAATCTAAGAGAGCTCAGAGGATTGCAAGGGCGTTTAGCTTACATCCGGTGGTTCATCTCAAATCTTTCTGGGAAATGCCAACCGTTCTCTAAGCTAAACAAGAAAGGTGTGTCATTTATTTAGGACGACGCCTGCCAAAAAGCACTCAAAGATATCAAGACATATCTGATGAATCCCCCCGTTCTTGTTGCACCAAAATCAGGTAAACCGTTCTTGATTTACATCAAGGCGATGAACCATTTGATAAGTGCTTTATTAGCTCAAGACGATGATAATGGTCACGAACAGGCAGTCTATTACCTAAGTCGGACCTTGATAGGCGCCGAGTCTCGATATCCGATGATCGAGAAAGAGTGTCTCGCATTGGTGTTCGCAGTACAGAAGATGCGACATTAATTGGTTGGCCAGACGATTTACGTCATTTCTAATGTTAATCCGGTACGGGTATTCATTACTCAACCGGGTTTGATGAATTGGTGGTTAGCGAAATAGGCCCTTCTCTTGTCCCAATATGATTTGCACTTCAAGCAGCAGAAGTCGGTCAAAGGACAAGCGATTTGTGATCTTTTGGCGGCAAACCCGACCACAGATACGGTAGAAGTATATGATGATTTGCCGGATGAAACCCACGAGGTTAATACCACATCACACCAACAAGTATGGCAATTATACTTTGATGGTGCTTCAAGAGCAATTAATAAGGCAATAACCCCTGGATGTTCTAGAGTCTCCTCCGGAGTTAGAGTTGTCTTAGTTTCCCTGGGGAAGCACGTGATGCCTCGGGCGTATTCGCTGACTAGACCATGCTCTAATAACGTAGCCGAGTACAACGTGCTCCTCATTGGACTCAGTTTCGCCAAGGAGCTGGGGGTCGAATATCTTGAAGTTTTTGGAGATTCTCAATTGATAGTCAACCAAGTCTGTGGAGAGTATGAAGTCAGGAACCCAGACCTGATCCCGTACCACCAGGAGGCCATCAGAATGGCGGATTCTTTTGAGTAATTCTTCATTGAATACATCCCGCGTCTCCAGAACGCTTATGCAGATGCACTGGCAGCACTAGCAGTATCACTCGCGCAGCCGCCCGAAACTGAATTGCTAGTCACAGTAAGATCACACCAACTCTGTATACCCATATACGATATGGATATCGAAGAGGAGGATGATAGAAACGTAAACGCCAAAGAGGTGAACTCGACCCAAATCGGGTCTGAGTCCCGAGATTGGCGCTTTCCCATCATTGATTATGTCCAATAAGGCATTTTGCCGGAGGATGTAAAAGAAAGAGAATCTATTCGCCGAAGAGCACCATGGTTCTTTTACATTACCGAGACCCGTACATTATACCGTCGAGGGTATGATGATTTGATTCTCCGATGCCTTTCGAACGAAGAAGCAAAAGAAGTTCTTAAGGAAGCACACGAAGGAGAATGCGGTGCGCATCAGCCTGGTCCCAAGCTGTATGATCGAATCAGAAGAATGGGATATTTCTGGCCAATAATGGTACGTGATGCAATCGAATATGCACGAGAATGTCACGCCTGTCAAGTGCATGCGAATTATATGCACCAACCACCGGAGCGGTTACACACGTCAACCACGTCCTGGCCATTCGAGACATGGGGTATGGACATTGTCGGTCCTATTTTTCCTCCTTCAGTCAAAGGTGATCGATTTATCCTCGCTATCACGGACTACTTTTCAAAGTGGGCTGAAGCAATTCCGCTTAAAGAAGTGAAGACGAACAACGTCATCAACTTCATCAAGCATCATGTCATATACCGACACGGCGTGCCGAGACGGATCATTCATGACAACGGTCCACAGTTCATAAGCAACGCTTTCATCAGGTTCTGTGATAAATTCAAGATTCAAGATGTTTCATCAACAGCTTATTATCCTGCTGCTAATGGGTTAGCTGAGGCCTTTAACAAGACGATCATCAAGATCCTGTCAAAACTCGTGAAAACCAATAAGCGAGATTGGGACGATAAACTCGGTGAAGCGCTCTGGGCTTATCGCACCACCATACGCACACCTACGAGAGCCACCCCATATTCATTGGTGTACGGATGTGAAGCTGTGCTACCATTGGAGATTCAAATCCCCTCCCTTCGGATCGCTCTCGCAACGGAGATGACGATCGAAGAGCAACATCAGAGACGTCTCGAAGAACTCGAGAGGCTAGACGAAAAGCGCTTGGAAGCTCAACAACACATTGAGTTCTACCAGGCTAGAATGTCCAGGGCTTTTGACAAAAGGGTCCGCCAATGAAGCTTCAAGGAAGGAGATCTGGTCCTCGCTGCTCGCCGACCAATAATCCTCAACTCCAAGAAGAAAGGTAAATTCGAACCCAAGTGGGAAGGACCGTTTGTAATAGACACAGTCTATTCAAACGGCGCTTATCGCCTAATTTCTCTGGAAGGCGTCAGGCAATTAATGCCAATAAATGGGAAGTTCCTGAAAAAGTACTATCCCTAGTACATTCAGGATAACCCATTTGTCGGGAAGATCCTCGAGGAATATTATACTTAATATTCTAGAGGATAACCCAAATTCATTTTCACCACCAAAATCCCTCACTGATCAATTCAATTGACAGTGAGTCCACCAAAAAAAATGTTCTTCCGGCCCTCTTGACTCTTTCCATGAACAAGAGGTCCACTTTCAGTTCGAAGTCTCCTTTCGATAAACGAAAGAACTCCCTTTCTTTTCTCTTTGGTTAAACCTTCTCATGGTTATAACTGAAGTTGAAATTTCACTTCGATAAACGAAGAACTCATCTTTCGATCAGATAACCAATACTATAAAAGGTAAGTTTATCTAGGTCTTCCAGATTCTCGGAGTGGAGATCCCACTTCTAGTTTCTTTCTTGCACTGGAAATAGAATATAAAATTCTTCCTTTCCAGAATCAAGGAATAGAATATAAAATTCTTCTTTCCTTGCTCAGGGAATAGAATATAAAATTCTTCCTTTCCCACACCAACTCTTTTTCCAAAATTTATCAATTTAGGATTCATCCTAGGAAGTTTATCCCGAATCCTAAGCAGGGATAAGTCTGCGCCTAACACGCGCTGCCGGTTTAGTCTTTCTCCGTAGAAGAAGACACCAGAGTTCGATTCTGGGGTATTTTATCCTGAAACCTAAGTAAGGATAAGTCTGCGCCTACCACGCGCCGCCGGTTAGTTCTTAACCGTTAAAAAGAACACTTGCCCACATATTCAACATTGTGGCAGGTTGTTATTAATAACACCAAAATCCATGCCTTACACGCGTGGGGAATTTTATCCTGAATCCTAAGAAAGGATATGTCGACGCCTAACACGCGTCGCCGGTTTGGTCTTTATCCGTAGAAAAAGATACCAGAGCCTGACTCTGGGGACCTTTATCTCGAAGCCTAAGTAGGGATAAGCCAACGTCTAATACACGTTGCTAGGTAGCCTATTCCCATAACAATGGCAAAGTCTACATATTCGAAGTTGTAGCACAAAGTCTAAGGGAGTTCATTCCTTTAGCACAACATCACATGCGGAACGGGCTAAAAACAATCCGCATGTAAGCCCGACTCAAATGGTAGTCGGTAAGAGCACGTCAAATCCGTTGAAGGCTAAGGATTTGCCAAAAATCCTGAGTCAACGTCTCATACACGTTGTTGTTTAGTCTTTTCACAGGAGAAAGACGAAGTCTACGTATTCAATGTCATAGCACTAAAAGAGTTAACTTTTCTAGCTTAACGTTACGTGCAGAACGGATTTAGACAATCCGCATGCTAGCCCGACTCAAACGGTAGTCGGTAAAGGCTAATCAAATCCGTTGAAGGCTGGGAGTTAGCCAAAAATCCTAAAGCCAACACCTAACACGTGTCGCCGGGTAGCCTATTCCCCTAACAATGGCAAAGTCTATGTATTCGACATCATAGCACAAAGTCTCAGAGAATTCAATCTCTGAGCGCAACGTTATATGCGAACGGATTTAAACAATTCGCATGCTAGCCCGACTCAAACGGTAGTCGGTAAAGGCTCATCAAACCCGTTGATGGCTGAGGGTTTGCCAAAAATCCTATGAGTATTATGGTCAATCATTTCAAACGGAATGACGAATCATAATAAAGATAAAGATGAAAACCAGTTTCACTAAGAGAATCAAAAGTCAAAGTACTCAGCAAACAAAATCATACATCAAGCCCATGACCAAAAATCTGCTGACTGATCTTAGACAGCTTCTCATCATAAGCTTGCCTAAGTTCAGCTCTGAGGGACTCCTCGGTGGTAGCTGAAGTCCTCACAGCAATCTCTTCTGTCTCGACTAGCTTCTGCTTCAAGGATTTCAACTCATCAGATAAGGTATTGTGGGTTTGCTGATCCTGTGCTTTCGTCATCTGAAGAATATCCAAAGTCTCCTCTTTTTCACGGAGTGCTATTCTGAGCTGGTCTATCTCGGTCGCACAAGAGGTAATAGAAAGGTCAAGCTCGGCAAGTGAAGATGACCTAGTAGCAAGGCTGGTCTCAACTCGATCTACTCGGTCTCGCTGTATCTGAATCTTAAGCTCAGCAAGAATCTGAGTCCCGCGCAGTGACTGTAAGCGGGTATCCAGCTCAGCAGCAATAAATGAGGAGGCGTCTGTATCTCGGAGCTCACGAAACATCTGAAGCTCATGCTCTAGGCAATCGACGTCATCAACTATAGCCTGTGCCAAATCTGGATATCCTGCTTCCCTTATCAAATTGACTTTGGAATCAAGGAAAGGCTTGAATTGGCGAAGGAAGAGTCCACCGTGGAAGAGCTTGCCAATCATAGCATTCACGAAGGAGAAGAAGGAGCGAAGTTCTATGCAGAGAACGATCTTCTCAGGATCGTTGTCTGATAGCAATTCCTTCACTAGGATATGAAGCCGAGAAGAAGGCCCTACACAAAGAAGGAGAAATCCGTCAAAAATGCTTTGAGGAGGAAATAAATAACATTCTCAGTTGCTTAATTCATACCCTCTTGAGTCACTGGGGGTAGTGGAGATGTAACGGCTGTGGGTGTATCAACTAGTGTAGTTGGTCTCATAGCCGGCTCAACAGGATCATTCTCGACAAAAGCTCCTGTCAAATTCAAAACGGAATTCACAGAGGCATCACATTATAGCTGCATTAGTCAAAATTGGCTAGTCCTATAATTAACTTAGAAGGAGGCACATACCTTCAAAGGAACCATCCTCGGGATTTTTAGTGAATGTAGACTCAGAAAACATATCTCCAGGTAACTGGTCATCAATCTGAGGAGAGCTATACATGAAGTGCAGCATAGGAGTGTCCACAAACAAGCCTTCCTCGTCAAAATCATCAATCGAGAAGTCTGACACAAGAGAATATAAATACCAAAGAAGAATGAAGAGACTACAACCAATAGAAGTGAGTTACCTTTTACGGGTGCATTAGCCTCTTTATTTCCAAAATCCACGTTCGCCTCCTGCAAGTTATCTGAAGGAGCGAGAAGTACAGAGACAATTAGAGGATGCACAAATTCCGAATCATTCAACTCCTTTGTGTGCCATCTAAAAGATATATTGTCAATAGTAGATGTACCTGGATTCGCAGAATCAGGTCCTACATTGATATCCTCCCTAACGTCGGCAACCCCTGTAGGCCTTTCTACCTGGGGCAGTGAGTCAGGCTCACCAGAAGATACAGGAACAGGATCGGGTCTCATCTCGCTCTCTCCACACTCTCCTATATAGAGATGGAAAAGCATGAGTCAATGTTCTGAATAATCAAGAGGATGGTTTACAGGGTAGATGTTACCTCCGTCACTAGCAGGATCATCACCAGCCAAATCCATATCAGATGCTTGTGAAGCTGCGCGCGGCTTGCGAGCTAATCTCTTCCGCCTAGCAGCAGGGACAATAATCGAAGGTCTCGCCTGGGGAGGATGACGGAACTCTTCTTCCTGGTCACCAATGGTCCCTGAAACATCAAACCATTGTCAGCTTTAATAATTCTGGAAAGCAGAAGAAAAAGATGAATGGTTAACCTCGTTCGGAAAAGTCCTCGTAATCTTCAGGATCTCCACCTGAAACCTCGTCTGCAGAATGGAAGGTCCTCTTTCCCTCTTCATCAGTCCGACGAGTCTTGTTTCGTATCCTCTGTGACCGAGCGTTTTCCCAAACCCTACGAGAATCAACCTGAGAAGCTTCCTCGGCCTCTAGCTCTGCAATCGGCTTCACGGGGATAGTTTTGTTGGCTGCTAACAACCACTTATAGCTTAAGAAGGTGAGGTTCAACTGCCGATCAGCACTCGGAAGACTGAACTTAGCACCAGTACAGCCCGTCACGGTCCATAACCATGCTCGGAGACCGTCCACCAAACCGCCGTGGGTCCGAAGCTGCTGACGGGGGTTCCCGACATAAAGCTGATCATAGCCAAACTGGCGAGCAAATCGGCAGGGTAGATATGGCTCTATGAAACACTGATCCCTCACCCGGAAAGTCAGATAACCCGACCTAATATTCACCAACCAGTTAAAACAGCCGATGTCTAAATGAGTTCGATACTCCCTCGGCCTCTCCTCATCAATCAAACACTCGTCGTATCGGCCAGAGAACTGCGGAAAGCAAGTGGAAAACGCCCAACACTTGTGGACCTGCAGCTACTGTCTGATGTCAGAAAATCCACGCCCCTCCCACTTGCCGTTCTCAAGCAACTGTAGTAGGGGAATGGAGTGATCTATGGCATTCGGTACCGACATCATATCAGAACGGTGAAGGACAAACCAAGCCATCAAATAAGTGTACAGAAGCTCCACCTTAATAGTGGGAATCTGACCTGGTAGATCACTTTCCTTCCGTGTAAAGGCACTAGAAAGCTGTCGAAGCCCTCGATGAATGTTAACCACCATCACCGGAAGAAGTGAAAGTTCCTTCTTGTAGGCGAGCTGAACTGCTGGGTAGAGCACTTCTAAGGGTAAGGCGTCGCCAGACTGATACGGAACCACGCATTTCTTTAACCAGATAGCGAGATAACTGGCAAGAAGAGTCATCGGTCGAATCGGTGCGGT
>BQKN01000989.1:30104-52598 GCA_022839385.1 Asparagus kiusianus
CGCGGTGGTCCACGGTACTCAACCCCGGCACAGGCGAAGAACCCGACAAAGCGAGCAACCGCAAAACAGGAAACTCGTGATTTGTTCAAGGAAAGTTGTAATCTTTATTTCTTTGTTTTGATTTTGTTGTAAGCCGGATCTTATAAAAAGACCGGATCTCTTTGTAAACGCATAAAGTTGTTGTCAAAGTTGTAACAGAATCATCAATGAAGAATAACGCAATTTCCCGCTCGAACAATCTGGCGACCACAGTGGGAGCCACCAGCTTCGCTGCCGAAGCTGGAGTGTCGCAGCCGCGGATCTCGATCCCGGTCGTGGAGGAGGTCGAGTACGAATTCGACCAGCAGAAATACGAGGAGTATGTGTCCTCGTCCGGATCTGCCTCCTCCCCCAAGTCCAAGAAGTTCCAGAAGTTCTCCTCCAGGAGAAAAGTCCGTTGGTGTGATGAAGCTGAAGCCACCAACGACGACCTCACCCCAATCGACGCCGAAGCTGCGTTGAGTGAGGTCCTACCGACCTCAAAGAAGGTCAAATCTGCCATTGAAGGCGTGGTGACTCTCTCCAAGAGAGCCCGCCAGAGGCAACGTCAACGCCTCGCGAAGCAATTCGCCAAGGCCATGGAGTCCGTTGACGGGGTCCGCTATCATGCGGATCTGAAGAACAAACGAGGCAAGCAGCCTCAACAGCAAACGCAGGGTGGTTCCTCCAAACCATCGACAATGGAGTGGGTCCGTGTCAAACAGAATCGCTCAACGCTGGAGGAGCGCATCCGCAAGCGCCGCGCGTTGTCCGCGCAAGCACGGGCCAAAGCTGAGGAAGCCCGTCGCAAGCTGCAGAAGGAGGTGGTCAAAAATCCGCCACCTACTCGCAAGGTTTGGAGGCCAAAGTCTGAAGCGGTTCAGGCTAAGGAGCAAAACTCACAGCCTCCGAAAGTTCAGACACCAGCAAGTCAATCCAAACAGCCGGTGATTGCCGCAACTACCCTGGGAGATCCCGCAGGACCATCCCAGAAGAAAAGATCAGTTTTGGAACGCCTCGGTCCACTTCCGAAGGAACGAGGTAAAGTTCAGGAACGCTTGGGGCCAGTGAAGAAGTCCCAACCAATACAGCATGCTGGGGGTCACCGCAACCCTCAACACTTGGAGCAAACCGCGGCACCCAAGCAAACAACTCTGCGCATAGAAGTGCGAGAGCCCGCCGAAGATTCACACCCACAAAGGCGCGTTTCGAGGCGTGTGACTCTGGAGGGTCCGAAGAAGACATTTGTTCCTCAGAAGGAAACGTTGTCATCTGATGACGACAACGTTATACCTGAGAGATCGTGTCAACACACGATAGGTTGCTCTGACCTCCAAACAGATGAGCTGTACTATCGTGCCGGGGGTACGAACAAATCTAGAAAGAGGAGCCCTCGATGGTTCGGGAATCAATGTCCTTGTTCAAATCTCATTCGGGCGGTATTGTCTGAATGCAATTGTGTTAAGGCAGTCCCCGAAAGAGTATCGGTGTTTGAAAGACTTAGCACTGGAGCGCCAAGGCCAAGACACAGGCGTTTCCAATGAAGGAAAACAAGGGTCGAGGACGGTGAACATTCAAGGGTCACCGCCAACATGACCAGCACAGGAACAGCGGCTCAGGATAACCCCGAGACGATTCCAGAAACATCCTGACCCAGGACCCATTTACAATCTGGGGCTATCATTCGCGCGACGTATGGTAGAGTCCGAACAAGAGTACCTTCGGGAGATGAAGAATCAGATGCTGGCTCCGCAGTGGCGTCTGATAATACAGTGTCCAGTGAGGGACAGCCCCGCGAGTCGCTCATGATAAGCGCGGAGCAGGTGGCCAAGATGCTTGAAGATGCCATGGCCAAACAACAAGAAACCTTTAGGTTCGAGATGCAAATGGCCATGCAGAACATGAGAGAGATGCATGACCAACAACTTCATGCATTGAGGCACCAACAAGGCGAACCAAGTCAGCCTAACCAGAACAACCTGGAGGATGAGGGCACAAATGAAGCTCGCAACGCTAATAACCCTCCCATCAATCCAGGGGGTGGTAATGATAATACCAGTGAAGACACATGTGAAAGCCTAAAAATTAAGAATCTCGAGAACAAAATCAACACATTGATTTCTGCTCAAGAGACTAAAAAGACGGGCATTCCCTGTCCCTACCCAAGAGAGTGGGAATCGATCCCATATCCGGCGAAGTTTAGTCTAATTAACTTCACGCCGTTTAATGGGATGGGTTCACCAACTCAGCATTTGATTTATTTCAAATCGCACTTGGGAGTCATCTCTGGCAATGAGCCTCTGATGGTGCGGTCATTCGTTGGCACTCTTCGCGGAGCTGCCTTCGATTGGTATCGTCGCCTCAAGCCAGGAAGCATAAACAGCTGGGATGACATGGAGACGAAATTCCTCGCGAATTTCTTCGACGACGACACCGAAATTTCAATCGGGTCGTTGCTTGATGAAAAGCAGAAAGACGGAGAATTAGTCGAGGTCTTCGTCAAAAGGTTCCGGAATAAGGCGATGAATTGTCGGGACCCTATCAGCGAGGAGTTCATCCTCCAAACCTGCCACAACAACCTCTCGCTGGATGTTTTGGAAGCAATGGGCACAGCTCCATCCAAGACATGGAAGGACTTGAAGGTCCGAGGCGAGCAAGCTGAGCGATTCCTCAGGAGGAAGAAGGCGGAAAGAGGCCAACCGGCTACAAATCCTCCAAAGCAGAACTTCAATCAGAAGGGAAAAGGTAAAGCTCAGGTTAACGCTGTTGATGCTAACCAAACCTTTCAATTACAACCTCAGCAACAGCAACAGCAACAGCAGCAGTAGCGAGCTCCACAGCAATCGTAGCCCCATTGGCAGCAACGGCCTCAGAAGCAAAAGTCTTCGGAGCCGAGGTTTCCCAAAGTCTACTCCTTCAAAGATGACGAAGTTCCCGGCATCTTCAAATATCTGTTTGAGAACAACAAAATCCAGCTGCCTGCGATTGTGGATCATGAAGGAGCCACCAAGGTGACAGACCCGAGGTACTACGCGTATCACAGAGCGGTTCACCACCCTACGAAGTCCTGCTACCACCTCAAGGACAAGATCCAGGCCTTGATCGATGTAGGAGTCATAACTCCAAAACCGGCCAAAAATGTGGGAGCGAACGCGGTTTCCATCAGTTTTGGATCGGTGCCTACAGATTGGTTCGAGCCTAAGCGCGTCACCAAAGTCGGGATGAAGACGGTGAACGACGATCCGCACGGACAGCGCCAAAAGGGACTCGTGCCACACACAGCTCCAAACGGTGAAATTCTCTGGGTGCACCCCGACCTAATTGAAGATGAACAATGGGCTGGATCGTCATCCAAGAAGAAGTCCAAAGGGAAAGGGAAGTCTTGTTATGGAGTCTCTGCTATCCCGGGTGAAGATGATGAAAGGATCACCGCTTTTCCACTCTCCGACGAGGAACAGGAAGTCTTTGCGACCCGAAGTGGGAATCAGTACCACTTCAACTATCCGTCACATAATGAACAAGCAGCTAAGCTAGGGGTGATAAAACAGGGACCAGCCAAGACTATCACAGAGATGGGGGTGATCCCAATTCCCAAACCGGCTGAAGATATTCGACGACAGCCGGTTGACAAACAGAAAGAAAAGAGGCCCGAGGAGGTACAGAATCCGAAGCAGTCTCGTTTCAGTCGTCCGATTGGAAAAGACAAACCAGAGAGTTCAAAAAACCCTCGCGCCTTCGACATTATGGCTCAGCTAGCCAACATTCCAGCAAGGATAACACTGTATGAGCTGCTGCGGTTATCCAAGGAGACTAGAGAAGCCTTGCAGGAAGCCTTGGCAGATTCAGACGCATTCCTCACCAGGGTCAAACCAGTTCCTGAAGAACTGGGTATGCTACCCCAACAGTGCAATGTGGCAGCTAAGAACATTCCCTGCATCACCTTCACCAAAGAGGATATGCAGACGAAGAATTCAAACCATGATCGACCCTTGTACTTTGTTGGCTACATTGGTTCCAGCGAAGTCAACCGGATCCAAGTAGACCCGGGTTCCGCTGTGAGTATTATGCCGCTTCGCCTAATGCACAGCCTGGGCATCCCAATCAGCAAGTTAGCGTCAACAGGCACGGTCATTTACGGATTCAATACCAGCGGGTCAAGACCTTTGGGTAAAATCCGGATAAAGTGCCAAATGGGCGATTTAAAGACGGAGGTCACGTGCTACGTGATTGATGCTGAGACATCCTATAACTTACTATTGGGTCGGCCTTGGATCCATAGTAACGTTATAGTCCCCTCCACTCTACATCAGTGTTTGAAATATGTCGACACTGATGGAAGAGTTAGGACGGTGGTCGCGGATAAGCAACCATTCAAAGGGTATGAGAATTATTTCACAGATTCTCTCCTTTATGGTAATGAATCCGACACGGAACCATCGATCCAAGGCACGGACAGCGGGGAAAAAGCTGATTCCGAAGCCGGATTCGATTACAATGGTGGTTTTGTTTTTAATGACATTGTACCCTTTGTAATCAATCTCGACGACGAACAGTCGTGAGATGGCGGTTGTAACTGGCAACTTGCCGAACCTGAAATAAATAATGGTTTAGAGTACTCCTTGTCTTTTGATGATGTGATAAAGGGATTGTACGATAATCCCGAATTATGTATGCCGCTCCGATCGTCGTATGTAACGAATAAGCGTCTTCAACACTCTTTCGGAACAACTCAGATTATTCCCGCCAAAATAGGGGGACAAAAAGAAGTGATCTTCGGTAAAGGAGAAAGTCGTCCGGTTCCAGATCATTTCCTAAGAGAGGATGAAGATGGTGACAAATCTGGTTTACATCTATCTAAGTACAGTCCAGAAGCGCGCAAGCTCATGGAAAGACAAGGATATGATTTCACACTCGGAGAAGGTCTATACTTCGATCGAGGTTCCCGTGTCCCAGTCAAAGCGGCATATGTACCAAAGGGTAAACCGGAGGGCTATTATCGTCACAAGAGGGGCTTAGGCTACGTCTCGTCAGATGACGAATGTGGCTGGCAAATCATAGATCAAATTGCTAACAAAGCCAAGGATCGATACTTGCTAGATTCGTCAGCTAAAGATTCCGACACAAGTTTGGAAGAGACGTTCAAGGCCTTAATGTCGAACATGACTACGGCCGATCCATCTACAATGGAGGACGACGATCAAATGCAAACGTGGGAGGACCCATGGGTTCATCACCTGAACATGCAATATGGTGATAGGTTCGAACAGAGAGAGCCACCCACCGAAGACGAGGTAGTCCAAATCAATATGGGTGATGAAGCCAATCCAAAGCCCATATTCATCAGTGGTAGTCTCCCATCAGATGAAAAGGAGGAATTAATTGCCTTGATCAGAGAATATATCGACGTCTTCGCCTGGAACTACGAAGACATGCCAGGGCTCGATCCCAATGTGGCAATGCACCGCCTCGACATCAAGCCGGATGCCAAACCTGTCAAGCAACAGCAAAGACAGTTTCGTCCGCAGATCATGGAAGCCATCGAGGCTGAAGTTAAAAAGTTGATCGACTCAGGATTTATCCGGGAAGAACAACATCCAGACTGGTTAGCCAATATCGTTCCAGTCATGAAGAAGAATGGCAAAATCAGGATTTGCATCGACTTCAGGAATCTGAACGAAGCATGTCCAAAAGATGATTTTCCTCTCCCAATCACGGACGTCATTATCGATAATACGTGCGGATTCGAAAGAATGTCCTTCATGGACGGCTTTTCGGGGTATAATCAAATCAAGATGCACCCGGATGATGAAAAGCATACAGCATTCAGAACGCCCCTCGGTATCTTCTGCTACACGGTGATGCCGTTTGGTCTGAAGAATGCAGGTGCCACGTACCAACGAGCGATGACTAAGATTTTCCAGAAACACCTTAGGAAAACGGTTGAATGCTACGTTGATGATTTAGTGGTGAAAAGCCGCAGCAAAGAAGATCACATCAAGGACTTGAGAACAATGTTTGATCTAATGCGGAGTCATTAATTAAAGATGAATCCCACAAAATCCTTCCTCGGAATGTCCAGCGGAAAATTCCTTGGATTCGTCGTCACCACTAAGGGTATACACATTGACCCAGACAAGGTAAAGGCGATAAATGAATTGCAACCCCCGAAGAATCTAAGGGAACTCAGAGGATTGCAAGGGCGTTTGGCGTATATCCGGAGATTCATTTCAAATCTTTCCGGGAAGTGCCAACCATTTTCGAAGCTAAACAAGAAAGGCGTATCGTTTATTTGGGACAATGCTTGCCAGAAGGCATTCGAAGATATCAAGGCATATCTGATGAATCCACCTGTTCTTGTTGCACCAAAATCAGGTAAACCGTTCTTGATTTATATCAAGGCGATGAACCATTCGATAAGTGCTTTATTAGCACAAGACGATGATAATGGTCACGAACAGGCAGTCTATTATCTAAGTTGGACCTTGATAGGCGCCGAGTCTCGATACCCGATGATCGAGAAAGAATGTCTCGCATTGGTGTTTGCGGTACAGAAGATGCGACATTACTTAGTTGGCCAGACGATTTACGTCATTGCTAATATTAATCCGGTACGAGTATTCATGACTCAACCAGGTTCGATGAATTGGCGGTTGGCAAAGTGGGCCCTTCTTTTGTCCCAGTATGATCTGCACTTCAAACAGCAGAAGTCGGTCAAAGGACAGGCAATTTGTGATCTTTTGGCGGCAAGCCCG
The DNA here is from genome assembly GCA_022839385.1 of Asparagus kiusianus. Taxonomy (NCBI): domain Eukaryota; kingdom Viridiplantae; phylum Streptophyta; class Magnoliopsida; order Asparagales; family Asparagaceae; genus Asparagus; species Asparagus kiusianus. Next base: position 36,875 of record BQKN01000989.1, read on the forward strand.
ACAACAGATACGGTTGAGGTATACGATGACTTGCCAGATGAAACCCACGAGGTTAATACCACGTCACACCAACAAGTATGGCAGTTATATTTTGATGGTGCCTCGAGAGCAGTCAATAAAGCAGTAACCCCGGGATGCCCTAAGGTCACTTCTGGAGTTGGAGTTGTCTTAGTTTCCCCAGGGAAGCACGTGATGCCTCGAGCTTATTCGCTGACGAGTCCATGCTCTAACAACGTAGCCGAGTATAACGCACTCCTCATAGGACTCAGTTTCGCCAAAGAGCTGGGGGTCGAATATCTCGAAGCCTTTGGGGATTCTCAACTAATTGTCAACCAAGTTCGTGGGGAATATGAAGTCAGAAACCCAGACCTGATTCCATACCACCAAGAGGCCATCAGAGTGGCAGATTCTTTTGAAGAATTTTACATTGAGTATATCCCGCGTCTTCAGAACGCTTATGCAGATGCACTGGCAGCACTAGCAGTATCACTCGCGCAACCGCCCGAAACTGAACTGCTAGTCACAGTAAGATCACACCAACTCTGCGTACCCATATACGATATGGATATGGAAGAGGAGGATGATAAAAACGAGAACGCCAAAGAGGTGAACTCAACCCAAATCGGGTCCGAGTCCCGAGATTGGCGCTTTCCCATTATTGATTACGTCCAATATGGCATTTTACCAGAGGATGTAAAAGAAAAAGAATCTATCCGCCGAAGAGCGCCACGGTTCTTTTACAATACCGAGACCCGTATGCTGTATCGCCGGGGGTACGATGACTTGCTTCTCCGATGCCTTTCGAATGAAGAAGCAAGAGAAGTTCTTAAGGAAGCACATGAAGGAGAATGCGGTGCGCATCAGCCTGGTCCCAAGCTGTATGATCGAATCAGAAGAATGGGATATTTCTGGCCAACAATGGTTCGTGACGCGATTGAGTACGCTCGAGAATGTCACGCTTGCCAAGTGCATGCGAATTATATGCACCAACCACCGGAGCGATTACACACGTCAACCACGTCCTGGCCATTCGAGACATGGGGTATGGACATTGTCGGTCCTATCTTTCCGCCTTCAGTCAAAGGTGATCGATTCATTCTCGCTATCACCGACTACTTTTCAAAGTGGGCTGAAGCCATTCCGCTTAAAGAAGTAAAGACGAACAACGTCATCAACTTCATCAAGCATCACATCATATACCGACATGGCGTGCCGAGGCGGATCATTCATGACAACGGTCCGCAATTCATAAGCAACGCCTTCATCCGGTTCTGTGACAAGTTCAAGATCCAAGATGTTTCGTCAACACCTTATTACCCTGCCGCTAACGGATTAGCTAAGGCTTTCAACAAGACGATCATCAAGATCTTATCAAAACTTGTGAAAACCAACAAACGGGATTGGGACGATAAACTCGGCGAAGCGCTCTGGGCTTATCGTACCACCATACGCACACCCACGGGAGCTACTCCATATTCGTTGGTCTACGGATGCGAAGCTGTGCTACCGTTGGAGATTCAAATACCCTCCCTTCGGATCGCTCTCGCAACGGAGATGACGACCGAAGAGCAGCATCAGAAGCGTCTCGAAGAACTCGAAAGGCTGGACGAAAGGCTGGACGAAAGGCGCCTGGAAGCTCAACAACACATCGAGTTCTATCAAGCAAGGATATCCAGAGCCTTCGACAAAAGGGTTCGTCAAAGAAGCTTCAAAGAAGGAGACTTGGTCCTCGCTGCGCGCCGACCGATAATCCTCACCTCTAAGAAGAAAGGTAAATTCGAACCTAAGTGGGAAGGACCGTTTGTAATAGACACAGTCTATTCAAACGGTGCTTATCGCTTAATTTCTTTAGAGGGTAACAGGCAATTAATGCCAATAAATGGGAAGTTTTTGAAAAAGTACTATCCCTAGTACGTTCAGGACAACTCATTTATCGGGAAGTTTCTTGAAGAATATTACACTTAATATTCTAGAGGATAACCCAATTTTATTTTTACCACCAAAATCCCTCGCTGATCAATTTCAATTGACAGTGAGTCCACCGAAAAGGTTCACTCTCAGTTCGGAGTCCCCTTTCGATGAACGAAAGAACTCCATTTCTTTTCTCTTGGGTTCAACCTTTCTTATGGTTGTAACTCAAGTTGAAATTTCTCTTCGATAAACGAAGAACTCATCTTTCGATCTGATAACCAATCCTATAAAAGGAAAGTTTGTCAGCGTCTTCCAGATTCTCGGAGTGGAGATCCCACTTCTAGTTTCCTTCTTGCACTGGAAATAGAATATAAAATTCTTCCTTTCCAGAATCAAGGAATAGAATATAAAATTCTTCCTTCCTTGTTCGGGGAATAGAATATAAAATTCTTCCTTCCCCACACCAACTCTTTTTCTAAAATTTACCAATTTAGGATTCATTCTAGGTATTTTATCTCGAAACCTAAGCAGGGATAAGTCTGCGCCTAACACGCGCTGCCGGTTTAGTCTTTTTCCGATTGAAAAGACACCAGAGTTCGATTCTAGGTATTTTATCCCGAAACCTAAGCAGGGATAAGTCTGCGCCTAACACGCGCTGCCGGTTTAGTCTTTTTCCGATTGAAAAGACACCAGAGTTCGATTCTGGGGTATTTTATCCTGAAACCTAAGTAAGGATAAGTCCGCGCCTAACACGCGCGGCCGGTTAGTTCTTAACCGTTAAAAAGAACACCCGTCCGCATATTCAACATTGTGGCAGGTTGTTATTAATAAACACCGAAATCCATGCCTCACACGCATGGGGAATTTCATCCTGAATCCTAAGAAAGGATATGTCGACGCCTAACACGCGTCGCCGGTTTGATCTTTACCCGTAGAAAAAGATACCAGAGTCTGACTCTGGGGACCTTTATCCCAAAGCCTAAACAGGGATAAGCCAACGTCTAATACACGTTGCTGGGTAGCCTATTCCCATAACAATGGCAAAGCCTACATATTCAAAGTTGTAGCACAAAGTCTAAAGGAGTTCATTCCTTTAGCGCAACGTCACATGCGGAACGGATTAAAACAATCCGCATGTAAGCCCGACTCAAACGGTAGTCGGTAAGAGCATATCAAATCCGTTGAAGGCTGAGGATTTGCCAAAAATCCTGAGTCAACGTCTCATACACGTTGCTGTTTAGTCTTTTCACAGGAGAAAGACGAAGTCTACGTATTCAATACCGTAGCACTAAAAGAGTTAACTCTTTTAGCTTAACGTAACGTGTGGAACGGATTTAGACAATCCGCACGCTAGCCCGACTCAAACGGTAGTCGGTAAAGGCTAATCAAATTCGTTAGAGGCTGGGGGTTGGCCAAAAATCCTAAAGCCAACACCTAACACGTGTCGCCGGGTAGCCTATTCCCGTAACAATGGCGAAGTCTATGTATTCGACATCATAGCACAAAGTCTCAGAGAATTCAATCTCTGAGCGCAACGTTACATGCGAGCGGATTTAAACAAATCGCATGCTAGCCCGACTCAAACGGTAGTCGGTAAAGGCATATCAAACCCGTTGATGGCTGAGGGTTTGCCAAAAATCCTATGAGTATTGTGGTCAATCATTTCAAACGGAATGACGAATCATAAAAAAAAAAAAAAAAGGAGATTCACTAAAAGAGTCAAAAGTCAAAGTACACAGCAAACAAAATCAGACATCAAGCCCGTGGCTAAAAATCTGCTGACCGAACTTAGACAGCTTATCATCATAAGCTTGGCTAAGCTCAGCCCTAATGGACTCCTCAGTGGCGGCCGAAGTCTTCACAGCAGTCTCTTCTGTCTCGGATAGCTTCTGCTTCAAGGACTTCAACTCATCAGACAAAGCCGTGCAAGTCTGCTGGTCCTGTGTCTTCGTCATTTGAAGAACATCAAAAGTCTCCTCCTTTTCACAGAGTGCTCTTCTGAGCTGGTCTATCTCGGCCGCACAGGAAGTGAGAGAAGAATCGAGCTCGGCAAGTGAAGATAACCTGGTAGAAAGGCCGGTCTCAACTCGAGCTACTCGGTCTCGCTGCACCTGAACCTCAAGATTGGTAAGAAGCTGAGTCTCGCGCAGTGACTGTAAACGAGTATCTAGCTCAGCAGCAATGAAGGAAGAAACACCGGTATCTCGAAGCTCACGAAACATCTGAAGCTCATGCTCTAAGCAGTCGAGATCGTCAACTATAGCCTTCGCCAAATCTAGGTATCCTGCCTCCCTTATTAAATTGATTCTGGAATCAAGGAAAGGTTTGAACTGGTGAAGGGAAAGTCCACTGTGGAAAAGCTTGCCAATCATAGCCTTCACAAAGGAGAAGAAGGAGCGAACTTCTAGACAGATAACGATCTTGTCGGGATCGTCGTCGGATAACAACTCCTTCACTAAGACATGAAGACGAGAAGAACGCCCTATACAAAAGAGAGGGAGAAATCCGTCAAAAGTCTTGATAAGAAAAAGGAATAACACTCTTCAATGAGTTAACTTATACCTTCTTCCTCTTGAGCCGCTGGGGGTAGTGGAGGTGTAACGGCTGTAGGTGCATCAACTGGTATAGTTGGTCTCACAGCCGGCTCAACAGGGTCTTTCTCAACAAAAGCTCCTGCAAGATTCAAAACGGAATTCGCAGAGGCATTACATTATAGTTGCATTAGTCAAGATTGGCTAGTCCTATAATTAACTCAGAAAGAAGCACATACCTTCCCAGGAACCATCCTTAGGGTTTTCAGCGAAGGCGGGCTCAGAAAACATATCCCCAGGTAACTGATCATCGATCTGAGGAGAACTATATATATAGCGCATCATAGGAGTGTCCACAAACAAGCTTCCCTCGTCGAAGTCATCAATGGAGAAATCTGACATAAAAGAATATCAGTGCCAAAGAAAAGTGAAGAGACTACAACTGATGGAAATGAGTTACCTCTCACGGGTGCATCGGTCTCTTCATTTCCAGGATTCGCCTCCTGCAAATTATCTGAAGAAGCAAGAGGTAGAGGACAGTTAGAGGGTACACAAATTCATTTGGTGTACGTTGTCAGTGTTAGATGTACCTTGATTCGCGGAATCGGGTCCTACATTGCCCTCCTCTCCAATGTCCGCAACCCCTGTAGGCCTCTCTACAGGGGGTAGCGGATCAGACTCATCGGGAGATACGGGGATTGGATCAGGACTCATCTCATGCTCCTCACGCGCTCCTATATAGAGAGGGAGAAGTATAAGTCAATGCGCTGAATAACCAATGGAATAGTTCTCAGGATAAATGTTACCTCCATCACTGGCAGGATCATCACCAGCTAGGTCCATATCGGAAGCTCGGGAAGCTGCAGGTAGCTTACGGACTAACCTCTTCCGCCTAGCAGTGGGGATCGAAGGTCTCGCCCGAGGAGGAGGATAGAACTCCTCATCATGATCAGCTGTAGTCCCTGAAACATTGAACTATAGTCAGTTTCAATACTTCTAGAAAATAGAAGGAAAAGATGAATAGCAAACCTCGCTCAGAAGAGTCATCACAATCTTCGGGATCTCCACCGGAAGCCTCGTCTGTGGAATGGAATGACCTATGGCCATCTTCATCAATTCGGCGAGTCTTATTCTGTGTCCTCTGTGATCGAGCTTTCTCCCGAATCCTGCGCGAGTCAACCCGAGAAGCTTCCTCAGCCTCTAGCTCCGCAATCGGCTTCACAGGGATAGTCTTGTTGGCTGCTAATAACCACTTGCAGCTCAAGAAGGTGAGATTCAACTGCCGATCAATACTCGGAAGGCTGAACTTGGCGCCGGTACAGCTAGTCACGGTCCACAACCATGCACGAAGACCGTCCACCAAACCACTGTGGGTCCGAAGCTGCTGACGAGGATTCCCGATGTAAAGCTGATCGTAGCCAAACTGGCGAGCAAATCGGCAGGGTAGATATGGCTCTATGAAGCACTCATTCTTCACCCGGAAAGTTAGATAGCCGGGCCTGATGTTCACCAGCCAATTAAAGCAGCCAATGTCTAAGTGGGTCCGATTCTCTCTCGGCCTCTCATCGTCTGTCAAGCACTCGCCATATCGGCCGGAGAACTGCGGGAAACAAGTAGAGAATGCCCAACATTTGTGGACCTGCAGCTGCTGTCGGACATCAGAAAACCCGCGGCCTTCCCACCTACCATTTTCAAGCAACTGTAACAGGGGAACAGAGTGATCTGTGGCGTTCGGTACCGACATCATGTCCGGACGGTGAAGGACGAACCAGGCCATCAAATAAGCGTACGGAAGCTCTACCTTAAGCGTGGGAATCTGACCTGGCAAATCGGTCTCCTTCCGTGTGAACGCACTGGAAAGCTGTCGAAGTCCTCGGTGAATGTTAGCCACCATCACCGGAAGAAGTGAGAGTTCCTTCTTATATGCGAGCTGAACTGCTGGGAAAAGTACCTCCAAGGGCAAGGCGTCCCCAGACTGGTATGGAACCACGCACTTCTTCAACCAGATAGCAAGAAAGCCGGCAAGAAGAGTCATCGGCTGAATCGGTGTGGTCGCATGCCATAAGAAAGATCTAAACTTGGTCTTCGCAGGAAAGCCACCCTCAGGACTGCTGGTGGTATAGGAATGAGCATCAATCTTCTTCAGTAGATGGTTCACCTCTGAAGGAGTGAGTGGGGCCAACTCACAAATATCCTCGCCAGAGCTGCTCTCCAAGTTCTTGAACAAATAGTTCGCGAACTGTTTCAGACTCACAGAGGCCTTCGTCCTCTTGGCTAAAGGCTCAGACTGCGCCAAAGCGATATGATAATGGCAAGTGAGATCCCATAGAGTCTCGTAACGGTCGGGCATGCGATCTTTCAGCTGACTCAACTCATGACTGGAAGGGAAATACTCCTGGTATAACATCTGCCCCATGGTCAAGCCAGAAATCCTATGCATCTCATGAAGAGCCAAGCCCAACTCCCCCTGACGGGTCAGAAAAGTGTTCGAGTCTGGATTATATAACTCGAACAAAGCACAGAAATGTCTCAAACTGACAGGCAGGCCATACATGGTGGCACGAACGGCGGTATACAAACCGCAAGCGTGCAACTCCTCGCCCCAGCGGCTCAAGACGTATGTCGTCATGCGACTCCACCAAGACTTGTCCGAAGAGTGGACCCAACCATAAATCCTGTGACGAGTCGCAGGCATCTCCCGTCCTAGGGCAACGAGGCGATTCCTCAAAGTCGAAGCAGTGGCGAGAAACTCGTTACGTGGTGGTGCATCCAGTCCCAACACTCCGGGATGCAATCCGGTGATGTGACTCCTGCTTGAACCAGGAGCTGCCTGATGGGTGATATAGCCGCAATGGACGCTCTCATGATCCACTGTCAAATGCCACGACATCTCGCGCGTCACGGCCTGACACCTGAGCTCAGTCAACGAGCGATGTCGAGGAATTTCTGGCACGTATATGAAGCCACCGCCGGTCTTGTGAAGCCACTGCTCAGCGTCAATGAACACGGCTTCTGGGTCATCGACAGAATCACCAAATAGGAAATCGCTCTTCCGGAGAGGCTGGGTAGAGCTGGCGTCCTTCACAAAAGGAGCATCTGTGATCAGCTGGCGAATAGCTCGATGACCACCCTCCCTCACCACCTGGGCAACCTCAGTCGACGTGCCCGAAGCAAACTGAGGAGGAGCTGGAATAGGGGAAGGATTGTCAGAGGTCGAGTAATGCTCGCCACGACGCCCATAGACTGCGTGGGCTGAGAACGATCCAGAAGGGTACCCCACTGCAAAATAGACAATTAAACACGGGTTAGTCTCGGTTATAAAAGGAAATTGAACTCATCTTACAAATAGCTAAGATAGAGTCATTGCCTTATAAAGGGTGAGATGATTTGGCCACATTGTGCAATCATAAGATAGGGTGCATCGAGGATCCCTGCCTTATGAAGCGCAATGCAGCGTCAATTCGCCCCCTTTATTTTGAGATATGGTTTTGACCAAGAAAAACATATCTTTGAAGCGTCGATCCTCACCAAGGAGAATCAAGGCTCTTCCCGATTGCCTCGCCAAGGAGAACAACGTGGGGTAAACAGAGACCAATTTGCAAATTCTCAGAAAAAAGGGGCTAATTTGCAAAATTCCCAAAAATGCCAAAGTGTCGATCCTCACCAAGGAGAATCAAGACTCTTCTCGATTGCCTCGCCAAGGAGAACAACGTGGGGTAAAAAGGACCAATTTACAAATTTTTAAGAAAAAAAGGACTAATTTGTAAATTTCCAAATATTGCCAAAAATAGCTCACCGGTGTAGGAAGGCGGCGCACCATCAGCTGACATGGCAGGGGAACGACCTCTCGAAGAACGCGGCATGACGAGCTGCAAAATAAATCAAAAGAAGTCAGATCTAGAAAAAAGATCACTTTTTTATCAGATCTACACCCCTAAAAGATTAAATCGAGGTGTCAAATCACACCCTCAACCCTCACATATGATCCTACAAATGCATAAATTAAATTGAGCATGAAAAAGATCATAATTGAGGGAGATTTACCTGAAGAAAGGCTAGAGATCCAACAAAAATGAGACCTTTTTGGAAACTCTCAGCACACGCTCGAGGGGCCTGAAAGAAATTCTAAAAATTGGATTTTTGAGGGATTTTTCAGTCCAAGATCAAAAGGAAGCCTAGATCCAGGACAACTATCAAGGTTTCGAGGAGAAAAGACGCTCGAGAGAAGAGAAAAATCAAAAAGAGGACAAGGGGGGGGCCGGCCCTAGAGAGGAGAAAGAAAAGAAAGGAAAAAGAGAGAAAAATCCCTCTTTTATAGCCTTGAACCAGATCTGGTTGAACCAGACCAGACCAGGCTGGACCAGACCAAGCCCAAATCGGACCAGACTGAGTCAGAATGAGCCCGAATGGGCCAGATTGGGCCAGATTGAACCAGATTGAACCCGGCTGGACCTGACCAAGTCAGAGTGGACCAGATTGAGCCAGAATGAGTCAGATTGAACCAGTTTGAACTAAATTCGAACCAGAATTCAAATTGGAGCTGGATTAAGCATCGAAATGACTTCAGATCAACCTACGGTTCAGTTCCTCACCTATTTAATCCCTTTCTCACATATTTGGAAGGGTTGGAAAGATTTTGAGCCCAAATACTGCCTTTTTTGGCTCATTTTCAAGCCGGTTCAGCTCATTTTGGGCACGGAAATACTCCAATAAGGTATACGAGTATAAACTATTCCCTATTTTTATTGAGAAGTTCCTGGAGAATATTCTTCTAAAAATATTCTTAAGGATAACTCAATAACACGACGCCGGACAACGCGTCTCAAAAGAAGACTCGACGCCGACAATCGAACGAAAGTTGCACGTTGAACCAACCAACAAAAGCTAATGATTGGAAAACTAGGAATCGACTTCAAGTTCAAATTCCGACGACGGTCAGACAATAAATGCAACACCGAAATCCTCACAGGCATTCTACAAAGCACTGAATGACCTGGTGGAATTGAAGGAAGCCAGAACAGAAGCCATTCCAAGGTCCCGTTATACCGACTCAAGGTTGGGACGATCACATCCAAAGTATTCCAGACTCTTCTATAAAAGAACGAGACTGAAACACTTTGGAGGGGGTATCTGTAGGCGTATAAAATTGCCTATAGGTCCCTTAGCTTAACTCAGCACGATGATTCGACAAAACAACGGACATTCGAACGACGAGGCGACGAGGCACGCAAGCAACGGAATACGTTCGCGTGCGGAACCAAACCAACGGTTCGGAAAGTTAACGAGTCGTCCAACAACAAAACGGACTTGAACTCAAACACCGAAGCGGAGTTACTGCCAAATGAAGATTCGGGGAATCGAATCAAGACCTGAACAAATCAACGAAAGGTCGAGGCGACAAGGCACACGAACAATGGAACACGTACGCACGTGGAATCGAACCAACATTTCGGGGAATCACCGAGTCATCTAAACAAGAGCGAACTCGGTGACATAACGATCGAATCAAGACCAATCCCGGACTCGAACTCAGAAACAGATTAACTGCCATATTTGGAATCAAGTCAGTGAGTCGATTCCAGAAACTGAATCAAACCCGAACAACGGAGAACCGGAAACACCGGAAAACGACGAAACCAGCGCACCTGGGGGAACTCGGCCCGAACCGAACCACCCTAAGGTGGCTCGGCCCAAGCCGAGCCACCCTAGGGTGGCTCGGTGGCCGAGCCACCTCAGGGTGGCTCGGCCAAGGCCGAGCCACCCTGAGGTGGCTCGGCTATGGCCGAGCCACCCCTGGGTGGCTCGGCTATGGCCGAGCCACCCAGAGGTGGCTAGGCGTCGGTTTGTGCCAAAGGCACAGTCTTGAGTGCCTATAAATAGGCCTGGCACTCGTTCATTTGGGAGGACTTTTTCTGAAACTTCTGAAGAGCCGAAACTCTACCGGATTGCGACCTCAACTCGGATTACGAAGGCTTGAAGACTTGGAAACTCAGATCTACGTGATACTACTCCGGATCTAAGCTTGGTTCTTAGATCCCGAGATTAGAGCGAGCGTTTCCTTGGTGAAACGATCCCTCTCGGCTATTATCTCCTTGGTGGGATAGTACCCGTTATACCACGTAGATCTGTTCAGATCGAGATTACGCGGTGGTCCACGGTACTCAACCCCGGCACAGGCGAAGAACCCGACAAAGCGAGCAACCGCAAAACAGGAAACTCGTGATTTGTTCAAGGAAAGTTGTAATCTTTATTTCTTTGTTTTGATTTTGTTGTAAGCCGGATCTTATAAAAAGACCGGATCTCTTTGTAAACGCATAAAGTTGTTGTCAAAGTTGTAACAGAATCATCAATGAAGAATAACGCAATTTCCCGCTCGAACAGTTGGCTGAACATCCAGAACACGAGGGTCGCTCGCGTTTCACTTGTTATAACGCGGGTTCGACCCTGGCGTTTTAATGTTGTAACGCGGGTTCGACCCTGGCGTTTTACTGTTGGCACACGGGGCGGACCTCCGTGTTTTGATGTTGTTACACGGGGAGGACCTCCGCGTCTTACCTTGAAGAGATTATAATCTCTTTTGTCATAGCGTTACAAAGATCATTGTCTTGTAATCTTCGTCTTGGCTCCTTGAGAATATGGGAGTCGTCAGATTGTAACTCCCGATGTTGATTGTGAATGCTATTGAACTAGAGCTCTCATCGGTTGTCGTGAAGATCGTCAGATTGTAACCTTCAGCGATCTACGTGAAAGTCTTCTGATTATAGCCTTCTGGAAGTCGTCAGATTGTAACTTCCATCATCGGTGTTTCATGGGGGATAAGCTATCTATTGTGATTTTTAGACAGCCTACAATTGTATATCTTGTTAATATTATTATTGTCATAGCATGGGTCGTTAGACCATTTTATTGGTTCATGTGAGATCTTGTCGTGTGCCATACACGCTGACGTACACCTGTTTTCTCTGGTGTGTGTCAGACTTAGGAGACGAACAGGTTCAGTTCGATGATGCGGTCGAGCCAGTGTATGCCCAGCCAGAATGTCCTTCCGATGGAGTGGGAGAACAAGTTGAAGCCTAGACTTGCTTTTCTTTCTGTTGATAGAACACTTTACAGTACTTTCTTTAGTTGGTGACAGATTTGGTTATTTTGTTAGTATTTCCTTTTATTTTGGACTATGTATTTCTTATTGGACTGTTGTTGTAGTAAGGGTATGTTGAACCCATATTTTATGTCTGGGATGATCTGTTGATGATATGTTTATTTCTTACTCTGGGTTGTCTTTATATTCTTACTATTGTGATCGGGGACCTGTGACTGAGATTTATACATTTGACGCTTAGCGTATTGGATTGAGAAGAAAAGAAAAAAAATGATAGTATAAATATTTCTTCTCAATCTAATACGTCGCGGGCTTGTTCACGTTCCGATTCCCCTGTATTTTAGGAAGCGGGGCGTGACAAAGGACGCTTGACAATCCTAGGTGGAACTATTGGTGCCCTGCTCTGAATCATATGTGGCTCTTCAGGTTCCTTCTGCACTCTCTTAATCTCGCGTGCTGCATCTAGTACTGCATCGTGAGTCGTAAGTGCTCTACCAGCTAGAGAAAACCTGATATACTTATCCAGACCCTCCTGGAACTGATGCCTCCTAATAGCAGGGTCTGTAACCAGATGAGGAGCATATCGACTTAGGAAAGAGAACTCGGCCTCATACTCATCAACTGATCGGCCCCCCTGCTTGAGCTCAACAAACCTTCGCAGGAGTTCGTCCCGAGCCGACTGAGGAAAATACTTCCTGTTGAAGTTCTCTGTGAACATCTCCCATAAGATTGGCCTCTCCAGATAGTTCTTCTCAGGTGCCCACTATATCCGAGTGGTGTCGGTGAGCTGAATATCCATAAGATCTACCCATTCAGCAAGGACAATACGGGTCTGTAGGCGTATAAAACTGCTTATAGGTCCCTTAACACAGCTCGGCACGGTGATTCGACAAACCAACGAACCATCGGACGATATATCCAAGCGTGTTCGAAGCTAAGTGAGACGCAATGAAGCGGGTTAACAAAGCGACGAGGCTAATGAACCATACGCAAGCTAACGGGTCGAGGAATCAACGAGTCATCCAACCAAGAGCAGACTCGAACGAATCAAGATCGAATCAAGATCAGTTTCGGACTTGAACTCAAAAGTGGATTTACTGCCAAATCAGGATCCGGATTTACTGCCAAATCAGGTCAACGAATGAAGTCCGGATAAATCAACCACAGAACCGGAAAACGGCAAAAAAACCAACACCAAGAGAGACTCGGCCGTAACCGAGCCACCTCTTGGTGGCTCAGTCGAAGGTCACCGTGAGAATAGTCTCAGAGACCTTCAGGAACTACTGCGCTGCTAGGGGTCCTTCAGCACTAGAGAAGGAAGGCGGGTCGCATGTATCGGAACTCCCTAACACCAGACTCTGCGTGAGGGGGAGGCTGGTGATGTGGCTCCCTGTGCAGCTGCCCAGCTAGGTGCTACTGATTAGTGACCAATTCCTAAATCATCACCAAAAATTGGTTCGGGTCCACTTCGGGCAACGGGGCACTGCTACCAGACGGGTTACTATAGCCACGCGTACCCACCATGGTTCTAAAGGAAAACGAGGATCAAAATGAAAACAATGGTTAAAATCAAAAAAATATATTAGAAAAATAGGAACTGAAACACAGTTATTAAGATAATAGTATGAGAGCTTAATTGTAGTCTTACGGATGAAATATGATATGTATCTAAATTGTCCACTATATTCTCGACTCGGGACCGTGACCTGCATAGGCCACTACAAAAACCTGTCATGCCCCGTTTCTCAAAATACTCAGGAATCGGAACGTGAACAAGCCCGCGACGTATTAGATTGAGAAGAAATATACATTAATTTTTTTCTTTCTTTTTCTTTTTTTCTACTCAATCCAATATGCTAATCATCAAACACAAGAATATCAGTCACAGGTCCCCGATCACAATAGTAAGAATGTAATAACAACCCAGAATAAGAAATAAATATATCATCAATAGTAAATCATCCCAAACACAAAAAAAAGATGGGTCAAATATACCCTTATTACAAAAACGGTCCAACTCGAAAGAAAAATACATAGTCCATAAGAAAGAGAAAGTACTACTAAAAATATGAAATCCATTATCAAACTAAAGAAAAAATATGATAAAGAGTTCTAATGTCCAACTACTACTACAGAAGAAAACCACTACGCTTCAGCTTGTTCTTCTACCCTCTCGGAAAGACACTCCGGCTGGGCATACACCGGCTCTGCTACATCATTGAACTAGACCTGTCCGTCCCCTAAGTCTGACGCATACCAGAGAAAACAGGTGTACGTCAGCGTGCATGGCACACGGCAAGATCCCACATGAAAAAAGATAACGGTCGTATGACCCATGCTATGACAGTAATAATATTAAACAGTACAAGGTACATTTAACCTAATAAATCAAGATGTAATCCTCTACTAAACATGATAACATACAGCTATACACATATAATAATTGGGTAAAATACTAGCCATCCTAAAACTCACTGGTTCACATCTCAAATAGGTCCAGGTTCGCATTTCCGGAGAACTGACTGTTCATGATCCTCTATGCGCATCCAATACCGCGAAACGGTTCGGTAAGAGGACTACATGCAATCCGATTTCAGCCTGGCCTAAACTCAAGCAAAACTCGGGTGATGAAACGATTTCACGGGCCACGTGTGAAACGGTTCACTGACCCAACAGACTAACCCCAGTGCGAAACGGTTCACTGGAAGATAATCACAATTGTATCCGAACATGCGAACTAAGACTTTCCCATCTCAACTCTTTTAGTTTTTCTAAGACAATGATCATAATCCTTATTAAAACTCTGGTTCACCACCTAAACTCAGTCAACACACCCACACATGTCACTAGATCTGTTCATGACACACGAGGCCACTAAGTCATGAACTACTAAGGTTCTCAATTACAACAAGGAGATAATAATAACACTAATTTTATATAATAATAACATGGCATGTTGAACATGATTAAACAAGTTTGTAAAGCATGAATAATCATTACATTAAGACATAGAATGCATGAATAGCCTACCATAGTATGAATGCACACATAAATAGGTTTCATTGATAACTTACTATTGGGTGTCCGGACTTCTTATGTAAGTGAACCGTAATTAAGTAATCTCTAACATAATAATGTGGTAAAAAGAAAACTAGAAACCGATGTCATTTTGCATATGAAATGTCGCGCTCTACGACTATCAGTTATACAATCCTAATTAATAAATTTTCTTTTTCCAAAATTATTCTTTAAAACTATTTCTCATTATATCTAATTTAAAATAATATATTTATGTAATATATATTTTTGTTTATTATTTTCTACATGAATAGTAACATTTTCCTATTTTATAAATTACCTTTAATTTATTTCTTTTTCGATAATATTTCGTAAATTCTAATTTTAACATCTAACTTGTCATTTCAAATTATTATTATAAAATAATTCTTTTTCCACGAAATAAATTCTTTTAAAAATATTATAAATTCTTTAAAATAATTCCGTTATTAAAAAAATTCTTTTAATTTATTATAACTATTCTAAAAATAATATTTATCACATATCTATGATTTAAATCAATATTATTCACCAAACAACCCATACAATTAATTATAATATAACTAATTTACACATATAATATATACATATTGAAACGACAATAAGGAGAGGTGAGATCTTGCTTCGGTGCGTCGAACAAGTCGACATCGATGTTACGGGTCGGATCGGACGCGGTAGAGCATGGCGTCGGAAGGTACTCCGACGAAGGGTTGTCTGGCAACGGGGTAGCGACATAGTCGACGTCAGGGGAGAGGTGGCGGCACCGCATTGGGGCTCGACGAGGGGATAGGTGACTGACTGTGGGGCGGACGGTGACGAAAGAGGGGTTGTCTGCTCGGCTGAGTCGGCAGCGTCGAGGGGCGCTGGTTGGGTTTAGGCAGCGAAGGTGGTCGGAGATGGGGGAGTAGGGGAGGCCGACAAAGAGGGGGAGGTGGCAGAGGGCGCTGGCCGGTTCGGTGGCTGCGGTGGCTATAGGAGGTGGGCTGGGGTGTGGGTGGTCGGTGATGGAAGAAGAAGGAGCGGCGGTCAAGGCCAGGGGCAGCAGGTCGAAGGCGACATCGAAGGCAGTGTTGGAGGTGACGTCGGAGGGGGATCTAAGAGAGGGGGGGAGAGAGAGAGAGAGAGA
>BQKN01000989.1:55169-66083 GCA_022839385.1 Asparagus kiusianus
ATTGAAGAGGATTGATGAGTGGATTGTCAGAGGTATGATGTTAACGTGACAAGAAAATGTTGCGATCGGAGCAACTTTGTGGACTTATCATTCTATTGAAGAGAATTGATAAGTAAATTGTCAGAGGTCTAGTGTTAACGTGACAGGATTTTGTTACGATCGGAGCAACTTTGGGGACTTATCATCCTATTGAAGAGGATTGATAAGTAGATTGTTAGAGGTATGATGTTAACGTGACAAGAGAATGTTACGATCGGAGCAACTTTGTGGACTTATCATCCTATTGAAGAGGATTGATGAGTGGATTGCCAGAGGTATGATGTTAACGTGACAAGAGATTGTTACGATCGGAGAAACTTTGTGGACTTATCATCCTACTGAAGAGGATTGATAAGTAGATTTTGTCAGAGGTGTGATGTTAACATGATAGGAATTTGTTGCAATCGGAGCAACTTTGTGGACTTATCATCCTATTGAAGAGGATTGATAAGTTGATTTGTCAGAGGTTTGATGTTAACGTGACAAGAGAATGTTACGATCGGAGCAACTTTGTGGACTTATCATCCTATTGACGACGATTGATAAGTGGATTTGTTAGAGGTATGATCTTAACGTGACAAGAGAATGTTGCGATCGGAGAAACTTTGTGCACTTATCATCCTATTGACGAGGATTGATAAGTGGATTTGTCAAAGGTATGATGTTAACATGACAAGAGAATGTGTACTTGTGACTTGCACAAGATTTTGGGAATTAGCGTCTCACTGGGGAAACTTGCTAGGTGAGTTTATCACCAGAAGCGATGAGTTTTGATACTTATGATTTGAATAAGATTTTGAAGACTTAGTGTCTTGCTGGGGAAGATTGCGATTTGAGCAATTTTGAGGACCTATCATCCTATTGACAAGGATTGATAAGTTGATTGTCAGAGGTGTATTATCAACGTGACAAATTGGGAGTGATGCAAGCTGCATTCATACTCTGTGGGGGTGATGATCGTCAGAAGTGTAATGTTATCTCGACGATGTGAAAGATTCGTTACTCATAATCTAGTGAATTCCAAGTAACCAACCCCCAGTCTTGATTAAGACTTAGCAGGGGAATAAAAAGAGGTAGACAAGGCACATCCCCTAATGGGGCACTATCCATGAAGTCGGAATAGAGGCACATCACCTGGTAGGCCATTATCTGATGAGTTTGACTATCAGAGGTAGCTGTGATAGTTTTATGGACCTGCCATCCTATTTAAGAAGATTGGCAAGTTGATGGACTATCAGAGGTAACTGTTAACATGATAGTTTTTATGAACCCGCCATCCTACTTGAAGAGGATTGGCAAGTTGATGGACTATCAGAGGTAAATGTTCACGTGATAGTTTTGTGGACCTGCCATCCTATTTAAGAAGATTGACAAGTTGATGGACTATCAGAGGTAACTGTTAATATGATAGTTTTTGTGGATCCGCCATCCTACTTGAAGAGGATTGGTAAGTTGATGGACCATCAGAGGTAAATGTTCACGTGATAGTTTTGTGGACCTGCCATCCTATTTAAGAAGATTAGCAAGTTGATGGACTATCAGAGATAACTATTAACGTGATAGTTTTTGTGGACCCGCCATCCTATTGAAGAGGACTGGTAGGAGAATTTGGAGGGAATGGACTATCAGAGTTAACTGTTAACTTGATAGTTTTGGTGGAGCCGCTATCCTATTGAAGAGGATTGGTGGGGGAATTTGGAGAAAATAGACTATCAGAGGTGATCATTAACATGATAGTTTTGGTAGACCCGCCATCCTATTAAAGAGGATTGATGGGGGAATTTGGAGAAAATGGACTATCAGAGATAATCATCAACGTGATAGTTTTGGTGGACCCACCATCCTATTGAAGAGGATTTGTGGGGGAATTTAGAGAAAATAGACTATCAGAGGTAATCATGAACATGATAGTTTTAGTGGACCCACCTTCCTATTGAAGAGGATTTGTGGGGGAATTTGAAGAAAATAGACTATCAGATGTGATCATTAACATGATAGTTTTGGTGGACCCACCAACTCGATAGTTTTGGTAGACCCGCCAACTTAATAGTTTTGACAGATTTCGTGGTTGACAGAGGTATTCTATTGAACATGACAACTCAGAAAATTTATTACTCATAATCCAATAAACTACAAATAAACCACCCCCAGTCTTGAACAAGTGCAGGGGGGAAAGGGTAGACGTGGCACATCGCCTAGTAGGCCACTATCTAACGAGTTTGACTATCAGAGGTAATTGTTAACATGATAGTTTTGGTGGACCTGCTATCCTACTGAAGAGGATTAGCTTTAGTGGCCGTAGTAACTTCCTATTCTGACTGAGAAGATTGAGCTTGGTCCGATTGCTCAGGTGGATCCTGCCTACTTTGTTCTTCAGCTTTGATCCTGGTAATAATCTTTTGAGCATGTTCACCTTAAGAGATTAGTTATTGTAGGCGTATAAAATTGCCTATAGGTCCCTTAACACAGCTCGGCACGATAATTCGACAAATCAACGGACGTTCGAGTGTCGAGACGACGAGGTCAACAAATTGCACGCAAGCAGCGGAATGCGTTCGCACTTAGAACCAATCCAACGGTTCGGAAAGTCAACGAGTCGTCCAACAACAAAATGGATTTGAACTCAAACACCGAGGCGGATTTACTGCCAAATGAATACCCAGACCGTCAAATCAAAGTCCGGACAAATCAAACGAAGAACCGGAAGACGGAAAACGACGAAAAACACCCCAAGGGGGCTCGGCAAAAACCGAGCCACCTCAGGGTGGCTCGGCCAAAGCCGAGCCACCCCAGGGTAGCTCGGCCAAGGCCGAACCACCCTGAGGTGGCCGCCCAGATCTGTGCAAAATGCACAGATCTGGTTCCCTATAAATAGAGGGGGTCATTTAATATTTGAGAGGACATTTGGAGAGCCGAAACTCTGCCAGATTGAGACCTCGTGTTAGAGTTTTTGAAGGCTTGAAGGCTTAGACATTCGGATCTGATTCTTGGCGAGCACCCGCACCACAAAAGGCAGGAGTTCGAGAGGATCGAGATCTCAGATCTACGTCGATACACTCCGGATCAAAGCTTGGTCTTTGATCCCGAGATTCGAGCGGTTGTTTCCTTGGTGAAACAATACCTCCGGCTATTATCTCCTTGGTGAGATAATACCCATAATACATCGTAGATCTGCTTGGATCCAGATCTCGTGGTGGTCAACGGAACAACCATCGGCGCAGGCAAACAACCCACCAAAGCGAGTGACCGGATAACAGGAGCTCGCGACTTGTTCGGTAAAAGAGAAAAGTTGTAATTTTTCTTTCTTTGTTTTGATTTTCATTGTAAACCGGATCTTATAAAAAGACCGGATCTTTCTGTAACGCAAAAAGTTGTTATTTTAAGAGTGCAATGATGACAATGAAGAAATCACCAATTTTTCCCACGAACAATCTGGCGACCACAGTGGGAGCCACCGATCTCGCTGCCGAGATCGGAGCGTCGCAGCCACGGATCTCGATCCCGGTCGTGGAGGAGGTCGAGTATGAGTTCGACCAACAGAAGTACGAGGAGTACGTGTCCTCGTCTGGATCTACCTCCTCCCCCAAGTCCAAGAAATCCCAGAAGTTCTCCTCCAGGAGAAAGGTGCGTTGGTGCGAAGAAGTTGAAGCCACCAACGACAACCTCACCCCGATCGACGCTGAAGTTGCGTCGGGTGAAGTCCTACCGGCCTCTAAGCAGGTCAAATCCGCCATTGAAGGCGTGGTGATTCTCTCTAAGAGAGCCCGCCAGAGGCAGCGTCAACGCCTTGCAAAACAATTCGCAAAGGCCATGGAGTCCGTTGACGGGGTCCGCTACCATGCGGATCTGAAGAACAAACGAGGCAAACAGCCTCAACAACAAATGAAGGGTGGTTCCTCCAAGCCATCAACTATGGAGTGGGTCCGTGTCAAACGGAATCGCTCGACGTTGGAGGAGCGTATCCGGAAACGCCACGCTTTATCGGCGCAGGCGCGGGCCAAAGCTGAAGAAGCCCGGCGGAGGCTGCAGAAGGAGGTGGTCAAGAAGCCGCCATCAACTCGCAAGGTTTGGAGGCCGAAGTCTGAAGCAATAATTCAGACCAAGGAGCAACAACCACAGCCTCCTAAGATTCAACTTCCTGCGAATCAACCTAAATCGCCGGCAATTTCTGCAACTGTTCCGGGAGATCCTGCAGGACCATCCCAGAAGAGGAAACCAATTTTGGAGCGTCTCGGTCCACTTCCCAAGGAACGAGGCAAAGCTCCAGTCCAGGAACGCTTGGGGCCAATGAAGATGTCCCAAACAATTCAACATGATGGGGGTCGCCGCAACCCTCAACATTTGGAGAAGATCGTGGCACCCAAGCGCACAACTTTGCGCATCGAAGTGCAAGAACCCGCTGAAGGTTCACGCCTACAAAGGCGCGTTTCTAGGCGCGTGACACTAAAAGGCCCAAAGAAGGCGATTCATCCTCAGAAGGAAACGTTGTCATCTGATGACGATGATGTTATACCTGGGTGATCGTGCCAACACACGATAGGTTGCTCCGACCTTCAAACGGACGAGCTGTACTATCATGATGGGAGCACGAGGAAATCCAGAAAGAGGAGCCCTCGAAGGTTCGAAACTCAGTGTCCTTGCTCAAAGCTCATTCGGGCGGTACTGTCGGAGTGTAACTGTGTCAAAGCAGTCCCTGAGAGAGTTTCTGTGTTCGAAAGACTCAGCACTGGAACGCCAAAACCAAGGCATAGGCGTTTCCAACGAAGAAGAACGATGGTCAAAGACGGTGAACATTCAAGGGTCACCGCCAATATGACCAGCACAGGAATATCGACTCAGGATAACCCCGAGGCGATTCCAGAAATACCCCGACGTGTAACTCGTCTCCAATCCGGGGCTATCATTCGCGCGACGTATGGTAGGGTTCGAACAAGAGTACCTTCGGGAGATGAAGAATCAGATGCTGGCTCAGCAGTTGCGTCTGATAACACCGTGTCCAGTGAAGGACAGCCCCGTGAGTCATTCATGATAAGCGCGGAGCAAGTGGCCAAGATGCTCGAAGATGCCATGGCCAAGCAACAGGAAAGCTTTAGGTTCGAAATGCAAATGGCTATGCAGAACATGAGAGAGATGCATGACCAACAGATTCAAGCATTGAGGAACCAACAAGGCGAACCAAGTCGTCATAACCAGAACAACCTGGAAGATGAGGACACAAATGAAGCTCGTAATACCAATAACCCTCCTATCAATCCAGGGGGTGGTAACGAGAATGCCAGTGAGGATACAGGTGAAAGCCTAAAAATCAAAAATCTCGAGAGCAAAATCAATACATTGATTTCCGCTCAAGAGACAAAAAAGACGGGCATTCCTTGTCCGTACCCAAGAGAGTGGGAATCAATCCTATATCCGGCGAAGTTCAGTCTAATTAACTTCACGCCGTTTAATGGGATGGGTTCACCCACTCAGCATTTGATTTACTTCAAATTGCACTTGGGAGTCATCTCGGGTAATGAGCCTCTGATGGTGCGGTCATTCGTTGGCACTCTTCGCGGAGCCGCCTTCGATTGGTATCGTCGCCTCAAACCAGGAAGCATAAACAGTTGGGACGATATGGAGACTAAGTTCCTTACGAATTTCTTCGACGACGACACCGAGATCTCTATCGGATCGTTGATCGATGAGAAGCAGAAAGACGGGGAGCTAGTCGACACCTTCGTCAAGAGGTTCCGAAACAAGGCGATGAATTGCCGGGACCCGATCACTGAGGAATTCATCCTCCAGACCTGCCACAACAACCTTTCGCTGGATGTGTTGGAAGCAATGGGCACAGCACCATCCAAGACCTAGAAGGATTTGAAGGTTCGAGGAGAGCAAGCTGAGCGATTCCTCAGAAGAAAGAAGGCGGAGAGAGGCCAACTGGCAACAAATCCTCCGAAGCAGAACTTCAACCAAAAAGGGAAAGGTAAAGCTCATGCTAATGCCGTTAATGCTAACCAAACTTTTCAATTACAACCTCAGCAACAGCAGCAGCAACGAGCGCCACAACAATCGCAGCCACATTGGCAGCAACGGTCTCAGAAGCAAAAGTCTTCGGAGCCGAGGTTTCCCAAAGTCTACTCCTTCAAGGATGATGAAGTTCCCGGCATCTTTAAGTACTTGTTAGAAAACAACAAAATCCAGTTGCCGGCGATCGTAGATCACGAAGGAGCCACTAAGGTGACGGACCCGAAGTACTGCGCGTACCACAGAGCGGTTCACCATCCAACGAAGTCTTGTTACCACCTCAAGGACAAGATCCAAGCATTGATCGACGTAGGGGTCATAACTCCGAAGCCGGCCAAGAATGTGGGAGCAAACGCGGTGTCAATCAGTTTTGGATCGGTGCCTACAACTTGGTTCGAGCCAAAGCGCGTCACCAAAGTCGGGATGAAGACGGTGAATGACGACCCGCACGGACAACGCCAAAAGGGACTTGTGCCACACACAGCCCCAAACGGTGAAATTCTCTGGGTGCACCCCGACCTGATTGAAGATGAACAATGGGCCGGATCATCATCCAAGAAGAACTCAAAGGGGAAAGGGAAGTCTTGCTATGGAGTCTCTGCCATCCCAGGAGAAGATGACGAAAGAATCCCCGCTTTCCCACTTTCCGACGAAGAACAGGAGGTCTTTGCGACCCGGAGTGGAAACGAATATCACTTCAAATATCCATCTCCTGGCGATCAGTTAGCTGAGCAGGGGGTGACAAAACGGGGACCAGCCAAGACTCTCGCAGAGCTGGGGGTGATTACGGTCCCTAAACCGGTTGAGGAGGTTCGACGACAGCCGGCAGATAAACAAAAAGAAAAGAGGCCCGAGGAGGTTCAAAATCCGAAGCAATCTCGTTTCAGTCGTCCGATTAGAAGAGATAAACCGGAAAGTTCAAAGACTCCGCGCGTCTTCGACATTATGGCTCAGCTAGCCAATATTCCAGCACGGATAACGCTATATGAGTTGCTGCGGCTATCTAAGGAGACTAGAGAAGCCTTGCAGGAGGCCTTGGCTGATTCAGAAGCGTTCCTCACTCGGATCAAGCCGGCGCCTGAGGAACTGGAACTTTTAGCTCAACAGTGCAATGTGGCAGCTAAGAACATTCCCTGCATCACCTTCACCAAAGAGGACATGCAGACGAAGAATTCAAACCATGATCGGCCCCTGTACTTCGTCGGGTACATTGGCTCCAGCGAAGTCAACCGAATCCAAGTGGATCCGGGTTCCGCTGTGAGTATTATGCCGCTTCGCCTAATGCATAGCCTTAGCATTCCAGTCAGCAAGTTGGCATCTACAGGCACGGTCATTTACGGATTCAACACCAGCGGGTCAAGGCCTTTGGGTAAGATTCGGATAAAGTGCCAAATGGGCGATCTAAAGACGGAGGTCACGTGCTACGTAATTGATGCTGAGACATCCTATAACTTACTATTGGGTCGGCCTTGGATCCATAGTAATGTTATAGTTCCCTCTACCTTACACCAGTGTCTAAAATATGTCGACACTGATGGAAGGGTTAGGACGGTGGTCGCGGATAAGCAACCATTCAAAGGGTATGAGAATTACTTCACAGATTCTCTCCTTTATGGTAACGAATCCGATACGGAACCATCGATCCAGGGCACGGACAGCGGAGAAGAAGCTGATTCCGAGGCCGGATTCGATTACAATGGCGGTTTTGTTTTAAATGACATTGTACCCTTTGTAATCAATCTTGACGATGAACAATCGTCAGATGGCGGTTGTAACTGACAACTTGCCGATATTGAAATAAATCATGATTTAGAGTACTCCTTGTCTCTTGATGACGCGATAAAGGGATTATACGATAATCCTGATTTATGTATGCCGCTCCGGTTGTCTTATGTAACGAAGAAACGTCTCCAGCATTCTTTCGGAACAACCCGAATTATTCCTGCCAAAATAGGGGGACAAAAAGAAGTGATTTACGGTAAAGGGGAAAATCTTCCGTTGCCAGATCATTTCCTAAGAGAAGATGAAGATGATGACAAATCTGGTCTGCACTTGTCTAAGTATAGTCCAGAAGCGCGCATGCTCATGGAAAAACAGGGGTACGATTTCACACTCGGAGAAGATTTATACTTCGATCGAGGTTCCCGTATCCCAGTCAAAGCGGCATATGTACCAAAGGGGAAACCAGAGGGCTATTATCGTCACAAGAGAGGCTTAGGCTATGTTTCATCAGATGACGAATATGGTTGGCAAATCATCGATCAAATTGCTAACAAAGCTAAGGATGGGTACTTGCCAGACTCTTCAGCTGAGGATTCCGACACAAGTTTGGGAGAAATGTTCAAGACCTTAATATCGAACATGACTACAGCTGATCCATCTACGATGGAGGATGACGATCAAATGTCAACGTGGGAGGACCCATGGGTTCATCACCTAAACATGCAGTATGGTGATAGGTTCGAACAGAGAGAGCCACCCACCGAAGACGAAGTAGTCCAAATTAATATGGGCGATGAGGCCAATCCAAAGCCCATATTTATCAGCGGTAGTCTTCCCCCAGATGAGAAGGAGGAATTAATTGCCCTCATCAGAGAGTACATTGATGTCTTTGCCTGGAACTACGAAGACATGCCAGGGCTTGACCCCAATGTGGCAATGCACCGCCTCGATATCAAGCCGGATGCTAAACCTGTCAAGCAACAGCAAAGACGGTTTCGTCCGTAGATTATGGAAGCCATCGAGGCAGAGATTAAGAAGTTGATCGACTCAGGATTTATCCGAGAGGAACAACATCCGGACTGGTTAGCTAACATCGTTCCCGTTATGAAGAAGAATGGAAAAATCAGGATTTGCATCGACTTCAGGAATCTGAATGAAGCATGTCCGAAAGATGATTTTCCTCTCCCGATCACGGATGTCATTATCGATAATACATGCGGATTTGAGAGAATGTCCTTCATGGACGGCTTCTCGGGGTATAACCAAATCAAGATGCACCCAGACGACGAGAAGCATACAGCATTCAGAACGCCCCTCGGTATCTTCTGCTATACGGTGATGCCTTTCGGTCTGAAGAACGCAGGTGCCACATACCAACGAGCGATGACTAAGATTTTCCAGAAACACCTCAGGAAAACGGTTGAATGCTACGTTGATGATTTGGTGGTAAAAAACCGCAACAAAGAAGATCACGTCAAAGACTTAAGAACGATGTTTGATCTCATGCGGAGTCATCAATTAAAAATGAATCCCACAAAATCCTTCCTCGGAATGTCCAGCGGAAAATTCCTTGGATTCGTCGTCACCACTAAGGGTATACACATTGACCCAGACAAGGTGAAGGCAATACACGAATTGCAACCCCCGAGAAATCTAAGAGAACTCAGAGGATTGCAAGGGCGTTTAGCTTACATCCGGAGGTTCATCTCAAATCTTTCCGGGAAGTGCCAACCATTTTCTAAGCTAAACAAGAAGGGCGTGTCATTTATTTGGGACGACGCCTGCCAAAAAGCATTCGAAGATATCAAGACATATCTGATGAATCCCTCTGTTCTTGTTGCACCAAAATCAGGTAAACCGTTCTTGATTTACATCAAGGTGATGAACCATTCGATAAGTGCTTTATTAGCACAAGACGATGATAATGGTCACGAACAGGTAGTCTATTACCTAAGTCGGACCTTGATAGGCGCCGAATCTCGATATCCGATGATCGAGAAAGAATGTCTCGCATTGGTATTCGCAGTACAGAAGATGCGACATTACCTGGTTGGCCAGACGATTTACGTCATCGCTAATGTTAATCCAGTACGGGTATTCATGACTCAATCGGGTTCGATGAATTGGCGGTTGGCAAAGTGGGCCCTTCTCTTGTCCCAGTATGATTTGCACTTCAAGCAGCAGAAGTCGGTCAAAGGACAAGCGATTTGTGATCTTTGGCGGCAAGTCCGACAACAGATACAGTTGAAGTATATGATGACTTGCCAGATGAAACCCACGAGGTTAATACCACATCACACCAACAAGTATGGCAATTATACTTTGATGGTGCTTCGAGAGCAGTTAATAAGGTAATAACCCCTGGATGTTCTAGAGTTTCCTCCGGAGTTGGAGTTGTCTTAGTTTCCCCAGGAAAGCACGTGATGCCTCGAGCTTATTCACTGACGAATCCATGTTCCAATAACGTAGCCGAGTACAACGCGCTCCTCATTGGACTCAGTTTCGCCAAAGAGCTGGGGGTCGAATATCTCGAAGCTTTTGGGGATTCTCAATTGATAGTCAACCAAGTTCGTGGAGAGTATGAAGTCAGGAACCCAGATCTGATTCCGTACCACCAGGCGGCCGTCAGAATGGCAGATTCTTTTGAAGAATTTTATATCGAATACATCCCGCGTCTCCAGAATGCTTATGCGGATGCACTGGCAGCACTAGCAGTATCACTCGCGCGGCCGCCCGAAACTGAACTGCTAGTCACAGTAAGGTCACACCAACTCTGCATACCCATATACGATATGGAGGTTGAAGAGGAGGATGATAGAAATGGAAACGCCAAAGAGGTGAACTCAACCCAAATCGGGTCTGATTGGCGCTTTCCCATCATTGACTACGTCCAATATGGCATTTTGCCGGAGGATGTAAAGGAAAAAGAATCTATTCGCCGAAGAGCACCACGGTTCTTTTACAATATCGAGACCCGTACGTTATATCGCCGGGGTATGATGATTTGCTTCTCCGATGCCTTTCGAACGAAGAAGCAAAAGAAGTTCTTAAGGAAACACATGAAGGAGAATGCGGTGCACATCAGCCTGGTCCCAAGTTGTGTTAGGTCCTTTATTTTGATGATGATTTACAAACACCATTATTGGT
>BQKN01000989.1:66093-112548 GCA_022839385.1 Asparagus kiusianus
TGTGAGGGATATTGCTATTTTATTTTCTCTCTCTAGTATTTATATGTAGGCAAGTAATTGAAGATTTCTCTTGAAGCTTTATGGGATATTACATACACACACACTTTCTCAAATTCATATTTTTAGTACTTGGGTCAAAAAGACATTTTCCACAAATACATGGACCTATCTGCAAAATTTCCTTTCAAACAAGTATGGTAAAGAGTTTACAAACTATTTGCCAAGTTTTATATTTTTACAGATTTATTTGATATTTTTTTTAAGATTTTTAATCCAGTTTTCTGTGTGTATGTTTATGAGTCGACTCATGCATAACAATGAGTCGACTCACAAACTGCTGCGTAGTTTCTTTTTTCTTTCTGCTGAGTCGACTCACAAGTTCATGAGTCGACCCGACAGGTTGAGTCGACTCATGCCTGTCATAAGTCGACTCAAGAACTGCGCTGGAATATGTATTTTGTTTCTGCTAAGTCGACCCATAACATCATGAGTCGACCCATGCATTATGAGTCGACTCATGAATTTTATGAGTCGACCCATAAGCTGTTTTCTGGGTTGTAACGGTAACTTATGAGTCGACTCATAAACACCGATGAGTCGACCCATAACACTGTAACGGCTATATTTTTACAGACGTTGACTTCCGATTTTCTTGGGATTTCAGCTGATCTCTTGGGGTTTTAAATGCTGTTTTCACTTCTTATAAATACCCAACTACCTCAACTACCTCAGTAACCAATCTTTATTGCAAATTACTTGAGCTTAAGTTAATTGTTTTCAAAGAGCCCTAACTTTCATTTGCTTACACAAATCAAGAGTTCACATCCCAAGCTTCAATTGCAATCTCTCTTCTTGCCATAGGCTGATTGTAAAGAGAGATATTTTTCTTCCATTTGCTGCTGTTGTGAGCTTGATCTCGTGGAGATCTTTGTGTGGTTGTAAGATCTCAAGAGGAGATCGCTGTGTAGAAGAAGTTCCGGCTTCCAAACCGGTTGTGTAGTGAATTTCTCCTCGAGAGTGGGGAGCGGGGACGTAGGTCGGAGGACCGAACCTCGTGAACACATCGCGCGTCACAATTGGCTAACTATTTTCTATCCCTACTCTCTTATTTTTGTTTTTATACTTCTTCTTGTGTGTAATTTGTTGTGTCAAGTTTTTAATTGCATTTCATTAGTCCATAAACCCTATTCACCCCCCCTCTAGGGCCTTTCAAGTTGTATGATCGAATCAGAAGAATGGGATATTTCTGGCCAACAATGGTTCGCGACGCGATCGAGTACGCTCGAGAATGTCATGCTTGCCAAGTGCATGCAAATTATATGCACCAACCACCGGAGCGATTACACACATCAACCACGTCCTGGCCATTCGAGACATGGGGTATGGACATTGTCGGTCCTATTTTTCCTCCTTCAGTCAAAGGTGATCGATTTATTCTCGCTATCACCGACTACTTTTCAAAGTGGGCTGAAGCCATTCTGCTTAAAGAAGTGAAGACGAACAATGTCATCAACTTCATCAAGCATCATGTCATATACCGACATGGCGTGCCGAGATGGATCGTTCATGACAACGGTCCGCAATTCATAAGCAATGCCTTCATCAGGTTCTGTGACAAATTCAAGATTCAAGATGTTTCGTCAACGGATTATTATCCCGCCGCTAATGGATTAGCTGAGGCTTTTAACAAAACGATCATCAAAATCTTGTCAAAACTTGTGAAGACCAACAAGCGAGATTGGGACGATAAACTCGGCGAAGCGCTCTGGGCTTATCGTACTACCATACCCACACCAACAGGAGCCACCCCATATTCGTTAGTGTACGGATGTGAAGCTGTGCTACCGCTGGAGATTCAAATCCCCTCCCTTCGGATCGCTCTCACAACGGAGATGACGACCGAAGAACAGCATCAAAAATGTCTCGAAGAGCTCGAGAGGTTGGACGAAAAGCGCTTGGAAGCTCAACAACATATTGAGTTCTACCAGGCTAGAATATCCAGGGCTTTTGACAAAAGGGTCCGCCAAAGGAGCTTCAAGGAAGGAGATCTGGTCCTCGCTGCTCGCCGACCAATAATCCTCACCTCCAAGAAGAAAGGTAAATTCGAACCTAAGTGGGAAGGACCGTTTGTAGTAGACACAGTCTATTCAAACGGTGCTTATCGCCTAATTTCTTTAGAGGGTGTCAGGCAATTAATGCTAATAAATGGGAAGTTTTTGAAAAAGTACTATCCCTAGTACATTCAGGACAACTCATTTATCGGGAAGTTCCTTGAAGAATATTACACTTAATATTCTAGAGGATAACCCAAATTCATGTTCACCACCAAAATCCCTCACTGATCAATTCCAGTTGACAGTGAGTCCATCAAAATGTTCTTCTGGCCCTCTTGATTCTTTCCATGAACAAGAGGTCCACTTTCAGTTCGGAGTCCCCTTTCGATAAACGAAAGAACTCCCTTCCTTTTCTCTTTGGTTAAACCTTCTCATGGTTATAACCAAAGTTGAATTATCAGTTCGATAAACGAAAAACTCATCTTCTGATCAGATAACCCACCCTATAAAAGGTAAGTTTATCTAGATCTTCCGAATTCTCGGAGTGGAGATCCCACTTCTAGTTTCCTTCTTGCACTGGAAATAGAATATAAAATTCTTCCTTTCCAGAATCAAGGAATAGAATATAAAATTATTCCTTCCTTGCTCGGGGAATAGAATATAAAATTCTTCCTTCCCCACACCAACTCCTTTTTTTAAAATTTATCAATTTAGAATTCATCCTAGGAAGTTTATCCCGAATCCTAAGCAGGGATAAGTCTGCGCCTAACACGCGCTGCCGGTTTAGTCTTTTTCCGTAGGAAAAGACACCAGAGTTTGATTCTAGGGTATTTTATCCTGAAACCTAAGCAAGGATAAGTCCGCGCCTAACACGCGCAGCCGGTTAGTTCTTAGCTGTTGAAAAGAACACTCGTCCACATATTCAACATTGTGGCAGGCTGTTATTAATAACACCAAAATCCATGCCTTGCACGCATGGGGAATTTCATCCTGAATCCTAAGAAGGGATATGTCGACGCCTAACACGCGTCGCCAACTTAGTCTTTTCCCGTAGAAAGAGACACCAGAATTCGATTCTGGGGACCTTTATCCCAAAGCCTAAGTAGGGATAAGCCAACGTCTAATACACGTTGCTGGGTAGCCTATTCCCATAACAATGGCGAAGTCTACATATTCGAAGTTGTAGCACAAAGTCTAAGGGAGTTCATTCCTTTAGCACAACGTCACATGCGGAACGGATTAAAACAATCCGCATGTAAGCCCGACTCAAACGGTAGTCGGTAAGAGCAAATCAAATCCGTTGAAGGCTGAGGATTTGCCAAAAATCCTAAGTCAACATCTCATACACGTTGCTGTTTAGTCTTTTCACAGGAGAAAGACGAAGTCTACGTATTCAATGTCGTAGCACTAAAAGAGTTAACTTTTCTAGCTTAACGTCACGTGCGGAACGGATTTAGACAATCCGTATGCTAGCCCGACTCAAACGGTAGTCGGTAAAGGCTAATCAAATCCGTTAAAGGCTGGGGGTTAGCCAAAAATCCTAAAGCCAGCACCTAACACGTGTCGCCGGGTAGCCTATTCCCGTAACAATGGCGAAGTCTATGTATTCGACATCATAGCACGAAGTCTCAGAGAATTCAATCTCTGAGCGCAACGTTACATGCGAACGGATTTAAAGAATCCGCATGCTAGCCCGACTCAAACGGTAGTCGGTAAAGGCTCATCAAACCCGTTGATGGCTGAGGGTTTGCCAAAAATCCTATGAGTATTATGGTCAATCATTTCAAACGGAATGACGAATCATAATAAAAATAAAGATGAAAACCAGGTTCACTAAAAGAATCAAAAGTCAAAGTACACAGCAAACCAAATCATACATCAAGTCCATGACCAAAAATCTGCTGACTGAGCTTAGAAAGCTTCTCATCATAAGCTTGTCTAAGTTCAGCTCTAATGGACTCCTCAGTGGCGGTCGAAGTCTTCGCAGCAGTCTCCTCTGTCTCGAGTAGCTTCTGCTTTAAGGACTTCAATTCATCAGACAAAGCCGTGCAGGTTTGCTGATCCTGTGCTTTCGTCATCTGAAGAATGCACAGAGTCTCCTCTTCCTCGCAGAGTTCTCTTCTGAGCCGGTCTATCTTGGTCTCATAAGAGGAAATAGAAAGGTCGAGCTCGGCAAGTGAAGATAATCTGGTAGCAAGGCCAGTCTCAACTCGATCTACTCGGTCTCGCTGCATCTGAATCTCAAGCTCAACGAGAATCTGAGTCTCGCGTAGTGACTGTAAACGGGTATCCAGCTCAGCAGCAATAAATGAAGAGGCGCCTGCATCTCGGAGCTCACGAAACATCTGAAGCTCATGCTCTAAGCAATCGAGGTCATCAACTATAGCCTGTGCCAAATCTGGATATCTTGTTCCCCTTATCAAGTTGACCTTGGAATCAAGGAAAGGCTTGAAGTGGCGAAGAAGAAGTCCACCATGAAAGAGCTTGCCAATCATAGCATTCATGAAGGAGAAGAAGGAGCGAAGCTCTATGCAGAGAACGATCTTCTCAGGATCGTCGTCTGATAGCAAATCCTTCACTAGAGTATGAAGCCGAGAAGAAGGCCCTACACAAAAGAAGAAACCCGTCAAAAATGCTTTGAGGAGGAAATAAATAATAGTCTCAGTTGTTCAATTCATACCCTCTTGAGTCTCTGGGGGTAGTGGAGGTGTAACGGCTGTAGGTGCATCAACTGGTATAGTTGGTCTCACAGTCGGCTCAACAGGATCATTCTCAGCAAAAGCTCCTGTCAAATTCAAAACAGAATTCGCAGAGGCATCACATTATAGCTGCATTAGCCAAAATTGGCTAGTCCTATAATCAACTTGGAAGGAGGCACATACCTTCAAAAGAACCATCCTCGGGATTCTTAGCGAATGTGGACTCAGAAAACATATCTCCAGGTAGCTGGTCATCAATCTGAGGAGAGCTATACATGAAGTTCAGCATAGGAGTGTCCGCAAACAAGCCTTCCTTGTCAAAATCATCAATCGAGAAGTCTGACACAAGAGAATATAAGTACCAAAGAAGAATGAAGAGACTACAACCAATAAAAAGGAGTTACCTTTTACAGGTGCATTAGCCTCTTTATTTCCAAAATCCTCGTTCGCCTCCTGCAAGTTATCTGAAGGAGCAAGAAGTACAGAGACAATTAGAGGATGCACAAACTCCTTTGTGTACCATCTAAAAGATGCATTGTCGATGGTAGATGTACCTGGATTCGCGGGATCAGGTCCTACATTGACATCCTCCCCAATGTCAGCAACTCCTGTAGACCTTTCTGCCTGGGGCAGGGGGTCAGACTCACCAGAAGATACAGGAGCAGGATCAGGACTCATCTTGCCCTCTCCACGCTCTCCTATATAGAGATGGAAAGGCATGAGTCAATGTTCTGAATAATCAAGAGAATGGTTTACAGGATAGATGTTACCTCCGTCACTAGCAGGATCATCACCGGCCAAGTCCATATCGGAGGCTCGGGAAGCTGCACGCGGCTTACGGGCTAATCTCTTCCGCCTAGCAGCAGGGACAATAGTCGAAGGTCTTGCCTGGGGAGGAGGGCGGAACTCTTCTTCCTGGTCACCAATGGTCCCTGAAACATCAAACCATTGTCAGCTTTAATAATTCTGGAAAGCAGAAGAAAAAAATGAATGACTAACCTCGCTCGGAAAAGTCATCGTAATCTTCAGGATCTCCGCCTGAAGCCTCGTCTGCAGAATGGAATGTCCTTTGTCCCTCTTCATCAATCCGACGAGTCTTGTTCCGTGTCCTCTGTGACTAAGCGTTCTCCCAAATCCTACGGGAATCAACCTGAGAAGCTTCCTCAGCCTCTAGCTCTGCAATCGGCTTCACGAGGATAGTCTTATTGGCTGCTAACAACCACTTGCAGCTTAAGAAAGTGAGGTTCAACTGCCGATCAGCACTCGGGAGACTGAACTTGGTACCAGTACAGCCAGTCACGGTCCACAACCAAGCACGGAGACCATCCACCAGACTGCCATGGGCCCGAAGCTGCTGACGGGGATTCCCGATGTAAAGCTGATCATAGCCAAACTGGCGAGCAAATCGGCAGGGTAGATATGGCTCTATGAAGCACTGATCCCTCACCCGAAAAGTTAGATAACCTGGCCTAATGTTCACTAGCCAGTTGAAGCAGTCGATGTCTAAGTGAGTGCGATACTCCCTTGGCCTCTCTTTGTCTATCAAACAATCACCGTATCGGCCGGAGAACTGCGGAAAGCAAGTGGAAAATGTCCAACACTTGTGGACCTGCAGCTGCTGTCTAATCTCAGAAAATCCGCGGCCTTCCCACTTGCCATTCTCAAGCAACTGTAGTAGGGGAACGGAATGGTCCGTGGCGCTCGGTACCGACATCATATCCGAACGGTGAAGGACGAACCAAGCCATTAAATAAGTATACGGGAGCTCCATCTTAATGGTGGGAATCTGACCAGGCAAATCACTTTCCTTCAGTGTAAAGGCACCAGAAAGCTGTCGAAGTCCTCGATGAATGTCAGCTACCATTACCGGAAGAAGTGAAAGCTCTTTCTTATAGGCGAGCTGAACGGCTGGGTAGAGCACCTCCAAGGGCAAGGCGTCGCCAGACTGATAGGGAACCACACACTTCTTTAGCCAAATAGCAAGATAACCGGTAAGAAGAGTCATCGGTCGAATCGGTGCGGTCGCATGCCATAAGAAGGATCTAAACCTGGTGCCTGCAGGAAAGCCACCCTCAAGACTGCTAGT
This sequence comes from Asparagus kiusianus, assembly GCA_022839385.1. Taxonomy (NCBI): domain Eukaryota; kingdom Viridiplantae; phylum Streptophyta; class Magnoliopsida; order Asparagales; family Asparagaceae; genus Asparagus; species Asparagus kiusianus. Next base: position 72,933 of record BQKN01000989.1, read on the forward strand.
GGTATAAGAATGGGCGTCAATCTTCTTCAACAAACTGTTCACCCCTGAGGGAGTAAGTGGGGCCAACTGACAAATAGCCTCGCCAGAATTGCTCTCCAGATTCTTGAACAAATAATTCGCATACTGCTTCAGACTCACGGATACCTTGGTCCTCTTTGTTAAAGGCTCAGACTGCGCCAAAGCAATGTGATAGTGACAAGTGAGATCCCATAGAGTCTCATAGCGATCGGGCATACGATCCTTCAACTGGTCCAATTCATGATTAGAGGGAAAGTACTCCTGGTATAGCATCTGTCCCATGGGCAAGCCAGAAATCCTGTGCATCTCGTGAAGAGCCAAGCCCAACTCCCCCTGCCGAGTCAGAAAAGTGTTCGAGTCTGGATTATATAGCTCGAACAAAGCACAGAAATGCCTCGCGCTGACGGGCAAGCCATACATAGTGGCACGAACGGCTGCATACAAACCACAAGCGTGCAACTCCTCGCCCCATCGGCTCAAGACGTACGTCGTCATGCGAGTCCACCAGAACTTGTCCAAAGAATGGACCAAACCATAGATCCTGTGACGCATCGCAGGCATCTCCCGTCCTAAAGCAGCGAGGCGATTCCTCAAGGTAGAAGCGGGGGCAAGGAACTCGTTACGTGGTGGTGCATCCGGCCCCAATACTCCAGGATGCAATCCGGTGATACGACTCCTGCTCGAGCCAGGAAATGCCTGATGAGTAATGTAGCCGCAGTGGACGCTCTCATGCTCCTCGGTCAAGCGCCACGACATCTCCCGTGTCACAGCCTGACGCCTGAGCTCGTTCAATGAGCGATGACGAGGAATCTTCGGTAAATATATGAAGCCACTGCCAGTCTTATGAAGCCACTGCTCAGCCTCAATGAACACGGCATCCGGGTCTTCAACAGAGTCGCCAAATAGAAAGTCAGTCTTCCGAAGAGGCTGAACAGAACTGGCGTCCTTCACGAAAGGTGCATCGGTGATCAACTGTCGGAGAGCTCGATGCCCACCTTCCCTCACCACTTGAGCAACCTCAGTCGATGTGCCCAAAGCAAACTGATGAGTAACTGGAATGGGGGAAAGATCGTCGGAGGTCGAATAGTACTCGCCACGACGTCCATATACCGCATGAGACGAGAATGATCCAGAAGGGTATCCCACTGGAAATAAAACAGTTAAACACTTGTTAGTCTCAGCTATAAAAGGAAATTGAACTCATTTTACAAATGGGTAAAATAGAGTCATTGCCTTATAAAGGGTGAGACGATTTGGTCACATTGTGCAATTACAAGATAGGGTATATTGATAATATATTCCTGCCTTATAAAGCATAATGCAGCTCCAAATCGCCCCCTTTATTTTGAGATATGGTTTTGACCAAGCAAAACATATCTTTAAAGCGTCGATCCTCACCAAGGAGAATCAAGGCTCTTCCCGATTGCCTCACCAAGGAGAACAACGTGGGGTAAAAGGACCAATTTGCAAATTCTCAAGAAAAAAGGGGCTAATTTGTAAAATTCCTAAATATGCCAAAAATAGCTCACCAGCGTAAGAAGGAGGCGCGCCATCAGCCGACGTAGCGGGGGAACGACCTCTCGAGGCACGCGACATAATGAGCTGCAAAATAAATTGAGGGATCAGATCTAAAAAAAGATCACTTTTTTATCAATTCTACCCCCCTGAAAGAAAAGCTCGAGGCGCCAAATCATGATTCTAACCCTCACATGCGATCCCACAAATCCACAAATTGAATTAAGCATAAAATAAGCCAAAATTGTGGAGGATTTACCTGAAGAAAAGCTCGAGATCCAATAAAAATGAGATCTTTAAGGAAACTTGAACCACGCGCTCGAGGGGCCTGAGAGAAATCCTAAATATGGAAGTTTGGGGAGATTCTTCAGTCCAAGATCAAAAGGAAGACTAGATCTAAGACAACTATGAGGGTTTGAAGGAGAACGGACGCTCGAGGGAAGAGAAAATCAAAAAATAAGGTCAAGGGGGGGCCGGCCCTAGAAGAGAGAAGGAAAAGAAAAGAAAGAAGAAAAAAAGACCCCTTTTATAGGGTGGACCAAGTTGAACCAGACCGGACCAAGTTGAACCAGACCAGACCAGTCCAAATCAGTTCAAAAGGGGCTGAATCAAGCATTGAAACAACTTTAAATCGACCGAGGGTTCAATCACTTGTTTATTTTGGTCTCTCCCGCATATTCGGAAGGGTCGGACGATTTTTTTTGAGCCAAATTATTACCTTTTTTGGCGCCGGTTCAGCTCATTTAGGGCACAAAAAATACTCCAATAAGGTATACGAGTATAAACTATTCCCTATTTTTATTGAGAAGTTCCTGAAGAATATTTTTCTAAAAATATTCTTAAGGATAACTCAATAACACGACGCCGGACAACGCGTCGCAAATAAAGACTCGACGCCAACAATCGAGGGTCAGTTATATGTCGAACCAACAAGCACGAGCTAAAGATTGGAAAATCAGGAATCGACCTCAAGTTCAAATTCCAACAACGGTCAGACAATAAATGCAGCACCGGAATCCTTTCAGACATTCGACAAAGCACCGAATAACCTGAAGGAGTGAAGGAATACAGAGCGAAGGTCATTCCAAAGTCCCGTTACACTGACTGAGGGTAGGGACAATCATATCCAAAGCATTCCAGACCCTTCTATAAAAGAACGAGGCTGAAATACTTTGGAGGGGGTATCTGTAGGCGTATAAAATTGCCTATAGGTCCCTTCACACAGCTCGGCACGATAATTCGACAAATCAACGGACGTTCGAGTGTCGAGGCGACGAGGTCAACAAATTGCACGCAAGCAGCGGAATGCGTTCGCACTTAGAACCAATCCAACGGTTCGGAAAGTCAACGAGTCGTCCAATAACAAAATGGATTTGAACTCAAACACCGAGGCAGATTTACTGCCAAATGAAGACCCGGACCGTCAAATCAAAGTCCGGACAAATCAAACGAAGAACCGGAAGACGGAAAACGACGGAAAACACCCCAAGGGGGCTCGGCCAAAGCCGAGCCACCCTGAGGTGGCCGCCCAGATCTGTGCAAAATGCACAGATCTGGTTCCCTATAAATAGAGGGGGTCATTCAACATTTGAGAGGACTTTTGGAGAGCCGAAACTCTACCGGATTGAGACCTCGTGTTAGAGTTTTTGAAGGCTTGAAGGCTTGGACATTCGGATCTGATTCTTGGCAAGCACCCGCACCACAAAAGGCAGGAGTTCGAGAGGATCGAGATCTCAGATCTACGTCGATACACTCCAGATCAAAGCTTGGTCTTTGATCCCGAGATTCGAGCGGTTGTTTCCTTGGTGAAACAATCCCTCCGGCTATTATCTCCTTAGTGAGATAATACCCGTAATACTTCGTAGATCTGCTTGGATCCAGATCTCGCGGTGGTCAACGGAACAACCATCGGCACAGGCAAACAACCCACCAAAGCGAGTGACCGGATAACAGGAGCTCGCGACTTGTTCGGTAAAAGAGAAAAGTTGTAATTTTTCTTTCTTTGTTTCGATTTTCATTGTAAACCGGATCTTATAAAAAGACCGGATCTTTCTGTAACGCAAAAAGTTGTTATTTTAAGAGTGCAATGACGACAATGAAGAAATCACCAATTTTTCCCGCGAACAGTTATCTCCAGGAACGACATTCTGTAACCCTCATTTGTGCTAGAAGATCGGTCTGCAAGTTGTGTCGACATGTCTCCACTAAGGTAGACTGTGTCATACTTGACGAACATCGTAGAGCCATGTTTTTGAATCTCTTGACGAAAGCTTTGACGGACTCCCTCTTCTTCTGCTTAGTGGCGAGAAGGGTATGGATGGAGACTTCTGTATCCTCTTCAAAGAATCTTGACAGGAAGAGTGTCTCTAGATCTGCCCACTTTTGGATACATCCCGTAGGTAGTTTTTTGAACCATTCAAAGGCAACTTCCTTGAGGGTGCCAATGAACAATCGAGCCAGTATGGATCGTTTGATATCACATTCCCAGTCTGTGACTTAAAATGATAGATATGTTGGTTCGGTGATCCCGTGTCGTCAAAAGTTTGTAATGTGGGGACTTCAAACTTTTGAGGATAAGGGGCTGCATCCCATTCGGCAGGATAGGGCCTGACAACTCCCTTATCTTAGAGCTTGCTTCTGTTAGCAATGACATTTAGGCGGGCTTCTAATTCCTCGATTTTAGCCGACTGAGGATTTTGCTCATTCTCAGCTTCTCTTCCTTCATCTGAGAAAGATTCCAGGTTGTGGGCTCCTTGGTCAGAAGCAGCATTATCAACCACTTTTCCCTCCCCTTCGTTTGTGTGAAGTCGGGATGAAGACGCTTTTCCTCTCCGGGAAGATTCTTGCCTAGGTGACGAATCTGTCTTCTGAGATTTGGCCTTGTTTGCAACGATTTGATTCATCAGGGCCAAGAGTTCATTGATGGCCTCCTGCTGAGATTTGAGCATGACCTCCTTCTTAACAAGTCTCTTCGCGAGATCTTCATGGTTTCCCGTCATATAAGTGGAGCTCTCATGTTCAACAAAAGAGCTTGATGATTTGGACTCTGCAATACCTGAGTGTTCATCATCGGAATTGATTCCTCTGGCTAATCTTTGATAGTTAACCGAGGGAATTGCTCCTGTTCGAGTCCTAGTGCGTTGGTAGACTCCTTCAAACTCGTTAGCGATTTGTCTGCGGTCGGTGAACGACTTGTCTCAGAGTCATCGGAACTAGGACCTGAGGCTTTCCCTCTGCCAATCACATTAATAGTGACTCCAGGATACTCGGTCTCTGGAGACTTCTTCCTGTGAGAACGTCGTTGTTGGTTGGGCAAGGCAACATGCGTTAATTGGTCGAACACCAATTGTTTGGCCGCATATGAACAACATTGACATCCCGAGAGGACCGTAGGAATCAGCCGTTCACATTGGAATGAACGAATGACTTGTTGCATCGGTCTTTCTCTTGATATGAACTCTCTCAAATCTATTGCAAAGACTCGAGAAGAATTACTCACTGATCGTGAGGTTTTAATTGGAACCCCCAGTCCATGATTGGACGTGACTGGCTCTTGGTGAACATGGATCTGGTTGAGATGCCTTAACTCCATGGACTTCTTATATCCGCCCCTTGATCTAATTGTGCTATGCAGAGTATTCGGGGGTCTCGCCAGGTTTAGCTGGTGAAACGCAGTGCTGAGATCTGCATTCAGTCTTATTCACACAGAGCCTATGTTTGGTCTCATAGACGTGAGGCTTGCGTTCTGGAGCAGAAACGCAGAGCAGATGGTCGCGTTTAGGCTCACAAACACGAAGCTCGTGTTGACTTGGGGATCAGAATTCTCGGAGATGTGCTCGTCGTAAGGATCTTCTCCTCCGTCAAGCGGTATTCTTCTTAGCCTGCTTCAAGGCCTTTGTAGCGACGTCACCATATGTGTTGATTAAGTTTGTCACCTCAATAGGCCTCTTGCGACCCGATACCCATCGTCTTAGCGTGGGTTTGACTGAAACTGAGCCTACTCCATCTGAGGAGGGACTGTCCTAGAAATCTGGCCCAAGGGATAGGTTTTCCTTCGGCGATTCGGCTACAATTAGAGCATTTGGAGTTTTAGTCTCTTTGGAGACTTTGCGGATCTTGCGTATAGCCTTGGGGCTAAGAGATCCAGAGGAAAGGGCTTCCTCATACTTAGCTTGATCAAACTCAACAATAAGAGTTTCGACGGTTGTTCCAATGAGATGAACGTTGGATTGCGCCACCACTTCTTCGTCAGAGAAGCTCTTCCCCAGCGGAGTCGCCATCTTTTGTTTGGTGGAAAATTTGGAGTAAATAAAATGAAAAAAAATTGATTTGTATTCCTTTAATCTCAGTTACAATTGAATTTCCTGGTTACAAAAGAGAGGAGAATGATCTGGATTCTCTCCTTTGTTTAATTCTGGGTTCTTCACGGTGGCGATGAGATGCCTCCCTCGAATGCTCGCGTCGAGTTTACTTCTCGTTGACGATCCGACGTCTTGTTTCACTGGAACGGTATCCCCTCCTCACGATTTGACGATGTGGAGAACTTACGTGGCAAGTTTTAGAACTCTTGATGAGTTGATTGATCTTAACCGTAATTGGTTAGACAAGCCAAAGATTTCTTCTTTGCTGCCAAGGAGAAGGATCCAAAAGCCAGCCCCGAACTAAGCTCATTTCTTAGTTATTTATAGGGGATTAAGGGGTGTAACCGTCCCCTTAATTCGCTCCTAAGTGGGGCTAATGGGATGTAACCGCCCCTTAAATCACTCCAGAGTGGAGTTGTGATCCCCTCAGATCATGGGAAACGGTTTTGAAACCGTTCAGCTCATGTTTGAACGAGTCAAACGCAAATCCTGCATTCTGGAATAAGATCTGCGTTTGAACGCAGTGTTTGTGAGCTGCGTTGGGCAACAAATGGAACCTGTGTTGGCAGCTGTTAGAAGCTGCGTTGGCAGCAGTCAGATGCTGCGTTTGCGGCCGAATATGAGCTGCGTTGGCAGCAGTCAGATGCTGCGTTTGTGGCCGAATATGAGCTGCGTTAGTAGCTGGATCTGAGCTGCGTTTGCAGTGTTTGGAGCTGAATGTGAGCTGCGTTTGTGGCCAGGTTTGAGCTGCGTTTGCGCTGTGTTAGTGGCCGAGCTTGAGTTACGTCTTGATGCTGATATGTGGGGAGGACTTCCGCGTCTTGATTTGAAGAGACCGTTGATTTGTAGTCTCTTTCTGTCAGAACGTTGCAAAGATCGTCATTTTGTAATATTTGCTTTAGCTCTTTGATATGTGAGAGTCGTCAGATTATAACTCCTGATGTGAAGGTTGTTGATTAGAGTTTTCATCAGTTATCGTGAAGGTCGTCAGATTGTAACCTTTAGCGATCTACATGAAAGTCTTCAAATTGTAGCCTTCTGGAAGTCGTTAGATTATAACTTTCATCATCAATGTTTGATGTGAAATCAGCTATCTATTGTGATTTTTAGACAGCCTACAACAATTAAACAAGAATAATTAATAAAACATATAATTACTTATTTTAAAAATTAAATAATTATGGAATAATTATCTACGCGATAAAATATACCAGTTATGCTAATACGACAGATCATATGCTATAGTAGAAATAATACAACAAATTATACAATAATACATAAATCATAATACACGAATAATACGTAATAGTAATAATAATACAATGTATTATTTAAAATAATACGTAATAGTACTGATAACACAACAAATTAATTCCTAAAATTTTTACCGTACAAAATAAATTTGTAAATATTAAAATTATTTAAATAAATATAAAATTTAGACTTTTAAATCATAGTAAATTCTAGAAGGCCGAGAAAAATACAAATACTCTTCTAGAAATAATAAATAAATATTTTAAAATACTAAAAAAATTATTTTAACTAGTATTAAATTTTACGGTCATTATAATATAGCTAGACTCGAACCTCTTGAATTAGCAGCAATGGTTTGAATTGCACCTTCTATAGCCATTTCTCTGCATGAAGTTATCAAACTTCATGTACTACTGTCTTGGAGCCTATTTTAAAACGTATAAGCTCTTCTTGAGCCTAAATACCATCTCTTCATTTCCCTCCCCTATGAAACCAACAGGTTGCTTTATGTAGATTTTTTCATCCATGTTACCATGAAAAAATGCAGTCTTTACATCTAACTGCTCAAGGTAGAGATTTTCAGCAGCTACTAAGCTCAACACCACCCTGATGGTTGTAAGCTTTACGGCAGAGGAAAATATCTCTATATAATCCACTTCTTGCCTCTATTAGAATCCATTCACAAATAATCTGGCATTGTATCTTTTGCTATCATCACTCTCATGCTTGACCCGGTAGATCCACATTTTATGTAAGGTTTTCTTGTTTGAAGGAAGTTGGGCTAACTCACATGTCTCATTTGAGTGGAGAGAATCCATCTCTTTTTGCATCATATGCTCCCACTATTGAGATTCACTATGTTGCACTGCCTCCTCATAGCACTCTGGTTCTCAAATGTCTGTCAAAAGCAAGTAATGTAGCAACAAAATATATCTGAGATTTGGTTTGGGTACTATGGATGACCTCCTAAGCTCCTCGCCCTGGGTATTAGTCTCTGCACCTGGAGTCTCATCCGTTCTTTGGTCAGAACTGACATTGCCATCCCCATCTGGAAGTTCCTCTAAATCCATGTACTCGGATGTAACTGTATCCTTAGTGCTGCTCCCACTTGGGCTATCCTTATCATTGTTCCTATCCTTGTACATCATCTTTTTATTAAATATGACATCTCTACTCCTGATGATTTTTCTGTTCTTATCATCCCACAGACGATATCCGAACTCATCAATGTTGTATCCAATGAATGTGCACTTCTGTGACTTAGCTTCTAGCTTATCCCTATTAAGGTCACTGATATGAATATATGCCACACAGCTAAAGACTCTCAAGTGTGAGAGATTTACTTTCTTGCCACTCCAAACCTCTTTTGAAATCCCAAAGTCTAATAGAACTGAAGGCCCATGATTTGTCAAGTATGTTGTTGTATGCACCGCGTCCACCCAAAACGTCTTAGGTAGATCTGCATGTAGACGCATGCTCCTCACATGCTCTGTCAACGTTCTGCTCATTCTTTCTGCAACACCATTCTGTTGCGGTGTTCCTGGTGTAGTCCTTTCTAAACGAATCACATTCAGACCACAAAACTTCTTAAACTCCTCCAGCTCATACTCTCTACCATTGCCCGATCTCAGACACTTCACTTTCAGATATGTCTCGTTCTCTACCATGGCTTTCCACTTCTTGAAGATCCCAAATACCTCTAACTTATGCTTCATGAAGTATACCCACACCTTTCTTGAGCGGTCGCCGATAAAGATGACGTAGTACGTCGAACCGCTAAGATAAGACACGCTAGCTGGACCCTATAGATTTGTATGAACAAGCTCTAGCTTATGAGCTTTAGGTGGTCTTACACTCTTCTGAAAGCTGACCCTCTTCTGTTTCCCAAGGATACAATCTTCATAAACACCAACTTCCGCTGAATCGATGTCAGGTAGCTTTCCCTATGAGTGTAGAATCTTCATACCTTTCTGACTCATATGTCCCAACCTATTATGCCACAGATTTGCACTTTCCTTGCCAGCTGCAATTGCGAGGGTGTCACTCGTATGTGAAGTTAAATAGAGAGTTCCGGTTTTATTACCGTGAGTAACTACCATAGTACCGTTGGAGATCTTCCACGAATCTCCGATAAATGTCGTAACATAACATTCCGCTCCAAGCTAGCTAACTGAAATAAGATTTCTCTTCAGCTTCGGCACATGTCTAACGTTCTTCATAGACCACTTAGAACCCTTCATTTGAATTTGCACATCACCTCTTCCCATAACTACAAGGCTTGTTATCCCCCAAGTGTACTTTCCCAAAGTCCTCTGCTACATAGTTCTGAAAAAGCTTCCTATTAGCAGTGACGTGGAATAAGGCTCTCGAATTAATAACTCATGAATCGTTGTCACTATCCATAGTAAGGATCAAGGTATCTTGTTTTCACACTCATTTATTTATTGATAACAACTAAGATGCAGGCTTCTTTGTAAGAGATAACAATATTTTTCTTTACTTATTGTTGATAATAATGAAATAGCTAAAAACCATCAATTCACTAGAAACTCATTTGTTTACTTTTTTAAATAAGCATTTCATATATAGTATTTGGCTGGAGTTTTCAAGCTTGAAACTCTGATATTTTCTCTCAAAATGATAATATTATTATTAAATATGATTACTAATATAATTGTTTTAGTATATCTTAAGAGAAAAAACAAGAGTGCCCCCCCTACACACCACCCCCCCAAAAAAAACCCAAAGAAAATTCATAATTCATGGCTACCTCACTAGTTAATAATAGTGTTTTAGCCTATTTTCTTACTAATAACTAATAAATAAGTTTTCTACAACATATGATTATTGCTGGCATTTTTTGAACCCTTTTACTATAATTAGAGTGTAACCAAACAATAGTACAGAAAAGAGTTTTGTAAAAAAAATTACCGGAAGAAGTGTGTTGAAATCTATAAAAGGATTTTGTTTGGTTTCAAGGTGAACCAAACAACCCCAAACTTCACATATGCAAAACTATAAAAACACATAAAGAATTATTGAACTCAAATGGTTTCACTCTTTTAGGTAAACCTATTTTTAATTCTTATTTTTGTTTGCATTGTTTGGTTAGCAACAAAAGAGAGAAAATCTTCTCTCAAAAGTGGAGAAAAACATTCCTAAAAGAGTAAACCCATTTCAGAGATATTTGAGCCGAAATAGGGAGAAACCTAACAAGTTCAGTCTCCCCAACCCCCCCCCCCCCCCCCCCCAAACCCGGGGGGGGGGGGGGGGGGGAATCAAAATTTACCCTTGTTTTTTAGGGGCCAAATTTTCAAAATAGACCCTTTTAGTAATTTATTTTTAAAAAACAACCTATTTGAGATTTAATTGCCATTTTCGACCTAGTTTAGCTAGATTTAATGTCGAATAATGTTTAAAAACTTCACGGGATTTAGAATCACGTGAAGTTTAGTGGCTGATTAACCACGCTAAACTTCATGGGATTTCAAATCCCATGAAGTTTTCAAACTTTATTTTTTATTTTCTAGGTGGCTGAAACCAAATCAAAAATGATAATTAAATTTCAAAGGGGTTGATTTTTAAAAATAAAATTCTAGTAGAGTCTATTTTGAAATTTTGTACCTTTTAAGGAAATAAACCAAACATCCCAAAAAGTAAAAAGTAAACTGCGTAATTAGAAAACCATTCATCTCATCAAGTAGCCAAATACATAACACGCGGTCCCATCCCATGGATATACCCCAAAAAAGAAAAAAAGAAAAAAAAAAGAAGAAGAATCTGACAATTCCACGTCGCCATTTGCAATTCTCATCTCTTTCAAAATGTGAGAAACTTTTAAAAAAAGTTTGCTCTTTTGTTAACAGGTCAAACAAGAAACCAAATCTCCAAGTGTTAGCGATCTAAAACTTCCAATTTTGTTTCTTCTCCTTTATTTATTTTTCTGTTCCTTTACCGCCTTATCTCTGATCCGGTATAAGTCACTGGGATCAGCTCAAATCTAAGGAAGAAGAAGATGGGTTCTCTTAACAAAGACGAGGAATTGAGCGTTGGAGATGGATGGTCAAAAGATGCGATCTTGTACGTTAATGGAGTTCTCCATGTTCTCCCTGATGGGCTTGCCCATCTCACTCTCTTGCAGTATTTGCGAGGTATATTCTAGTTATCTGAGCTTTGAGCAGTTGTTGTAGTTGCCCTGTGGATTAAAATTAATTTTGGCTTTTTTTTTTGGATATTTGAGATGTCTAGAACTGAATTAGGTTGAGGGTTTTACCCCTGGGAATGGAATTGGTATCTGTTTACTATTTTAGGAGCTTGTAGAGATAAATTAAGATGATGACCATTTGTGTTGACATAAACTTGGCTTATATTGCCTTGGTTTATGAGATTTGTTAGTGATATTTAGAATCGAAGTGCCCCGGCATTGAATTGCCTTTTTTTTTGTGTATAATTGATATATCTTGCTTTTAGATAGTTCTCTTGTGCTGTTTTCTTTATTGTGTTTGAAAGGGCATCAATATCACAAATAAGTGTTTGATGTATCGATGCATTCTGCTTCCGTTATGATCTCGTTTTGGGTTCCCCCTTTCAGGTCAAATTGGATTGTGCATTTTATTGTGATTGCACCAGCATTTTTCCATTATATATTTCACCTTATTTTTGTAATGTTCCTGTTACTGGAAAAAGATAATACGCCCTTTTTGTTCACATTGCAAATAATGCTTTAAAAATAATTATTGCTGTGCGAAATTCTGATTCGGTCTTCTTTATGGGAATGTAGATTTGGGTCTGACGGGGACAAAGCTTGGATGTGGTGAGGGAGGCTGTGGGGCTTGCACGGTTATGGTCTCTAACTACGATCAACATACAAAGAAATCAAGGTGAGTTTCTTGCCTAAGCTCATAGATGATGCAGATTACTTTAGCTACTTACGGAATACAGACTATTACATTTGTGATCTAATTTTATGTCTGCTCTATTATGGAAGAATTTTGTACTCTGCCTCAATTAAATTTCTCTCTACTCTGTCCAGATTCCATTCAGAGCCAATTTCTATCCACTATCGTTCTCATGGTCAATTTTAAATGGAATTGAACATTTTTTAAATAAAAAAACCATCTTAATTTTGTGAATCTGTGATCTTTCATGTGTTGAAAGATCATGCAACAGTGTTATTATGGTCTCACATTACAATCTCCAATAGTGCGTTAGCACTGTGTTTCTAATTACGACTTATTTCCCAACTTCCGTTCTTGATAAGTTCTATATTAATGTTCTTGATAAGTTCTATATATTAATTTTTTATCAAGTGAAAAGATCTCAAGTTGGTTCTAATCCTTTTGCTGTTTGGCTAAATACTCATTTAATGCTACGTTCCTGTGTGATATCCTGTCCTTATTCCATCAATGCCTCAACATGCAGTCCTTTTATTCTATCTACGGCTCCCTCATAATTCTGATTTTCGATACATCTCTTTAAGAATATTTCTTTCTTTTTCAAAAACTCTGCTCTTGTTAAAAATTTACAATTGCTACAATTTCTATTTTTTTAGTAAGAACTAAATAGGAAAATATGCCCAATTAGACATTGGTTCGAACCATAGATCTATGAGAAACTTAGAACCAGAATTTCTCAATTTGCACCTTGAATAGTGTTGCAGGATTGCTTTTTTTGTTTTTCTCATTGTAAGTTTTCCAATATTTACTTCTATGCTTTTGAAACCCACAAATTTTCTGGGCCTCCACACATTACATAAAGTCAATAAAGATTAAATTTCTCTCGATATGTAGACTTCTTTAAATTATATCTTGGCAGATATGCTGCCTTTTTATGAGTTTCTAAATACTTTAACATGTACATAATATATTCCTTCATCATGGAAACTTAGGAGTTAATATGTTGCAAATCTGAACCCATGTAGCCAATTACTGTAGGCTTCTTTAAATTACATCTTGCCAAATATGCTGCCTCATTTACGAGTTTGTGGTTGTGCAAACTTTTACTGATTATTTATCCCTTCATCATATCATTTTTTTAAGGGTTAATGTGTTGCAATGAACACGTGCAGGCACTATGCGGTTAACGCATGCCTTGCTCCATTGTATTCAGTGGAAGGAATGCATGTAATTACAGTGGAGGGTCTTGGAAATTCCAAAAATAGTCTTCATCCTATCCAGGTCACACTTTCTTACCCTGACAAATATGATTTTAACTTGAGATACTATAACCTCTTATGTTTCATACTTTCATTCTGGCAGTGATTTGATTTTGTAAAATGGATCTGTGAACAAAATATAAAGATTTTATTGGATAAGCTAAGCTCCCCTTTCTCTGTAATCTAAAATAAGAAGTAATAACAATTAGAAAGGAGGATCTTAGTTCACATTGAAAAGCAATCAAGCTCCTCCACATCTTTAGTTTCTAACATTAAAGCAAATGGAAAAAAATGTGGAAAGGCAGGATCTAAGTGGTTTTGTGTGTATATGTTAGTGAGCAATCTCATACAGATTTCTCGCTTCTGTATCTTGGTTGTGGGCAGGATATGTATGTATTTCTCTCCTAGTCTTGATTTTTGCGCAGGATATGTATGTATTTCTCCTAGTCTTGATTTTTTGCATATGTTTGGTTTTCATGCGACGAAATGAAAATAGCCATTAGGTTAAACGGAGTTGTAGTTGCACGTAGATGAACTATTTATGCCCTAGTTTCTTAGGACTTGTTCAAACAGATAGCTTAATTTGACATTTTAATTTCCCACAAACTTGGTACATAACTTCCAATCTAAATTTTATTGCACACAGTGGTTATTAATATTCATGTCATGCACTGACTGTGTAGGAATCGTTAGCACAAGCTCATGGCTCACAGTGTGGTTTTTGTACTCCTGGATTCATCATGTCCATGTATGCATTATTGAGATCAAGCAAAACGCCACCAACTGAAGAGAAGATTGAAGAGAGCCTTGCTGGAAATTTATGTCGTTGTACAGGTTATAGACCAATTGTTGATGCTTTCCGAGTTTTTGCCAAAACTGATGATTCTTTGTACACTAGATCATCTCCAGAAGGAGTGCCAAAAGATGGATTCATTTGTCCATCAACTGGACAACCATGTTCCTGTGGTGAAAACGCAGCTAAAAGCTGTGAAGATTTGAGTGAACCTGTAATTTCTGGAAACAAGCAGAAACCATTTTCATACAATGAAATTGATGGAAGCTCATACACTGAGAAGGAACTAATTTTCCCACCAGAGCTTCGTTTGAGGAATAAATTGCCTCTGAACTTGCATGGGTTTGGGGGAATTCGGTGGTATAGACCCCTAAAGCTTCAGCATGTGTTAGACCTAAAATTACGATATCCAGAGGCAAAACTTGTGATGGGCAATAGTGAGGTAGGAATTGAGATGAAGTTTAAGAGCGCCCAGTATCCAGTCTTAATATCTGTCACCCATGTACCTGAGCTTAATATTATCAATGTCACTGAAAATGGTTTAGAAATTGGTGCTTCTGTAAGACTCACAGAACTCCAACAAATACTGAGAAAGGCGATAGAAGAGCAAGCCCCTCACAAGATCTCATCATGCAAAGCCATCTTGGAGCAGCTAAAATGGTTTGCTGGGACACAGATAAGAAATGTTGCTTCTGTTGGTGGAAATATCTGCACTGCTAGTCCAATATCTGACTTGAATCCACTTTGGATGTCAGCTGGAGCCAGATTTCAAATTATTGATAGCAAAGGAAACATAAGGACTACCCTCTCTAGGGATTTCTTTCTTGGTTACCGCAAGATTGATCTTGCTAACAATGAAGTATTACTTTCAGTTTTCTTACCATGGACCAGACCTTTTGAGTTTGTAAAAGAATTTAAACAGGCTCACAGAAGAGAAGATGATATTGCACTTGTTAATGCAGGGATGCGTGTATTTCTTGAAGACGATGGTAAAAACTGGAAAGTTTCTGATGTATCTATCGTTTACGGTGGTGTCGCCCCAGTTTCCCTTATTGCATCAAGAACTGAAAATGCTCTTATTGGTAAGATATGGGATAGAACACTATTGCAGGATACTTTAAATACCTTGAGAGAAGATGTTCCTCTTTCTGAAGATGCACCGGGTGGCATGATTGAATTTCGGAAATCCTTAACGTTAAGTTTCTATTTCAAATTTTTCTCGTGGGTTACACATCTGATGAATGAGAAGGGATTTCTTCAAGAAGGCCTGGATACAGTTCATCAATCAGCAATACAACCATATTCCAGGCCAGCATCTAGTGGGACTCAGGTGTTTGAATTGGAAAGACATGGGACAGCTGTCGGATTATCTGAGGTTCATCTTTCATCAAAACTACAGGTATTTTGGACTGTCCACTAATACTCTTTCTCTGTTTCTCTTGAATTCTATCATTCCTGGCTTTGATGTTTCATGTACAATAACGTTGTATTGTTTATAGTGATTAATAATTGGAGTTCAAGTGATATTTAGTTCTTGTTCCTGCATATTAATTAAAGACAAAATAAATGAATAAAATGTAGCAAGTTGTTTCAACCTATGATTTGGAATGTTTAAAGCTAAATATAAGGTAAGGGATTTGTTTCTAATGAATAGGAGATGGTAGTCCCATGAAGAGGAAAAAGGAAACAGCTTAAAGATTATTGGTGGCCAATGCATGTAATATTATTATATTTCGTGCTTGGCCACTAAAATATTCTAGGATAATAGTAGTCCCATGATGAAGAAAATCAAACAGCAGCGGGAAAAGACTACTGGCTTCCTATGCATGTCATATTATTTTTCACTTGGCCAAAAAAGTAATCTACAACTAAGTAGAAGACAAGTTCTTTCCTTAATGAAGATTATACCTGTAAGCTTAACTTTCATGCCTTGTAAACTCCTTCCAATGCTAATGGTATATTTTATATGAAAAATTCTTCAAGGACCCAAAATATGGGACCAATAGATGGGACAAGTAAGGTGTCCCCCTCCTATTAGATAATGAGTTGGTCATCATTAATGATGATCAACTCATTATCTAATAGAAGGGGGACACCTCACTTGTCCTCCCTATTGGTCCCATATTTTGGGTCCCTGTAGCAAAGCTCATTTTATATTCTCACAGATCTATGGAAACTCACTCCCTCCAAGCCTTTAGAATGAGAACAAATTACGACTTCACGTCTTTTTGTGGAATTTATGCTTTCATTTTGTATTATTTTGATTATATATTAATATGTTTGTATGTGAAATGCATTCATTTTGGAAAATACTTTATAATACCTTTATTAGTACCTTTTCAAGTCAATCCATCTCTTTTTGGAGTGTTAGGACCTACTTCTAGCACTGCATCAATTTCAAGCACTTATATTCTTTTGTTTCTCACGCCACTTGTGGAATTGAATATTCAAAAGACAATGGGCACTGCTAAGGATGAAAAGCAGTAACAAGCTTTTGATGTTATCTCAGTAACCAAGATGTTGCTTTTCATCGCTTTTTCCGGTATCTTTCTCATTATCTTGTAAAATCTGATTGGTTATTGGCACATCATATTCTACCGTCATGCTAAACAATGTCTTAGTTAAGCAATAATTTCTCCTTCTGGTACTTATGCGGAGCTGCATCCAGGTGACAGGGAAGGCTGAATACACAGATGATGTACTTGCACCTTCAAATACATTGCATGCTGCCTTGGTGTTAAGTACAAAGGCTCATGCACGCATTTTGTCCATAGATGATACGCTTGCCAAATCAACACCCGGTTTTGTTGGCCTATTTCTCTCTCGAGATATTCCTGGCACGAATAAAATTGGAGCCATTATACATGACGAGGAGGTTTTTGCTTCAGAATTTGTAACTTGTGTTGGTCAAGTAAGCAAACAGTATTACCGAAACAGATTTGGTTTACCTACGTGTTTTCTTACTCTAGGAGACTGGAGAGGGTAATATTGGATTTTCCTTTATCTAATTAAAAGAAATCACATAAATTGTATGCAGGTAATTGGGATTGTTGTGGCTGATTCTCATGAAATTGCAAAAATTGCTTCAAGTAAGGTACGAGTTGAATATGAAGAGTTGCCTGCAATCTTGTCTATAAAAGATGCTATACAGTCTGGAAGTTTTTTTCCCAATACGGAGAAATATCTTGTCAAAGGAGATGTGGAAGTGTGTTTTCAGTCAGGAGAATGTGATAGAATAATTGAAGGGGAGGTTCAAGTAGGGGGTCAAGAACATTTCTATTTGGAGCCAAATAGCACATTGATTTGGCCAGTTGATGGTGGACATGAAGTTCATATGATTTCCTCCACTCAGGTAGGTTAAAATACATAGTGGACTAGAAATATTATGATATCATTTATTTTACTCAATCCTTATGCATTCCTATGCAGCGTTCTTCTTTTTAATTAGGTTAATGACCATTTCATATCTCAGATTTACTCGGAAGAGCGTACATCTAAGAAGGGACCTTCTTGGTCATTAATTTGATGGAAGAGGAATGTAGAACTAAATAAATTATTTTTGACCTTAAATTCTTTATTGTCCAATTAGTTGTAGTTGTTTTCTAGGTCAAATTGGTTTCAATTTAAGTCATTATGATCTGAATAATACAGTCTACAGGGTAATATTGTTGAAGAACTTGACAAATATTATGAAGCTATGGAAATTGACACTATTTGGATAACGCATTCAGAGAATTGAAATAAATATCCATTGCAAAACTCTGTAAAGAAGAGAGTCACAAATAAAATCAGCTGTATCTTGTTTTCTTTTGTTGTTGACATATATTATGTATTCTGGATTTACCGTTGTTAGGTGGTAATCATGATCCACATATCCGATTTTCTAATGTTGTCATGTCATAAGGTATGGTGAATTACAAGTGTATTACATAGAGATTTATCATTGTCAAAGAGCTCTTCTCAGGCATTAGATGATTCTGGCACATACGTGTGTTTCTTATTTGGAAGAACTTGTTCAGCATGTGACATACCCTCAACAACAAGTCAACAAGGACCTCAAATAGTGTGTCATAATCTGTTTTGACATTGACTGGCTGGAAGTAAATCAAACCTAATATGAAAAATTTGCAAAATAGACCATTTTTATGAAATATATAGCGAAATAGACCACTTTGAAAAGTAATTAGCAAAATAGACCTCTTTTGAAAAAAAGAGGTCTATTTTGAAAAACAAGGCTCAGAAAACATACGGGACTACTAGTCCCGTATGTTTAGAGCCAACTAATCACGGATTAGTGACTCAGAAAACATACGGGACTAGTAGTCCCGTATGTTTTCTGAGTAGAAAATTTCACTAATCCGTGATTAAAACATACGGGACTACTAGTCCCGTATGTTTTCTGAGCTGTTTTGCAAAATAGACCTCTTTTTGGCCTGTTGGCCAAAAAGAGGTCTATTTTGCTAATTATTTTTCAAAGTGGTCTATTTCGCTATATATTTCATAAAAACGGTCTATTTTGCAATTTTTCCCGTTTATTTTTGAGGCTTATCTCTATTGATTTCTTCCATTCAGTTACTTCACTTTCTTTTTATGTCTCATTGGATCTTCTGGGATACACATGTCAGATATAGTCTTGTTGTTTAGTTAAGTGTAAACTTTCTTCAGCATATAAAGATATATGTTCTCTTCTTCTAAAGGGTTGTATATGCTCAAATTGCAGTTGTATCCAAGTAAGATGGTTAGAGTCAAGCAAGAGCTTTGCAATTGTCGCAGCGGTGAAAACAAAGAAGCCTTACCATGAGAACTTCTTCCAAGAAAGCCTTACCACAACACTTTCTCAAAGATAAAATTTATTCAAAGAAAATTATTCAATTCTAAAGATGACGACCAATGCCAAATTACAAAGTATTTAAAGATAAACCCTAAAACCCTAAAAGAAGTTTAAAACAAAATTCCTAAATTACCCAATAGGAAATAATAAAACAATAAGCTGCAAATTTGAGGCCCTAAACAGTCTCATATGTCCAAAAAAGAGGGAATCTCATGGCGAAAATATGAGTCTTGCTCGTTGGCTTGTTTTGCTTAAGCTGTGCGAATTTCAGCCCATTAGGAAGCTTTGACTTTTCAATCCTACGTAGCTTTTTTTCCTACATGGGGATAGATAGGATCCTACATAGCTTTTCGATCCTACGTTGCTATGAGTCTTGCTCCTTGGCCTGTTTTGCTTAAGCTGTGCGAATTTTGGGCCATTCGGAAGCTTGAAAAGGACTCATCCTAGAGGTCATATTAGGATAAAGAGGATCATTAGGGAAGTACTAGACCAAATCAACAACATTGAATGTCGGAGAGATCGCCCACCCATCTGAAAAGTTGACAACATAGGCATTATCATTGATCTTCTTCAAAACCTTGAAAGGCCCAATCTTCTTCGGCTTCAGCTTGTTATATGTCCACACTGTTTTAAAAAACCTCTGAAAGCATTGTCTACTTATGTAGACTGCACCATTTAGGTCTTGATCGTTGATTTTTTGTGTTGCGACCTCTATGTCCTTAATCTCCTTCAAATTCCTTTAACCTCCAAATATGAACACCTCCACTACGTCCTCCGACCTTTAATAAAACCTCATCGACCACCACTTAAATGAAGAAAGAAATCCGTCTAGACATCAGTCCAACACCTAAGCTTTCTATAACATTGACATTTACTATTAATTATTATAATTACAAAGTAAAAAAGAAAACCTCCGAGGCTCTAAGCGTCAGATTCAACACCTAGGACTTCTAAGATCTAAGATTGATATCTATTTTTTGGGCAAATTGATATGAATTTAATACATATTTTTTTATCAATTATTATAATTAAATAATTTTAAAAAAATAACTAAACTCCTAGGCGCCGCCTAGGCATCTAGGCGTACGCGCTAGGCACTGGTTCAAACGTCTAGTTCACCTGACGTCTTCTGTAACATTACCTACAGGAAACCTCTCCTTGTGCAAATGCACCATAACCAAATCATCTTCAACAAACACATTAGATCGATGACCATTATCAACAGATTGTTTATATTTAGCATTAGACTACTCTAAGTGCTAGTTCCAAGTCTCCGTCCTGTCTCTTTCTCCTGGAAGATCACATTGGGAATGTCAAAAAAAACAATACATTTTAGTTGGAGTATGATAGCACTAATGGACAAAAGATTAACTGGAAAGGAAGGAGCATGCAAAACATTGAACAAAGTTACAGAACCCGTACAATTGACTGTACCCTTACTAACTACTGGCTGAAATGTACCATCAGCTGTTTGGATACTATCAGCTGATGCTAGGTGAGTATATGATGAGAACTCACTAGCATTACCTCACATGTCGAGACGTACCGGAGTCGACTATCCATTCTGATGATCTATCGGGAGACATAGAAGCAAGAACATGTATGTCATCAGTACCTTTGGTTGGATGAGCATAAGTAGCAGTGTTGTCTCTGGCGAAGAACGAAGTGGATGCCTTCTCAATCCCACTCCTCCTATCTCCATCTCCCGCTATTCTCTGCTTCCTCCTGAGTATCTCCAGAAGCGCATGTTCCTCCTCAGTAAAGACCACCTCAGCTGCTTCCTCTCCCTCTGCTACCATCAGATTCGTCCGGTTGTCTGTTCCTCTTCCACCTCGTCGATCACCACGATCACGACCACGACCACGACCTCCGAACTGTCCACGTCTACCCGAATCTTCTTACTTGGGTGGCTTGGTGCAAGCATGCCTTAAATGACCCACTTCATCGCAGTTGTAGCACTACCGAGTCTCCCCCTTGGATCCAGTGTTGTTAGAGTTAGAGGCAGCTAGTGCTGACTTTACCACTGGAAATCCACTTGTCCCCGCCTGTAACCTAATGCGAGTCTCCTCCTAGATCATGGTTAAGACTGCCTTCTCAAGTGTGGGAATTTTCGGCTGAGCTAGCAGCAATGCAATCCTCTGAGCAAACGATGATGCCAACCCCTTGAGAAACATCATAGTCCTTTCCTATAGAAAGGCCTCTCGCTCCTTACATTCCGGGTCCTTGTAGCTCGCCCGATGTGAGAAGTGATCATAATCTAGTCACAGGCGCTCTAACTCTGTGGCATACTTCTGTACAATCCTTTCTTCCTGGATTGTGCGTCGATCTCTCCCTTGATCTGAAATACCCTTAGGTTATTCCCCACCCCATCATAGGTCCTCCTTAACTTTTCCCAGACATCCTTCACCTTCCCGATGTCATCTACTGTGACGCCGATCGACTGGACCAATGAGTTGAGGAGCTAGATGTACACCAACATATGAGTGGACTTCCACTCATCTCTTCCCGCCGAGCCCTCAGCCGGCTCTGTCTTCTCTCCTGTCAAGTATCCCTCCAGGTTCCTCCCTGTAAGGGTGTATCTCACCCACTGTGACCAACTCAAGTAAGTAGCTGGTCCATCAAGCTCAGATCGATGGTTTGAAGCTCCAACTTTACCAGTGGCCTTGTCGCGCTCTCACCAGCCGACAACTTCATCGGCTTCATCAAAGTTGAGACCTTCGCAGGGTTCAACTTCTTGATGATCTCCTCCATTGATCAGACTCTAGATCAAACACCTGTTCTCCTTCTCTTCGAACTCTTGTTGTACGTAGTGAAAATTTCGGCAACACTTCTGCTGCACAACAAGAGTAAGATTATAACTAAATCATTGTTTCTCAAAGGAAACAAGAATTAAAAGTGATATATCTCAACAACGTGGGACATACACTCTTCCTCTCATAAGTTCTAGGACTGACATGTCGTGGGAATCTAACAAGCTACACATCCTCTCATCAGTTCTATGACTGATATGTCGAGGAAATCCAACAAACTACACATCATCGGCTGAGTGGCAGCAGCACAACGGCAGCGACTTAGCGGGCAGCGGGGCTTAGCGGGCAACGGCGGCTCAGTGGGCACCAGCGACGCGCGTGTGGGGTGCGGGGTGGCAGTGGCTAGGGTTAGGGGCAACGGTGTTGGCAGTGGGTGCAGTTAGGACAGCGGGTGCAGGATAGGACAGCGAAAGGGTGCGGCAGAGGGGTGCGGTGCGGTAAGGGGGGTGCAGCGGGGAGGGGTGCTGCTACAGAGGGGTTCGGTGACCTTGATATCACTCACGGATTTAATCCAGCTGACTTTTTAAGGGGAAGGGTGCTTCTGCACATTCAACTTTACCCTATCTATTGCTTCTTGAAAAATCAAGTTCTCTTGACTACCACTATCAATTATTAACTCAATCACGTGCTAGTTCATTTTGCAACTACTTCGAAAAAGATAATGCCTTTGTGGGTCCTCAGCCACCCTTTTTGTTGCCAACATCAACCTGCGCATTACACGCATCTCGCGCTCTTCATCGTCATACACATTATCAAAATTAACTATATGGTGTTCGACCTCAGTTTCAAGGTCACCTTTCTCGCCGTCCTTCCTTTCAACCGTATTAACTCTACCACAGTTAGAATAATTATTTTATAGATGCCTGCAACATTTATTCTCATGAGTTCAACCGTATGGATTATTATTCTGTCGATTCTGCTGAACTCCTCTTGGCGGCTGGTTCTAGAAATTCTGATTCCCTTTCTTTGCTAAGTCCATCTTATCATCTGCAGCCTTTTGAATGAGATTCTGGTTATCAATCTGCTTATACCTTGTATTTTGACCTCGATGATTCACCAAATCTCCTGTAATCAGATTGATATCTGTTAGATCGGGTGAGTTGCACTTCCACCTTCATAGCACGATTAATTGTTTCGTCCACACTATATACAGTCGTCAACTGCACTTGATCCTTGATCGCGGTGCAAAGTCCACCCATAAACCTAGTAATCTGTTGTCTCTCTGTTTTGCTCAAATTGTTTCGCGTTGATATTCTATAAAACTCTTGGGTATACTGTTGGACTGTTCGATCCTCATGCTTGCAATCCTGAAACTTCTGATAAAGGATTTGATCATAATATGTCGGAAGAAATCATAAACATAGCGCCTTCCTCATACGTCTCCAAGTGCAAAACAGGTTGCTTTCCTTGGCGCTTGCGATTGTTTTGAAATTGCTCCCACTAAGCAGAAGCTCCACTACGTAATTTATAGACCACATACTTAACCTTTAAATTATCAGCAATTCTCATTAAGTCAAAATATTTCTCGACCTCAGCAAGCTAATTTAGAAAATTCTCCACGTCTATATTTTCGTTAAAGAAAGGGAGATCAGCCTTGATCTTCGAAAACCGATCATTGTACTAACCAGGAGCAAGAAACTGATCATTGTTCTGACCGAAAGCGAAATCTTCCTCTCCTTCTAAATCTGAATCCAAACCAACCCTAGTCGGCAGATCGCGAGGATTAGCCCCGTCTTCAACAGGTCCTCCAGCCAGGGGAACAACCCGTTCCCTAGGGTTATTCTCAATGTGCAAGTCCCGAAGCGCTTCCATCATCAACTCATGTTGTTGTCGTGATTATTTTAGTTGTTCCATCTGCTATTTCATCAATTAGAGCGTTTGGAGGATTATAATATTGGGATCATTGTTGTTCTTAGCCATTGCGCAGGACGAACCTGCTTTGATGCCAACTGACGCAACAGTGAAAACAAAGAAGCCTTACCACGAGGACTTCTTCCAAGAAATCCTTACCACGAGGACTTTTTCAAAGATAAAATTTATTCAAGAGAAATTTATTCAATTCTAAAAATGACGGCAATGCCAAATTACAAAGTATTTAAAGGAAAACCCTAAAGTCCTAAAAGAAGTTTAAAACAAAATTACTAAATTACCCAATAGGAAATAATAAAACAGTAAACTGTAAATTTGAGGCCCTAAATGATCTCAAATGCCCAAAAAACAGTGGATCTCATGGCGAAGATATGAGTCTTGCTCGTTGGCCCATTTCGCTTTAGCTGTGCGAATTTCGGCCCAATCGGAAACAGTGACTTTGCGATCCTACATAGCTTTTTGTCCTACATCTGCAATGCATTTTTCTTCACTGTAAATTGCTTACTATAGCTACAACTGATATTATATGTTTGGAGAGTTCACTTTACTATGTTTCCATATACCTGGGAAGTACTTTCTCAGATTTTTTTTCTGTTTTAATTGCATGGACTCTAGGCGGAACCCACTTTCATTTGTAATGACATTATTCCTTTTCCTTATTGTGCAGGCCCCCCAGAAGCACCAGGAAACTGTTGCACGAGTTCTTGATTTGCCATTCTCTAAAGTAGTTTGTAAAACTAAACGCATTGGTGGTGGGTTTGGTGGAAAAGAAACAAGATCTGCCTTCATTGCTGCAGCAGCTTGTGTACCATCGTATCTTCTGAAGCAACCGGTGAAAATTACCTTAGACAGGGACATAGACATGATGATAACAGGGCAGCGTCACAGTTTCCTTGGGAGGTACAAGGTACTTAACTGACAATGTAGACTAAAGTTCAACTTGTATACAGTTGGTATATTTTTGAGGTAAATGTTGGACCATCCACAAATTTAGACTTGTGGTAGAAACATGTAAAACCTATGTGTCCTCTGTGTTTACATGTGTCTATTATTTTTCTTCCTCAACATTTTTTTACCTTTCCACGCTGTTGGAAGGCTTGATGTATACAACCATGAACCACTGAATACATGATATTCAAAGTTGGGAATGCTTATTCCTTGATTTTCAATATTTATAATGTTTTTGAAATCCAATCTGGCACACTCCGCTTCACCTTAGTTCTTTTGGGACATATCGGCATCAGAACCACTCGAGTCATGAAGATGATCAACTTTGGAAGTTCCTGGATGTCCTCTCATACCCTTAATCACAGAGACCTATTTCTTTCATGATTAAACTTATGTTTTATTGATTTAAACATTATATGGCTGCAACATTATTAAGTAACAGTTGCTTATTTATTCCCTTTGTAAAAGAACATAGTTTATACCTTATTAGTTTACAAAAATAATAAGATGACCTTAAACTCTTGGCGCATTAATTTTCACCTCATGGATGTAGTATGAAGCTTATATTCATTAACGTTGAAAAATTTTGGACTCGTACCAGGTTGGATTCAGGAATTCTGGAGAAATTATGGCATTGGATCTGGAGTTATTTAACAATGGTGGAAATTCGTTGGACCTGTCCTCATCGGTCCTTGAGCGTGCCATGTTTCACTCGGATAATGTTTATGCAATACCAAATATCAGGGTTAAAGGGCAAGTCTGCTTCACAAATTTTCCAAGTAACACGGCTTTCCGGGGATTTGGTGGACCTCAGGGAATGCTAATTGCTGAAAATTGGGTCCAAAGAGTTGCAATGGAGCTGCAGAAAAGCCCTGAAAAGATACGGGTAGTCTTTTTTTTTTTATTTTTATCATAAATGACTTTGAATTATAAAGATTCTTATATTTATTATAATATTCATAATTTCTCATTTTCTATTTGTGGACTTGATAACCAGGAGATCAACTTTCACCATGAAGGACATATTCTGCACTATGGGCAGGAAGTAAAAAATTGTACGTTGAGTCAGGTGTGGGGTGAACTAAGATCTTCCTGTGATTTCCCAAAATGTCGTGAAACTGTCGACTACTTTAACCACCAAAATCGCTGGAGAAAGCGTGGAGTTGCAATGATCCCGACCAAATTTGGCATCTCCTTCACCACAAAACACATGAACCAGGTGAACTGGGCTATATTTTGAAGCTTAAATAGTTCGGACTCTAGCTGTTTTTTTTTCTTGCTTTTTTGTGGCCATAATAATTTTATTCGCACAGTCAAAAGTGCAACATGATTTCTTTGTGCCTCATGTTCATGCCACTGAAAAATATCCTTATGGCTATAGGCTGGTGCTCTTGTACAAGTTTATCTTGATGGGACTGTTCTAGTGACACATGGAGGTGTTGAAATGGGACAAGGCTTACACACCAAAATTGCACAAATTGCAGCCTCATCTTTTGATATTCCTCTTAGTTCTGTATTTATATCAGAGACAAGTACAGATAAGGTAAGTAGATATTTCCTTGACCTTTCTTATTTAGATCGTATCTTCCCTACAAGCCATGATAACAAAAAGCTTATCCGTGCTGGACTTCTATTTATTCCTTTTACTACTGCAGGTACCAAATTCGTCACCAACTGCAGCTTCTGCAAGCTCTGACATGTATGGTGCAGCAGTTTTAGATGCTTGTGAACAAATTAAGGCACGCATGAAACCTATAGCCAGCAGACATAATCTTGCTTCTTTTTCTGAGGTATTGTTTCCATTATTTCCATGGAGTCACCCACCACTATCCCAGCTTCTCAGCCACATATTTTCCTTGTACCCTTTCCTCCAATTATGTGTGTGGTGGTAAAAAGCGTGAATCATTATGCATATCAATGAAGCTATATCAATATGTTCTTTCCTACAGTTCAATCTTATTCATAGGTTCTCCTACACAAATCAATCCTTGAGTTTTTATTTGAGTTCTATAATTATGCTATCGAAAGGAAATTGCATTTTACTGATTTATTTCTTAATTTTATTTATAGACAGTGGGAATCCAAAAGTTATGCTATGGTAAGATCTGAACATTTTTGGATTTTCCAATTAGAACATGATGAAACATACATTATTATTGGATATAGCACATTTTAGTGCATACAATCCTTTAGATGGCACATAATTAGCATATATGATCCCTTTCATCTTCCTTTTCACTTTTCTTCAGTGAAGGTATGATGTGTGAAGGTATGATGTGTGAGCCAGGTTGCATTTCACTCAGTGTTGAAACCTGAAATGATTGTGATGTTTCCCAAACAACTACCATAACAAGAAATAGCAACTGACTAGTAGGTAAAAGTTCAACTCAAGGAAAAATAGGATACAATTTAGGTTAGACATGGTTATGGTGAGCATGTCAGTGTAATAATGGAAACATGGCTTTTCTATTCACGATATTATCTAGTTTGTCCCAAACTACGTTATGCGGGTACTTCTATCATGAACCCATACCCGTACCCGACATGTACTTGATACGTATCTATACCAAAACTTCACGGACGCTCCTTGGATATATGCGTACATTTATTCAGACATGTACTCAAGTATCTGATATATGTTTTAATTTAAAACACTTGTCATCCATTTCTTGGACGTATATCCTACACTTCATATCCATTTCTTGAAACTTGTTAGACACGAGTCGGGCTTGTTTCAACCCATACCCAAGTTCAAAGCTACAATTTAAAATGATCGTTTGAGTGTCTAGTTCAATAATGAGAATTTTCCAATTTATAATAATCAACCTAATAAAAGAAACTTAAAATGTGAAATCAATAATAATCTCGTGTAAATTATTAATTTCAACACATATATCTAGTCATGTCCCAATGTCCTGCATCTTACAAGTTTGCCATGTCCCGTACGATTATCCATACCGTGCAACTTAGGTCCCAAATGACGATAGTCACAATAGTAATCTGGTGATTCTTTTGAAATGAAGTTGGGAGCACTATCCAAACTTTACTGGAGATGAGTACATTTGTGTAGCCAAGATAGTTGCAAAATAGGCATATTCTCGAGATTATTACAGCTATGAGGGACAAAGCTCTGCAAGCGTCATCATGAACTCACTGGGGATATAGCATTGTCATGGAAGGGATAGATGTATGCTGTAATTTTGTGGATGTGTTTGCAAAATTCTCATTGCGATGTGTAAGATACTGATATGAAAATATAGTTACAGGATATGGATTATTCATTTTGTTAGTGGAAATGTGATTTTCCCTGGCGAATCTCACTAGGTTTTCATGTTCAAGGCGTTAGTTTTCTATTTCTTTTGAATAATGGTTTTGTACAAATTTATCACGACATTAATATGTTTTTATCTTAATCTTTCTTTTGCATTTGCAAACTTACATAAATTGTTTTAATTCACCTCTACTGGAGCTAAAGTTTGGTGTTGTTTTCTTTCCTAATCATTAGTTGGTGCGCACATGCTTCATGGAGCGGATAGACCTTTCAGCTCATGGATTCTACATCACACCTGATATTGGATTTGACTGGAAAGTTGGTAAAGGATTGCCATTTAGCTACTTCACATATGGAGCAGCATTTGCGGAAGTCGAGGTGGACATTTTGACCGGAGATTTCCACACAAGTAAAGCAGATATCGTTATGGACCTTGGACATTCTCTTAATCCAGCTATAGATGTTGGACAGGTATTAAGACGTTTTTGTTATTTTAATGTTTACTTACTGAAAATATCCAATTTAGTTGGATAAAGTATTTAATTTCTGTGAACTAGAAAAAAAACCCAAATTTAACCATGACCAGATTTTTGTAATCAGGGATAAGCGAAAAGAGGAAGGAAGAGAGGAAGGAGTATGAGAGAGGGAATATAAAGGGATGAAGGAAAGGGTTTCAGTTTGGACTAGATTTGTGAACTGGAGGAGAGAGGAAGCATGTTTAAGTTTACTTCAGGCTTGGGATTGAGAATGAGAAGGAAGAGGAGAAGGAGAAGGAAGATCTGTCTCGGTTGGGCTTGATCATTAGGGAGAAGAGGTGGGGAGTCTTGGTCTCAAGGGAGAAGAGAGAATATTAATGACCCATTATACCAAAACTCTAAACTAAAGCATAGAAGTTCGGATCTTGGGACTCTATAGCAAACCACGGCTTGGGTTCAATCGTCCCAGACTCGGATGGAACATGACCGTTTTCACCAACTCTAGCGACGCAATTTAAAATTCAAACCAGTTAAAATTTTTTAAAAAAATCTCTTTTTAAAAAAAACAACAAAAATGCAAGAAATTCAGCAAATAAAGTATGCATACCTTATTGCAATATGATTTTTAAGGTTCTTTTACCGTTACTAATATCTACTAGCACATTTCTTAAATTTAACTCTTGCAAAAACTTTAATTCCTACGTTTAAGAACCAAACCTAAAGCGTACTACGTACCCTTGCGTACCGTATAAGCCTACCTCCCTGATACCTGATTCTTAATGAGTGGCGTACCACGCTTCTACATCCGTCCCATGAACCGGAATGAACCGCGTTCCATGCAACTATGTTCTAAGGTTATGGTAAGAGTTGAGGTTTATTGTTATATATTCTAACATGTCCTTACAGGTTGAGGTTGAAACCTAAACACACAGCGGTATCAATTTTTTTATTTTTTAAATTCGCTTTACACTAGTGGCCAGTGGGATTCGAACTAGGTTGCTTTAGTACTATGTTAATGACCCTGCAACTACACTAAAACTCCAAAGTAATGGTGATAGTTGAGGGTTATTGATTTATATTCTAACATAGAAATAGAGGATGGTTTGGGTTTAGCAGAGAGAACAAGAGGAATAGGAAAGAGAAAACGGAAAACGAAGAGGCATTTTAGTTTTTGTTTAGTTATAGAGAAAGGCTTAGATTTGGGTTTTACTTTGTGTTTTGCTTGACGAAGGAGATTGAGGACAGTGAAGAGCAGGGAAGGATTGTTGTGTAGAGTATGGAAAATAAGGGAGAAGATAGAGGAGAAGATTAGGTGAAAATCATAATTCACACAGTGCAACATTAACAACATTACAAAGATGCACAGGGAAAGGTGTACATGCTAAAAAAAACATTGTAGATGTAAAGTGATAAATGGCTAATTAAGGCTGTTTTCCATAATTTATTACAATTACAGAGGTGGGAAACAATTAAGGAGGATGCAATAATGGTTAATTCCATGGAGGAGACGGACACTTAGCAGAACTAAATGGAAGAATAAGGGTTCATGTAAAATTGGGGATAAAAGCTTCATTCTTGTTGGTAGGTGTTGGTGTACCTTTACTCCTAGCATTATAGTTGAGTTATTGGTCTGCTTCAATTTTTTTGTAACTTGGGAATTCTTCGACTTTCGAGTACTTTAAAGTGGTTGAATGAAATTTTCTGACATTTTCCTTTTTTTTTAACATCATCTGTTTAAGTCTTGATTACTTAGCAACTTGATGTTTTCTATTATATTAATTGGAAAGCTTGCTGCTCTTAATATGTTAATAATTGTGACTTTCAAAACTCAAAGTAGAACTTGTTTTACAAGTATAGAGCATGGGGCTACTCTTCTGTTAACCATCTGTTCTGAGTCTGAATAGTATGACAAGAGAGCAAAAACATGTATTCCAATTCTTCTGCTCAGGCTAAATTGATGATCTTTGCCACCCTTCTTAAGAGTTTTTCCTCAGTTATGTTATCAATCGTCTATCTCCTTTGTTAATTGTTGAAGCAACTATGTTTTCTTGCATCTCTAATCCTAGTGGCAGCTGCCACTACCATCTTATCCCTTATACCATGCACAAATTCACTCCGATTAGCTTCCTAACCTGGTTATTCCTGGTGCGATGCACGGGACTCAATATTAAAATTGCTGCACACATATTATGGTAATGCTAAGATTTGATAAATACTGATTCCAAATGAACACTAATCAATATCATTTTTCATTTGAAACAAAAAGAAAAATAAAATAATGAAAAGAAATACCTATCTAACTATTTTTAAGATTAAGTCATCTCAAAAATAAATGAGTTTGGTATGAAGAATAACATGGAAGGTAGAAATGCATGAATAATAGCTATCCCAAGGAAGATTGTTGGGGCATAACTGACATGGGCCACGTTCCTGCAGACTGTGGAAGTTGTTTGATTAGAAACTTGTAGAAGTTGTCTGATTAGAAACCTGTGGAAGTTGTCTGATTAGAATAGTATTTATATATTATGCTTATTCCCTTTAAAAAGATGTGATTTTCCTATTCTTGGTGTTAGCATTGTTCTCTGTAGAAATAGATAAAACCCTAATCAATCTTTATTGAGATCATAAGAGAGAGATATATAGCCATACAATAGGGTTAAGGTTAATGGGTAACGCTCCATTAACCCAATACCCAATACTTAACCTACTACTTAATTTAACACTCCCCCTCAAGCTGGAGCATATATATCTATCATGCCCAGCTTGTCACATATAGTAGAGAAAACCTTTGAAGATGTAGCATTGGTAAGAATATCAGCAAGTTGTTGTGAGGACGGAGTGAATATGAGAGATACTATCTTCTTCTCCCAAGCATCTCTGACAAAATTGCAGTCAACTTCAATATGTTTTGTCCTCTCATGAAATACAGGATTCTGTGCAATATAAATGGCAGATTGGTTGTCACAATGCATAGGCATGGGTCCAGGTTGAACAAGACCAAGTTCTGTCATAAACTTTCGTAGCCACACCATCTCACAAGCAGTGTTACTACATCTGCACTAGACCGCGATACTACATCTTGTTTCTTGCTTCTCCAAGTGACAAGATTACCTCCAATAAAAGTACAGAAACCTGAGGTTGACTTTCGGTCTCCCATATCTCCTGCATAGCCAGCATCAGAGAAAGCAGAAATGCGAGTATGCCCATGCTTCTTATATAGCAATCCCTTACCAGGGCAACTCTTGATATATGCCAAAATTTTTAGGGCAGCTGTCCAATGAACTTCTCTAGGTTTGTGCATAAATCTACTCAGTACACCCACTGTAAAAGTAATATCAGGTCTGGTAACTGTCAAATAGATTAGCTTACCAATCAGTCTCCTGTATTGTCCAGCATCTTCTAGTAAAGAGGTATCATCACGCCACAAATCAATATTTGCCTCCATTGGAGTGTTTGAAGGTTTGCATCCCGAGAGACCTGCTTCTTCTAGTAAATCTAGCACATACTTCCTTTGGGACAACAACAGGCCATGCCTTTGATATGCAACTTCAAATCCCAAGAAAATATTTTGGTTTTCCCATGTCCTTAGTGACAAAATGACGGTTTAGATACTCCTTGGTCTCTATTAAGGCAACAGAATCACTCCCAGTGAGCAGAATATCATCAACATAAACGGCTAAAATAACCAAACCAGTTGTTGTGCGTTGAAGAAAGACAGAGTGATCAGAATGACAGCGTTGGAAACCAACACTAGAAATAACCTTGCTGAATTTATCAAACCAAGCTCGCGGACTCTGTTTTAACCTATAGATGGCCTTTCTCAGTCTGCAGACAATATTCTCCCCCTGAGCAACATACCCAGGAGCTTGCTCCATATAAACCTCCTCGTCCAAATCACCATAAAGAAAAGCATTCTTCACATCTAGTTGATGCATAGGCCAATCCAGATTAACAGCCAGAGAGAAGAGAATACGAATGGAGTTTAGACGCGCAACAGGAGAAAACGTCTCAAAATAATCAATACCATATGTCTGAGTATATCCTTTAGTAACTAGGCGAGCTTTATATCTATCAACAGACCCATCAGGACGATATTTCAAGGTATACACCCATCTGCAGCCAACCACAGTTGCTCCAGTAGGGAGAGATACCATATCCCAAGTCCCTCTAGAAAGCAGTGCATTCATCTCTTCATCCATAGTCTGTTTCCAGGCGGGTACTAACAAAGCTTCCTCATGTGACCTGGGTAGAGATATAGTGAACAAGGACAAAGCAAACTGACGAAAGGATGGGGTGAGACGGTCATAAGAGACAAAAAGAGAGAGAGGATATTTTGGGCAAGACCGTTTACCTTTACGAAGAGCAATAGGAACATCTAAATCAGAAGAGATATGGGGCT
Source organism: Asparagus kiusianus (assembly GCA_022839385.1). NCBI lineage: Eukaryota > Viridiplantae > Streptophyta > Magnoliopsida > Asparagales > Asparagaceae > Asparagus > Asparagus kiusianus. The sequence continues at coordinate 105,632 of BQKN01000989.1, forward strand.
CGACATAAGATGGACCTGCAGCTGGAGAAGAGGAGTCAGTAGGAACAGAGACAGGCGTATGTACTTTAGGACGGCGAGAGTACGTCAGTAGAGGCTGTGGTGCAGCAGCCACAGGAGCAGATACCGGAATAGTAGTGGGAGCTGTAGATGGTAGAGGTACCTATGGACTGACAGAGGTAGTGGAACCAGAAGAAAAATATGGGACAGACTCAAAGAAGGTAACATCAGCAGAAAGAAAATATCTCCTGGTGTTTGGATGATAGCACCTATACCCTTTTTGAGTACGTGAGTATCCAACAAACACACACTTAATGGACCTAGGAGATAATTTATCCAACCCAGCAGTCAAATCCTGAACAAAACACGTACAACCAAAAACTCGAGGAATCACAGAAAAACGTTTTTTAGCAGGATAAAGATAGTGGAATGGTAACAAACCATCAAGAACAGAGGAAGGCATTCGATTAATCAAATAACAGGCAGTGAGGACAGCATCAGACCACAAGTACTTTGGAATATTCATATGTATCATCAGTATTCTAGCAACATCTAGAATATGTCTATGCTTCCTCTCAGCAACTCCATTTTGTTGTGAAGTGTGAGAGCATGAAGTTTGATGAATAATACCATTAAGAGCACAAAATTTAGAAACATCATTTTTCATATATTCCAAAGCATTATCAGTACGAAGAATATGAACAGAAGTAGAGAACTGGGTTTTTATTTCATTATAAAAAAGTTCAATAACATGCGGGACTTCAGACCTCTCTTTCAACAAATATAGCCAAGTCATGCGAGAGAAATCATCAACAAAAATAATGAAATATTGAAAGCCCTTCACAGAGGGAACACGACAAGGACCCCAGACATCAGAATGAACTAACTCAAATGCAAAACTACTGCGTTTATCGACACGACTCTGAAAAGAAGTACGATGGTGTTTACCCAGTTCACATGACTCACAACCTAAAGAAGAAAGAGAAGACTGAACAGTAACTACTGATTTAAGTTTTTGAAGTGAAGGATGACCCAGACGCCAGTGCCATAGTAAGGTAGAATCAGGCTGTGTTGCAACAAGACCAGCACCCGGCACACTGTCGTCCAAATAGTACATACCTCCTCTCTCATGCCCCGAACCAATCATCATCCCAGTTGCTAGGTCCTGAAAAACACAATAAGATGGAAAGAATGTGACTTTACAGTTATTTTGCTTTGTAAACTTGCTAATGGATAATAAGCTAACAGGGAATTTAGGAGCATATAACACATCAGTGAGTTTTAAGGAGGAAGTAGCATGAACTACTCCAGCACCAAGAACTGGAGAAAGTGTACCATCAGCGATGCGAATAGAGGGAAACTTATCAGAAAAATGTAAAGTGTCAAAGCGATCCTTTATACCTGTCATATGGGATGAGGCTCCAGAATCTAGTACCCATGGTTCATGAGGAGAAGCTATGTAAGCATCCATACCTGAAGAGGATGCATGAGTAGCCGAATGACTGTTTTGAGAGAGCTCTAGCTGGCGTAACCTCTCATAATCTGCCTGAGAGATCTGAACAGTAGGAGTAGTAGCAGCTAGATTATTAGGAGTAGTAGTAGAAACAGGTGAATGAGTCGACTCGGCATCGGCTACTTGGGCCCATTGAGGACGGTCAAACTTCTCCCAACACTTCTCAGAAATATGATTGGTCCTCCCACAGTGACTACACTGACGTGAACCCCTATCAGAATCACCATGTCGCCCACTAAAGGAGCCACGTCCTCCCACAGACTCACGACCGCGACCACGACCACGACCGCGGCCTCTGCCTCGACTAGAGAACATGGCAGACTGATCCACTGAATGTGGAGAAGGTGCAATAGTAGCAGAAGTAACACCAGTAGAGACCTGCATGACTCTGGAGAATGTAGCAGTCAGTGAGGGAATCGTATCGCCACCCAATATTTGTCCCCGTACCTGAGACTGTAAATTAGGGTGCAGTCCAGAAAGAAACTTGGAGACAGCCAGATCGCGGCGATACCCCAACAATGTCGCCGCATCAGCTACTGCAGGCTGATGCATTTCTAGTTCGTCTATCAGTCCCTTCAACTCACCAAAGAACTCGGGAACTGTCTTATCGTCCTGTTTGATCGCAAATAGTCGCTCATAAATCTCAAAAACACGGGAAACATTCTTCTCATTCCCGTACATAATCTTTAAGCTGTCCCACATTTCCTTTGCAGTGGTTAAAAACATAACACTGCTACTGATCTGTGCTTCCATACTGTTGAGAAGCCAAGTCATAACACAGTAATCAGATGAGAGCCATGAGTTGTAGGTGGGATCAGAGGGTGGTGGTGGAGATGCCAGAAGATGAGGCAGTTTGCTCTGAGCGCCAATGAAGATCCGGAAAGCTTGTGCCCAGAGCAGATAGTTAGTACCATTCAACTTAATTGTAGTCCCCAAGACTACTTTTGGCGCAGAGGTTTCTCCAGCAACAACAGGAGTAGTAGATGATGAGATATCAGACATCGAAGTAGTAGTCATATTTCAACAAAGGTAGACAGATAGTAGTCAGTAGTAGAGATCCGGAGCAGGATAATGAAATGTCAGCCTGATTTGGGAGAGAGCCGTGGCTTCTGTTTGCACAAAGGCTCCAGTCAAACCTTCTCTTCCAACCCTTGTTGTGTGCAGTGAAAATTTCGGCAGCACCTCTGCTGCACAACAAGGGTAGGATCTCAAACAAATTCTCGTTTCTCAGAGGAAATAAGAACCAAAAACAGTTATATATCTCATCGTTGTGAGATATAAACTCTTCCTGTCATCAGTTCGAGGACTGAGTCGAGGGAATCCGTGTCAACTCGAGGGTCGACAGGATGGGGGGGGTGCCGTGGTGGACTTTGCAAAGGAGGAGGGGGTAGCGGGGGTGCAGGGGGCAGCGGGGGGTGCAGCAGGGAGGTGCGGCAGCAGCGGGTGCGGCAGGAGGAAGGAGGGGGTGCGGCAGGGGGGTGCGGCAGGGGGCAGCGGCAGCAGGGGGCAGCAGGGGGCAGCGGCAGCAGCGGCAGCGGCAGCAGGGGGCAGCAGGGGCAGTAGGGGGCAGCAGGGGGAAGGCGGGGGTGCGGCTGCAGCAGGGGGAAGGCGGGGGTGCGGGAGGGGAGCGTGGCAGCGGGGCGGTTAGGGTTTTGGGAGATGAGGGCGGCGGCTAGGGTTTGGGAGGGAACCTTGCTCTGATACCATGTAGAAATAGATAAAACCCTAATCAATCTTTATTGAGATCATAAGAGAGATATATATAGCCATACAATAGGGTTAAGGTTAATGGGTAACGCTCCATTAACCCAATACCCAATACTTAACCTACTACTTAATTTAACATTCTCCTAGCAATGTTTTTTTTTTTTTTCACTTTGCTGGAAGTTTTCAGGCATGTGTATTATATAATCAAAGAAACATTACAGTGATGAATATAGTAATTTTTTCCCCTCATTGTCAATGCCATTGAAATTGGTATGTAGACTTCAGTTTCAGCTGTGTGCGCTGCCTATAGCTCTTTTACAAAGTACTGTTTAAGATCTGATTTCTCCCTTTGTTGCCCCACTTATTTCACCCCTGTAGATCTTACGTCCAGCCCACCTCTCATCTTCTAGATTTCCTATATTTAGAAATATGATTACAGCCGCAGGCATGAAAGCAAGATCCTTGAAACCAAAATTTTGGTTTAAAATACATTTTCTGAACATGTACATTATTTAATTTTTTACTATCTTATTGTTTGTCAGATTGAAGGAGCTTTTGTTCAAGGTTTAGGTTGGGTTGCCTTGGAAGAGCTAAAATGGGGAGATCCAGATCATAAGTGGATTAGGAGTGGAAGCCTATACACTTCTGGACCCGGCACGTACAAAATTCCTTCTATGAATGATGTACCTCTCAAATTCAAGGTTTCACTTCTCAAGGTATCAAAACATTAACTTTATTTTCCTTAGATGATACCAATATTCTTCAATTATTTGTAGTAAACCTGTTTCTTTGCATGTTGGTGCTCAATTCCTTTTTTAAATGCTGCCGATGTCTGAACTATAATTCATCAGTAACATGCGTAGTCAAAGCATCTATTAAGAAACATTTTAGTCATAATTCTTTGGGAAAATTTTAATGTGACATGTTACCTAAGTTTATTCCAATTTGGGTTGCCGGATTCCTTTTAATACTTTTATAACTAAATCCATTTCGATGACAAGAAAACTAAAATACAGGGTGATTGAAGTTAAAAATATGTTGTGTAACTATGCTTTGTGCATTTGGAGAAACTTGAGGTCCTTTTAGGTAGTTAAGTTTTGAAGCTGTGGAAATTGTTATTTGATATAAAATTTACAATTACTAAACAGGATGGCCCTCCCCATCGAGGTAGTTGTTCACTGAAAAAATTCCAGGGGAACTCCTCTTTGTAGTTGAAGTGGATAGCGTGGGGCGAGTGATGCCTCAAATTATTACTAGCTAGTCCAATGAATGAAATTTTCCTTAATTGGTCTCTATGCGTCCTTGTTAACGTATAAGAAAAAGGAGAAAAGAAAAGAAAAGAAAACCGATAATTTGATAATTTAGCCAACTATTAGAGGAATGAGTACAGAAAGTATTACATCACAATAGGTTTTGAGCTGTATGTAAGTGGTACTCCAATGTCAATAATATGAACAAGTATTCTGATTCGAGTTCTGTTTCCTTATTAATGTTTCTTTTTTAATGCCAGAATGCTGCAAATCCAAAGGCAATTCACTCTTCAAAGGCTGTAGGTGAGCCTCCTTTCTTTTTGGCATCAGCAGTCCTGTTTGCTATTAAAGATGCAATACTAGCAGCGAGAGCAGAAGAAGGTTACCATGATTGGTTCCCTCTCGATAATCCTGCAACACCCGAAAGAATTAGAATGGCTTGTATCGATGATTTCACAAAACCATTTGCTACTCCAGATTATCGACCCAAGCTAAGCATCTAAAATGTTATTTTATCTTTACTATGAGAGATCATATTTCAGCATTCATGATGTAGTGTTGTATGATGTATAGAGATGTATCTCACTTTGTTATATCAATGGCATACGTTAATGTATAGTACAGTTAGCTTCTGTTTAATATGATTTGATGCATTTTAAAGATGTCGTTGGATGTTAGAATCTTCAATTTGTTCAGACGTGCATAAAATGCTTGGTTATTGCGTTTATATGAACCCGCATTATTAGGTTGGAAAGCCCGAGTTTTGGTTCTTTTTATTTCTGATTTGCTTGGTCTCTAGCTTTAAATTGAACGGAACAGAATTTTTTTTGAACTATTGCTTCTTCTTTTCTATTTTTCACTTCATTTTGCTCTATTTTTATATTGATATGAGCATATAAATGATTTATAACAATGAATTATAGCACATAATCAAAATTAGATAATTTGAGCTGAGGTGTTTTCTTTAAATAGTTTGAAACAAAAATGAAATTCAAAGTGAGGGGGTGAATGACTTTTACTTTAAAATTTGAATTTCAGTATTAGTTTAACCATCAACTACTCATCTACAATATTCCTCTTCATTTATTATATTCTAAGATCAAAAGAAAAAAAGGAATAAGTGGGCTTGATGAATGAGTGTGTAAATAGTTTTTATTTTAAAATTTCAAAAACTCAAAATTAGATAGTTTAACCATCAAACCCTCCTTAGTAATATCCCTCCTTTTTTATAATATCTAAAAATAAAAAAGTACATAAAAAATCGCTGTTCTTTGTGTGATCACAACACCGAAAATATCTCCTCAATTTAGGAACTACGTAGACTTTGTCAATTGGCATAACCATCTTACATTCATGTTTTATTATAAACTTTTTTTTTTTTTTGTGATTTGGTATGAACTAAAGAGTATATTAGGTTAAACCCTGCAACATGAAATAATCAAATAAACCATCACAATTAGATGAGATATAAAGTCTTTACATATTGATTTAATCTAACACAATCTCATGTTTGAATCTCAATCTTGTGATGCTTGCAATAAATAGAATTTCAACATAATTAGAAAGATATATGTCATTTTAAAATACCCATAAAATAATTTTAAAATATAAATATTTATTTCTAAAATAATCTTAAAACCCCATTAGTATTTTCAATCTAATTATTAGAATAATCGAATAAACCAGGAGGAATTCAAGATAATAATTTGTATAAATGATTTTTTATTTTTTTTATGGATTGCAAGGAATATTCTGATTATAGGAAAGTTTCTAATTTTGAGATCTTTATATAATCTATATTTTTTTATTGTCTTATGTTCTGTTAATATTTAAAAAAAAAGACAAGGGTAAATCAATAATCGCTTTTTATAAAAATCAGTAAATACATGATATCAAATTAATAAATTAAAAAATTGACCAATTCATCAATAATATTTTAAGAGAAATATCAATCCATTGTCTTTTATTAAAATTTTAATTAACATGCGTATATGATTTTAGGGTTGATTTTAGAAAAGTTCCATTAACTATGGTGGATTTCTTTAAAAAAACCCCTTAACTATTCTAATTTCTGAAACCTGCCCTCAAGTTTGGGCATATTATAGATAATCTGACTAAACTTTGAAATTAGAGAAATCCCCCTCAACTACGAAGTGTCCCCCTCAACTATGGAGTTTCTCACAAAACCCCCTTATCTTTCACAATTTTCTCACCGAATTATTTCAAAAATAACTAAAATATTTTTTTGAAAATCAACCAATTCAGATATAAAGAAATCCTCAATCTGTAAATAAAAGATCTTGATCAATTTATAATGCTTTTTTTTTGCTCTTTCTCCTCTCTTTCCCTTGTCTTTTCTTAGTAACCTACTTGACATCTGACATACTAGACATAGCAATGTTAGCTTTCTACGCGTAGAGTATGATTTCTTAAAATTTCAAACTTGGTGG
>BQKN01000989.1:118803-239825 GCA_022839385.1 Asparagus kiusianus
TGAAAAGTTCATGCGATAGGAATCACACAATGTACCTCAAGTGTTGGCCTACCCGTGTTTCCCTCAAGTGCTCGGAATTACCACCTCTCTCTAGGCTACCGACGCCACTACTCTTGGGACAACCCCGGTATCATACCTTTACACTCCTCTTGGCACATATGTGAGCTAAAGCATGATATGACATTGAAGGCATAGAACGAAAAAGGATGTGACAATGAAAAGCAAGAAATCCAAAAAAAATTAAAGAATGCACATTCCCAATTCATTTCGAATGCGGCAAAAATCGACTTCACAAAGGGGTTTGGTAAAGATGTCCGCTAATTGAGATTTGGTGTCAATATACACAAGAGAGACATCTTTACATTCAACATGATCACGTAAGAAGTGATGCCGCACATCGATATGTTTGGTTCTAGAATGCAAAACGGAGTTTTTAGAAATATTTATTGCACTTGTATTGTCACAAAAAATCTTTGTATCATGAAAGTGTAAATCAAAATCAATCAAATATTGTTTCATCCATAAAAGTTGTGCACAACATAAGCCGGCGGCAATGTATTCCGCTTCCGTAGTGGACAAGGCAACACAATTTTGTTTCTTGGATGCCCAAGAGACAAGTGAGTTACCCAAAAATTGACAAGTACCACTTGTACTTTTGCGGTCAACCCTACTACCGGCAAAGTCGGCATCACAATAACCACAAAGATCAAAAGAAGTATGTTTTGGATAAAATAAACCAAGTTCTAAAGTGCCATTAATATATTTGATAATTCTTTTAACCGCAATTAAATGAGATTTTTTAGGAGAAGCTTGAAAACGTGCACATGCACAAACACTAAACATAATATCCGGCCTACTAGCGGTGAGATAAAGGAGACTACCAATCATACCTCGATATAGCTTTTGGTCTACCTTTTCACCATTTTCATCCGCATCCAACTTGATGGTGGTGCTCATAGGAGTTGAGGCATGTTTGGAGCTATCCATTCCGAATTTTTTCACCAACTCCTTAGCATATTTGCTTTGAGATACGAAGATGCCATCATCGGATTGCTTAATTTGGAGGCCAAGAAAGAAAGTGAGTTCTCCCATAAGGCTCATTTCAAATTGATCTTGCATCACTTTAGAGAAATCCTTGCATAGAGATACATTAGTAGCACCAAAAATAATGTCATCAACATAAACTTGAACTAAAATGAACTCATTTTTCCTTTTTCTTACAAAGAGAGTGCTATCAATAGTTCCTTTTGAAAAACCATTTTCAATGAGAAAACTAGAGAGGCGAGCATACCAAGCTCTAGGAGATTGTTTCAATCCATATAAAGCTTTTTGAACCCGGTATACATGATTTGGAAAAGATGAATCAACAAATCCGGGGGGTTGCTCAACATAAACCTCTTCTTCAATAAAACCATTCAAGAAAGCACTTTTAACATCCATTTGAAATAACTTAAAATTTTTAAAACTTGCAAAGGCTAAAAACATTCTAATAGATTCCAATCTTGCAACCGGTGCAAAAGTTTCATCATAGTCTATGCCCTCCTCTTGATTGTATCCTTGGGCAACCAAACGAGCTTTGTTTCTAGTAACTATGCCAAATTCATCAAGCTTGTTTCGAAAAACCCATTTAGTTCCAATAATAGAAGTGTTATTTGGTCTAGGAACTAATTTCCAAACATTGTTTCTTTGAAAATTGTTTAATTCTTCATGCATGGCAAAAACCCAAAATTCATCTTTCAAGGCATCATCAATACGTTTAGGTTCTATTTGGGATAGAAAGGCTACGTTACCACATTCGCTCATAGCTTTTGAGCGAGTCAAAACGCCTTTGGATGGGCTCCCTATGATTTGATCTTTAGGATGATCCGTTGAAAATTTCCAATCTTTAGGAAGTCCTTCTTGATGTTGTTCATTTTTGCCCTTTCCATCATTGGATTCCATTGTTGAGGTTTTTCCTTTAAGTTGCAAAGATTCCATTTGTTCCTCAAGCACATCATCATCCCTAGGTAAAACATCTTGAAGACCAATATTAGATTCATCAAAAGTAACGTTTATAGACTCTTCAACAACAAGAGTTCGTTTGTTGAAAACCCTATAAGCCTTACTTCTAGGAGCATATCCCAAAAATATGCCAACATCAATTTTAGAGTCAAACTTATCATGGTGATCTTTAGTATTTAAGATAAAACACTTGCAACCAAAAATGCGAAAATATCCAATTTGCGGAGTTTTGTTATGAAAAAGTTCATAAGGAGTTTTCTTGAGAGATGGTCTAATTAAAACACGATTCAAAACATGGCAAGCCGTGTTGACGGCTTCCGCCCAAAAATATTTTGGTAAATCATAAGAGTTCAACATAGTGCGTGCCATCTCTTGTATGGTTCTATTTTTCCGTTCCACAACATCATTTTGTTGTGGTGTCCTTGGAGCGGAAAATACATGAGAAATACCACGATGAGCACAAAAATCATTAAAGGGTTTGTTTTGAAATTCTCCACCATGATCACTTCTAATTTTAACAACTTTAGAATCCTTTTCATTTTCAATTCTTTTGACAAAATGAGAAAACTCTTCAAAGCATTCATCTTTATTAGCAAGAAAAATCACCCAAGTAAAACGAGAGAAATCATCAACAATAACAAACACATAGTGTTTTCCTCCAAGGGAGGCAACACGCATGGGTCCAAAGAGATCAAGATGCAATAATTGTAAAGGTTTAGAAGTGAATACCTCATTTATGGATTTGAATGAAGATTTGGTTTGTTTACCTTTAGCACATTCCTCACAAGTGGAGTCTTTAACATAAGATAGATTTGGTAGACCTCTCACCAAATTCTTCTTGGATAACTTAGATATAAGTTTCATGTGAGCATGACCAAGTCTCTTGTGCCAAATCCAAGGATCCCCATCTACCGCGGCAAGGCATTTAACATCTTGATCTAAAAGCTCATTCATCTCAAAAATGTACACATTAGACTTTCTAAAAGCAACAAAAATGGTTTTGTTATTTTTTGCTAACAATACATTTTTCTGGTTTAAAAATAATGTCAAAGCCTTTGTCACTTAGTTGACTTATACTACGAAGATTATGATTTAATCCTTTAACAAAGTAAACATCTTCAATTACGGGAGAAGGTTTCTTACCAATAGAACCAATACCTATTATTTTACCTTTCTCGCCGCCACTAAAGGAGACATTGCCTCCTTCAATCCTTGATAGGGTTGCAAATAACTCCTTGTTGCCCGTCATGTGATGTGAGCAACCACTATCAAGGTACCACAACTCCTTACGTCTTGTATGAGACGTTCCCTACATGTAGACAAGTTGTAGAACCTTTAGGTACCCAAGTCTTGGGTCCTTGAACGTTAGTACTTTTGGTACCCTTAGGCACCCACATTAATTCATAATTATTAATGTTATTTCTTATTCTACAATGTGTAGAGATGTGACCATGTTTCATGCAATATGTGCACACAAACTTTTTCTTATATGTAGAAACATGAGATTTATGGTACCATCTTCTATTTTCATGGTGATTACTTGGAAAGCAATGATTAGATTTAAGCTTATTGTTTTCAATTTCCAATCTTTCAATCTTAGATCTTAGTTGCTTGTTTTCAAAATCTAGATCTCCTATCATTTCATCCTTTAAAGCAAGAGATGATTGTAGTTGCTCAAACTTAGAATCACAAGAGATATGCAATTTTTTAAAAGAAGAATATTATTTAGCTAATCTTTTGAACTCAAAATTTAATTCTTCTAAAGCCGCCCCTAGTTCACATTGCATGTAAATTGATTCACTTTCGGTTTCGGATTGTACCTCATCTTCTTGAGCCATGAAGCATATGTTTGGGTCATGAAGAGCAAACTTGGCACCCTCATCATCGCTATCCGAATCGCTAGGTTCGGATTCATCCCATCCGGCGTACATTGCCTTCTTCTTCTTGTATTTCAAATACTTTTCTTTAAGCTTGGGACAATCCTTGGCTTGATGACCCGGTTCGTTGCATTCGAAGCATTTACCTATACGAGGAGAGAATTTGTTGTTAGATCGATTTTTAAAATTTTTGTTCATTTTAATCAATCTTGATATTCTTCTAGAGAGGTGTGCCACTTCTCTAGAGATATCAACTTCACTATCCGAGGAGGATGAATCATCAATAGCTCCCTTGAGAGCGATGGACTTTGATTTTTGTGGTGGTTCCTCGGTTGCCTTTGAGGGTCCTTCTTCCTTTTCCTTGACCTTCTTCTCATGAACCTTAAGTTTCCCGATAAGTCCATCAATAGTGAGAGTTGAGAGATCATGGGCTTCTTCGATAGCCGTAGCTTTAGGTTCCCAAGCCGGCGTCAACGAGCGAAGAATCTTGTAACACATTTCTTGATTCTCCAAAACCTTGTCAAGACCATGCAATTCATTAACAATGTTAGTAAACCGAGAGAACATAGAATCAATAGACTCATTTGGAAGCATTTTAAACAATTCATAATCATGCATGAGACCACTAATTTTAGATTCTTTCACTTGGGGGGTTCCCTCATGGGTGATGCATAATTTCTCCCAAATCTCATGTGCGGTTGCACACGTAGAAACTCTCTTGTACTCATTTGGGGTGAGACCACAAATTAGTGCATTCATGGCCTTGATGTTTAGGTTGGCTAGCTCTCTCTCATGCTCATCCATACTACTACTTGGCTTCTTCACATATTTCTTTTCAACAATCTCTAGGATGTCAAGATCAATGCATTGTAAATATATTCTCATCCTAGCTTTCCAATATGCAAAGTTACTACCAGTGAAGAGGGGAGGTCTAGTGGTTGATTGTCCTTCTAGCATGTGCATGTTCATTGATCCCTCCATGATGATCTTTCCTCTAAGGGTTTTAAGCCTAACACACGTAGAGACCTTGCTCTGATACCAATTGAAAGGCCCTAGAGGGGGGGTGAATAGGGTTTATGGACTAATGAAATGCAATTAAAAACTTGACACAACAAATTACACACAAGAAGAAGTATAAAAACAAAAATAAGAGAGTAGGGATAGAAAATAGTTAGCCAATTGTGACGTGCGATGTGTTCACGAGGTTCGGTCCTCCGACCTACGTCCCCGCTCCCCACTCTCGAGGAGAAATTCACTACACAACCGGTTTGGAAGCCGGAACTTCTTCTACACAGCGATCTCCTCTTGAGATCTTACAACCACACAAAGATCTCCACGAGATCAAGCTCACAACAGCAGCAAATGGAAGAAAATATCTCTCTTTACAATCAGCCTATGGCAAGAAGAGAGATTGCAATTGAAGCTTGGGATGTGAACTCTTGATTAGTGTGAGCAAATGAAAATTTGGGCTCTTTGAAAACAATTAACTTAAGCTCAAGTAATTTGCAATAAAGATTGGTTACTGAAGTAGTTGAGGTAGTTGGGTATTTATAAGAAGTGAAAACAGCATTTAAAACCCCAAGAGATCAGCTGGAATCCTAAGAAAATCGGAAGTCAACATCGTTACAAATATAGCCGTTACAGTGTTATGGGTCGACTCATCGGTGTTTATGAGTCGACTCATAAGTTACCGTTACAACCAAGAAAACAGCTTATGGGTCGACTCATAAAATTCATGAGTCGACTCATAATGCATGGGTCGACTCATGGGGTCATGGGTCGACTCAGCAGAAACAAAACGTATATTCCAGCGCAGATCTTGAGTCGACTTATGACAGGCATGAGTCGACTCAACCTGTCGGGTCGACTCATGAACTTGTGAGTCGACTCAGCAGAAAGAAAAAAGAAACTACGCAGCAGTTTGTGAGTCGACTCATTGTTATGCATGAGTCGACTCATAAACATACACACAGAAAACTGGATTAAAAATCTTAAAAAAAATATCAAATAAATCTGTAAAAATATAAAACTTGGCAAATAGTTTGTAAACTCTTTACCATACTTGTTTGAAAGGAAATTTTGCAGATAGGTCCATGTATTTGTGGAAAATGTCTTTTTGACCCAAGTACTAAAAATATGAATTTGAGAAAGTGTGTGTGTATGTAATATCCCATAAAGCTTCAAGAGAAATCTTCAATTACTTGCCTACATATAAATACTAGAGAGAGAAAATAAAATAGCAATATCCCTCACAAAGAAACATCTTTCTTGAGTCTTGATATTGCTTATGAGTTGATGAAGCTTCTATATAGCATATGATGTTCTTGATAAGCGTTGCTTCATCATTTTGCCTCCACCTCCTTTAGATATCATCGTTGTAGCTCATGTTCCATCCAATCCTCCATAACATGGTGCTAATGAGTTGGATTCTACAATATGGCTCAATACACAATTAGCACCAATAATGGTGTTTGTAAATCATCATCAAAATAAAGGACCTAACAACAACGTCCATATCAAATCTCACCCCAAATAATGTGAATGGAAAATGCTATTATAACTCACTTATCTAGAGCAATTGTATTGTATATAGGATACATAACTCATCTGGAATATTCATATCTGCTAAGTTGATTTTGCTGTTGTGAGAGCAACATGTTAGAGACTTGTATTCAAAATTTTTGGCTCTATAAAAGACGCAAGAATTTAGAGTGCATAGCTTACATATCTTAAAGAACATATTGGGTCATGAAGAATTTTTCCTAATAACGATATTATTACAACGATATTACTATTCAGTATTAAATCAATTTTGTTATATAAGATTATATGACCATGTTTAATGAATTATAAAGTATATATTGTTTGTTGGGAAAATTGAAGAAGAAAACTGAGAATTAAAATTTGTATTATTCTTTCTAACAGATTTAAAAAAATTACAATTCTCTCGATGCAATCTTTCTCTAACAAACTTTGGGAAAAAAATTATAATTCTTCTCAATTGGTTTCCCGAATTACAAAAGAGAGAAGGGATCGACGAAGACCCTTCCCTTTGTTTAATCTGGGTTCTTCTCGGTGTCGATGGGAGCTCAGATCCTTGTATCTCGTTGACGATCTGAATTCTTCACCTCGTGCAACACGGTATCTTCCTCTTGAATTGTCGTTGAGGAGAACTTGTGTGGCAAGTGTGGAACTCTTAACGAGTTAATATCACAGAGCGAGTTGCAAACTCTGTAAAAGAGTTGAATTGATTTAATCGAAAATCGGTTTATAGCCAAGATCTAAGCTCTAAAACCTTTGTTGCTGAAGGACGCTCCAAGATCTCCAAGAACACAAATATCGATTTTCCTTTATGCGATATTATTGATGCAAAAAGTCGATCCTTAACTCTGTTGAGTTTTGAGGTATTTATAGGGGAGGGAAAAATGCTTCCAGCCCCCAAAATCAAAGAAAACGTGCTTCCCCCTAAGAATTTTTCAACGGGTGCTTTGCCCCCAAAATGCCCCGCGATTTTCTTCCAGCCCCCAAAACGAATCCCTAGGTGAAACGTCGTTTAAACCCCTCACGAAATGCCCAAAATACCCCTAGATAGCTTGTTTTCAATGACATTAAACCCGTCATAATTGGTCATGAAAGTCTGGATGTAAATGACGCTGATGACAGCGATGTTATCTTCAATAACAATGATGCTTTAGCTTACTTATAATGTATTGAATGTAACTATAATATGCCAGGTAGTAGTGCTGATGTAATATTAGACCCCCTTCCATGACTAAATGCTGAATCTACTTTTCATATGCCAATCCAATCATCTTTCGTGGCAAGTCGATGGCAAATAGAATCTTCACAAACAATCTTTATAGTACCAGCCAAGAATGATGGTCAAAAAGACATCATCTTTGGGTGGACTGATGGTCTAATACAAACCCATCAGGAAGTATATGAAAAAATTAAGAGTCCCTCAGTTCTCATACTTTGTGCCAACAACGTGTTATCTTATGAAGAAAATGGGGTACGACTTCACCCACAAAGAAGGTTTAAATTTTGGCAAAGGACGGAAGACACCTATTAAGTCTGCCTATGTTCTGGAAGGAAAACCTGATGATTATTATCACAAAACTCATAGGGGGTTAGGATACGAATCCCCACCGTTAATATGGTGCTTCGAGGCAATGGAAGAGTCGGAAGGACACCTTACTAATTAATTCTTCATCTGAATCAACCTATTGGAATTCGGATACCAGCACTGGCACCGTATACAAAGAACTCATGGTCAATATGACTTCAGCTCAGCTAATTAAGACTCAAGAAGATAATCATTGTCCTTGTTTGAGGATCCATTGAGTAAGCAACTTGTCATACAATGGGAAAATAATTTTGAACAACGTGAACCTCCTACTCATGACAAAATGATTCAAGTGAACATGGGATACGAGTCTAACCCGAAATCCATATTCATGAGTGATAGCCTATCACCAGAAAAAAGGAGGACCTCGTCGCTCTTGTTTGTGAATATATCGATGTCTTCGCTTGGAATTATAAAGACATGCCAGGTCTTGACCATCAGGTGGCCATGCATCGCCTTAACATCAAAGCAGACACTAAGCCTGTTAAGCAACAGCAACAACGATTTCGGCCCCAGTTCATAGAGGCAATTAAAATTGAAGTCAAAAAGCTTATTGAATTAGGATTTATTCACGAGGAACAACATCCTAACTGGGTAGCCAATATCTTTCCTGTCCTAAAAAAGAATGAGAAGATTCGAGTATGCATTGACTTCCGAGATTTAAATCCGAGCTATCTAAAGGATGATTTTTCTTTACCCATCACGAATGTTATTATTGATAATACGTGCGAATTTGAAAGGATATCCTTTATGGATGAAATCTCGGGGTACAACCAAATTAAGATGTATCCTGATGATGAGAAGCACACTTTTTTTCGAACACCCTCAGGGATATACTGTTACACAGTAATACCCTTTAGTTTAAAAAATGCTGGCGCTACGTATCAACATGTCATGACCATTATTTTCCAAAAATATTTAAGGAAGATTGTGAAATGTTATGTCAATGACTTAGTGGTCAAAAGTCATGACAAGGGAAATCACTTACATGACTTGAAAATAATATTTGATCTCATGCGGACGTAGCAACTGGCGCTTGGCGTTCATAGTCACAGCTAATGGAATTTGCCTTGATCCAGATAAAGTCAAAGCTATTCATGAGCTTCCACCTCCAAAGAGCCTTAAGGAACTTCGTAGTCTACAATGGCGCTTGGCGTATATTCGTAGGTTTATCTCCAATCTATCAGGCAAATGCTAACCATTCTCAAGACTTATGAAGAAAAGAGTATCTTTTGTATGGGATGAGGCTTGCCAGAAAGCGTTTGAAGAGATCAAGCAATATCTCTCCAGCCCACCTATGTTGGTTGCACCAAAGTCAGGTAGACCATTCTTGATATACATTCGAGCTATAGAGCATGCCTTAGCAGGACTCTTAGCATAAGATGATGATAATGACCATGAGTAGGCCATATATTATCTCAGTAGGACCTTATCAGGAGCTAAACCTCACTATCCTTCTATTGAAAAGGAATGCTTAGCTTTGGTCTTTACAGTCCAAAAGATGTAACATTACTTGGTTGGACAAACCATACATGTTATTTCTCAGATCAATCCTATACGGCTGTTCATGACACAACCTGGTGCATTGAACTGGCGGCTCACAAGATGGGCGTTGTTGCTATCCCAGTATGATATTCACTTCAAACCTCAAAAGGTAGTGAAAGGCCAGTCTATTTGTGGTCTTATGGCCAATCACCCATTGAACGGGAAGGTCAAATTGTACCAGGATATACCTGATGAGACATATGAAGCTAATATCTTATCGAAAGAACATGTATGGCAATTATACTTTGATGGCGTAGCAAGAGCAAGCCCTAATGGTCCAGTTATCACTGGAGTGGGGGTAGTCTTCATCTCCCCACAAAACCATGTGCTACCTCGAGCTGTTTCCCTAACAGAGCCATGTTCTAATAATGTAGCCGAATACAATGCTTTGTTAATCAGTCTTGACATAGCCAAACAGTTAGGGGTGAAGCATCTAGAGGTGTATGGTGATTCACAAATCATTGTCAACCAGGTAAAAGGTGAATATAAAGTTAGGAATGAGGACCTTATTCCCTATCACACCGCAGCCATAGCATTGGCCAACTCCTTTGAAAGCTTCTACATTGACTATATACCCAATCTCAAGAATAACTATGCCGACGCATTGACATCTCTTGCAGCTACATTGGCCCTACCTGAAAGAGCCACCCAGCAAATCACGATGACCAGCAGGCAATTATTCCGGTCGAAGTACGCATTGCAAATTAACACAGTTGACGAATCCCCAGAACCTCTCGAGCCTAGAGATTGGCTGTTTTCGATCATTGATTATGTCTTATATGACTTATTACCCAAAGACATCAAAGAAAGATAATTTGTTTGCAGACGAGCACCCAGATTCTACTACAATTCTTTGTCTCAGACTTTATATCGAAGGTCATATGATGGACTATTGCTTCGCTGATTGTCAAGCAAAGAAGCAGAAGAAGCCCTTAAGGAGGTGTATGAGGGCATCTGTGGAGCTCATCAGCCCGACCCAAAGTTGTAGGACCGACTTTGTAGACTGGGTTATTATTAGCCAAATATGGTTAGAGACATTGTTGCTTATGCTAAACGATGTCATGCCTGCCAGATACACACTAACTACATGCATCAGCCGCCTAAACATCTTCATCCATCAGCTGCTTCATAGCCATTCGAAATGTGGGGTATGAACATTGTTGGCCCGATTTCCCTACCCTCTTCCAAGGGACATCGCTTCATATTAGCGATAACTGATTACTTCTCCAAATGGGTGGAAGCGATCCTATTAAAAGAAGTTAAGACAAGTGATGTGGTTAAATTCATAAAACATCACATTATATACAAGTACGGTATTCCGAGACGTATCATCCATGACAATGGGCCCCAGTTTGTTAGCCAAGCCTTCACTCGATTCTGCGATAAGTTCAGAATGAGGAATTTGGCCTTAACAGCTTACAACCCTGCTGCTAATGGGAAAGCAAAAGCTTTTAACAAAATAATTGTTAAGATTCTTACTAAGGTGGTCTCGATAAACAAAAGAAATTGGAATGAGAAGTTGGGTCAAAGCTTGTGGACGTATCACACAACAATTCGTACACCGATAGGTACAACCCCATACTCCTTGGTATATGGATGTGAAGCCGTATTACCACTAAAGATTCAAATTCCATCTCTTTGGATAGTACTTGCAACCGACATGATGTCGAAAGAAAATCACTGCCGACATCTCGAAGAGTTAGAGCTGTTGGATGAAAAGTGACTATAGGCTCAGCAACACATCGAATTCTAACAGGTTTGGATTTCTAGATCATTCGATAAGAAAGTCAGATACCATACATTCAAGGAAGGTAACTTAGTTCTCGCTATCCGACGCCCAATGATCTAAACTCTAAGAAGAAAGGGAAGTTCAAGCCAAAATAGGAAGGACCATTTGTAGTGGAGACTGTCTACTCATATGGAGTATATCATCTTATCACGCATGATGGAGACAAACTCATGATGCCTATCAATGGTAAATTTCTGAAGAAATATTACCTATAGTCCCTTGGTCAAATGCGCCTCATAGCAAATGGAGAGGTAAATCAAGGTAACGATTTCTTTACTTAATCCCCTCCAAATTTTCCTCACTAATCCTCTTCAATAGGATGACGGGACCACAAAACTATTATGTTAATGATTACCTCTGATAGTCAATGTTTAACTTTTGTTAAAAAATATCCTTCCAATAGTAACCTACTATGTGATGTGCTACTATATTGTTTTTCCTAACGTTATCATTCCTCGAATGACGTTCGTTTTCCAGCATTGGCCTACCAAATAATGTGCCTTTTTTCCCATCATCATCATCATACTTCTAAGTCACTGAACGACATGATTTTTCTAACATCGTCATTTTCTCGAATGATGTTCGTTTTCCAGCATTAGCCTACCAAGTGATGTGCCTTTATTTTCATTATTGTCGTCATACTTTTAAGTCACTGAACGATATTATTTTACTAATATTGTCATTTCCTTGAATGACGTTCATTTTCCAACATTGGCCTAGCAAGTGACGTGTCTTTGTTTTCATCATTGTCGTCGTACTTTTAAGTCACTGAATGATATGATTTTCCTAATGTCGTTATTTCCTCGAATGACGTTCGTTTTCCAGCATTGGCCTACCAAGTGATGTGCTTTTGTTTTCATCATTATTGTCATACTTCGAAGTCACTAGATGACATGATTTTATTAATGTTGCCATTTCCTCGAATGACGTTCGCAATCCAGCATTAGCCTATCAAGTGATGTGCCTTTGTTTTTATCATTATCGTCATACTTCTAAGTCACTAAACGACATGATTTTCCTAACATCATCATTTCCTCGAATGACGTTCGTTTTTCAGCATTGGCCTACCAAGTGATAAGCCTTTCTTTCCATCATTGTCATCATACTTCTAAGTCACAGAACGACATGATTTTCCTAATGTCATCATTTTCATAAATGACGTTCGTTTCCCCGCAACTATCCTACCACATGATGAGCTTCGTTCTTAACACTTAGTAGTAACTTGAGCTTTATTATCATGTATCTGATCTAAGGCCTAAAAAGGCTAAGCATAGAAGAGAAATCTTAGCACTTAAGTCTAAAAGAAACTCTTCACTAACTCATCAAACTAAGGAGAAAAGTATGGCTAGTCCAACTTAAACGGCAGTTAGTAAAGACATATCAAGTCCGTTAATAGCTGAGGGTTTGCTAGAAATCCTAAGTTATGATTCTTCAGTTGCATAAAAGAAGAGAACAATCTGTGGATAAAACTATAAATTTTATTCATTTAGTGAACGAAGTTACAACTACCGAAAATTGAAATAAATAGATTGAACTTGGAAAACCTGAACTACACTACGAGGTTTGGTTATAAATGTTTTCGTCAAAAGTTTGCTTCATTGTGGAATTCATTATTTCTTTAGCCGATTATAACAAATTCAAAAGAAATAGCCTTTTTATAAGAGTTCTCTTACACAACAAAAGAAAATTATAACTTTCTAGAAAATAACACAAAAATCATTTATCGATTTTTGTTTTTTGGGACTTTGCCTGTGTCGGGAGTGCTTTGGCTCGTGGACCACCGATTCACAAGATTTTGATTGAATTGTGAAGGCTTTGAGGATTCTTTCTTCATTTATCGAAGTTAGAATTTGAAGCGAATATCTTATCGATGTAAGATGTTCACTCTTTCAAAGATTAAGTCAATGCTTAAATCTCTAGGAATTAACGAAAGCTTCTTGAAAGTGTTTTTGAGGAATCAAGACTCTCTCTCTTTTCCCAAATTCACCAAATGCCCAAGCTTATCTGCTCTAATTGCCTTAGATCTGCTCTCTGTGTTTTGCTTCGTGTCTAAGAAGGTATTTATAGGGATAAGGGCCTCTAACTGTTGAAACGGGAGCCAAATAACAACCCATCACGTGTTCTTTGGGTGTGTCAGTCTTCACTGCCACGGCTATTGGCGTGTCAGCCTCTACTGCCGCGGCTGCAGAGGTGGTTCCAGCCATGTTCTATCACGTTCTTAACTGTTCTCCTACGTCTTTAGGCCCACAAAACACCACTTTTCTCGGTTTATAACCACCCTCCACATTAGCACATGTTCTCCTTTTGTTATAATGCCACGTGGACTCTCAGAAGATGCTCAAAACCGTTAACAAATTACAAAAAGGCCATCTCATGAAGATGCACACCACGTTCTACTGGCGCACATACACGCGTCACGAAACACTACCGCGCATACGCGAGTCACACTTCGCCGTCGCGCTTTACCGCGTCACCATAAGCTACCGCGCCTTACTGCGTCACCATAGGCTGCCGCGCCCGTGCGTGTCGCCATGCGTTGTTATGTTAACAAGCGTCAGTGTATTTTGTCACATGCATGTACATTGTTCTCTTCTTAGTCTTGAGCTGTATTCGGATATCCATAAGCATTTTTTGACGCCTACGGATAACCCCTCCAAAGTATCTCAGACTCATTTTTTTTTATAGAGGAGTCTGGGACACTTTGGATAAGATAGGTTTTACTTGCAATCCCTTCAGTGCTTAGCTGAGGAGATCGTGTAGAAGGACCTATGAACGGCTTCAATTCTTGACTTTTTTCATCTTTTAGTCTACTCAGTGCTTTATAGAGTAGAATAGCTACGATTCTTCCGGTGTTACGTTTATTGCTTGACCGTTGTTGAAATCTTGAACTAAAGTTGGTGAAGGAATAGTTTATACTCATATACTTCATTAGAGTGTTCGGGAAATAGTTTAACCTCGTATACCCGTTAGGAGGTTCAAGGAGATGCAGTTTATACTCATATACTCATCGGAGTTTTCGGATTTGCATTCCAAATACAATGAGGGATGTATATATTCAAATACTTATGGAATCACTACTGGCGCGCCACGCTTTTGCGCGTCAGCGTCGACTGACGCACTAATGCGCGTCAGCGTAGATTGACGTGTTAAAGCGCATCAGCATCTACTGACGCGCTAAAGCACGTCAGCGTCGACTGACACACACAGAAGCGGTCAGTTGGGGCTTTAAAAATGAGTATCGGGGTTTTTTCGGGTTATTTTTACCCACTCCTCTGAGTTTGAAACCACCTCTAAAACCCTATAAAAGGATTCTCAAGCCTCTTGCCAGCCTAACCTCTTCATATTTCAGTGATTCTTATTTGAACAAGATCTAGGGTTTCGAGTTCTTCTTGGTTTTGAGCTTTCTCTTCGGTCCTTCTCCCATCAAAGCTTGATTTTCTTCATCCTCTGGTAAGAAATCAACCCTAGGGTTTCGGTTTCCTTGGTATATTAAGCTTTTGTTTGAGATCTCGACACAACCCTAACTTCCTTGTGTTTTCTAGGTCCAAATCCCTCTTTTCCAGTATGTCACCTAAAAGATTAAAGATTTCCAAAGGCAAATCTGCAACCCAAGTGTCAGAGGAGGTCGAGGCCACTGCTACGTCGTTTGGGGGTAACTTTTTCAACTTTCTCTTCGTCAAAAATTGATGCTTTTGCTTATATAACCTCGTTTGTCTCCTTTAAGAGTCATCCGGAAAGAGCTGACATCCTCCTTTGAGGGGATTGACGCTACCAAACTACATATCTTGTTTAATCAAGACATGTACCAAGGCCAAAATATGAGTTTGGCTCAAACTCGTGGCTTTTCGAAGCCAAAGGTCGCTGCTCAGTTACTATGGCAGCACATGCTGTAGCGGCTAAACGCGACAGCGGACACTGCCGCGGTAACGCGCGACAGTGAACACTGCCGCGGTAACGCACGACAGTGAACACTGCCACGGCTACTTAGAGCAATGAGTCTTGCTCTTTTAGCCTCTCCTTCGTTCAACTGTGTTTCCATTTTTTTTCTACAGTTCACTTTCCTTCTGTTCCTTTTGCTAATGGAGAGAATACCGGTCAAAGCAGTACCCTTCAAATTTCTTTTGATGGGGATTTTCTGGTCAGAGGGGCCCGTCAGTTTAATGAGGGTTGTGACGACAACATCCCTGAGTTGATTTACAAGGGGAGTCGTCGTACATTGCGCCAGCTGTTGACCGACTCGCCTTTGACCTCTATTCGAGACTCCACCGAGCCGCTAAAGAAACCTGATTATTTGTTCGAGGATTCAATTGAAGATCCGGACACCCTTTGCTATGGTCCTGAAGCTTGGTTGAATGAGCACGACGGGGATCTTCTGTTCCTTCCTTCGTTTCCCCGACACAACTCGATTCTATAGTTAAGGAATTTAACCGTTTCGAGGAAGATGTCGTGGCATTTGACAGATGACCATGAACGCATCCATTGTGGATTCATCGGTAAGGATATTAGTGCTCCTGGCTCAAGTGGTAGACATACCATTCATGGTCTTCACCTAGGGGTACTTGGACCAGATAATGGACCTCACAACAAAATGATGATAATGGCTAACACAGTAAAGAACCGGCTTGCTCGAATTGGCAGGGAATTTCCTCTCAAGAAGTTCATATGCTTCGGTTGGGTTCATTCGCTTCTAGATAAATGGTGGTCTAGGATGACCAATTACGTGCTCGGCTGCTGGGGTCAAGAGTTAGTTAATTTAGGATTATATATCCCGATTCGAGCTAGTATGCACGGTCTCCTAATATACATGGACCATTTTCTAGCTCTATTCGAGTCTTATAACTCGGAGGCGAATACATTCCTCACCAAGTACAGGGAATTAGGGCTTCCGCTTCATGAGATGATGAAGGTCTTAGGGTTACCAATAGGGACTATTCCATACCAAGAATATTTTCCTCCTAATCGTCAGTTTATGAAGATGAAGAGGGCTGGTTCTGTTGCTTACGACATCCTTTGGGAGTTGACTTGCCACTACCAAACAGCGATAGCAAGAATTGAAGTGAAGAGCAAGAAAGCTGCTCAAGTCAGTCTAAAACAATTTGCTGATTACTTATTCCAGAACCTTGAGAGTTCAACTAGCGAAGCAGTTTGTGAATCGCCTACACTGACTCCTTCTGATGTCAACAAGCTGATCGTGAAGATCGATGCTCAATCTTACACAATTGGATCATCCGAAGGTGGTTTCCCAAGGGGTACGAAATTCAGAACTTTCTTGTGGCAAGCCATGAAGAGAATGAAACCTGAGACCCTTCTCGCCGGCTATCTGGCCATATGGATAAAGAGGTGTGTAGTACCATATCAATCTTCAGATGCTCTTCCTCTCGAGGTTCTTCTTCCTGCCGTTCAATTGGTTGCCGGAGGTGAATTATCCTTGCTCTCGGCCATGATTGCTGACATCCATAGCGGCCTGCGCAACTTAGCCAACACTTTCACCAAAGTAGACGCACAGCCTTCGAGTAAAATTCCCATGTCAAGGATAGAGCTACCATACACATATTTAATGGCGTGGTTGGTCATCCACCGAACTGACATGATGTCAGCTCCTGATGTATCTGATCTAGATATTCCTCTGCTACAGCTTTTAGAGGGATGTAAGTGGTTGAATCCTTCCCAACAATGGTCTGACAGGGTGAGGCAGTTCAGGAACGCTAAGTGTTGGGAGTTTTATAAATGTTTCCCCTGATTCCCTGGTGCACATAGTGACATGCTTATTGACGAGGAGATGCCCGGGACTAATAGGACCTCTCTCAATATGGGAAGCTTTCATTGGCTCATGAACATCCGACCAGGTTACAATATTTTTCTGTCGAGAAATATCTGTAGAATCGAGCCTTATCTTCTTTGCCGATTTGCGCGACAATTCGGCTACGATCAACTATATGTCAGGAATCCTAATAAGTGGCTAACAACATGCGGAGGTCTTATCAATGGGGTACGAGCTTGGTTCTAGAATATTACCGGCTGTACCGAAGTTCAATTTAGCTTACCCGTCGCTGAGCCTGATCTTCATACAACTTTTCTCTACTGCCGATGGGTCTTAGCCGCCAACGCACCCCTTAAGAAGAAGAGTATTTATGAGTTAGAAGCCAAAGCTACTTCTCGGCCTACTATTGGAGCAGCACGCAGAACTACAACTTCCAGAGGTGGAAAGAAAGTTGCTACATCCTCTCGCAAAGGAAAACAAGTGGCGGATTCTGATGAAAGCAACGAATTTGAGACGTCCAATGAGGAAGATGATACCGAGAATGAAGCTGAAGCTGACACTCCTCCTTTCCCTGTAGCCCGTAGGACTCGTCATGCTTCCTCACCTAAGTCACCGAGTGCCCCCTCAAAGCCAATACAAATGAAGGAAAAAAAACATTCCTTTGTCATCTTCCAATAAGATGACCGTCATATGGCCTGTTCAGGAAGAAAGCGAAGAAGAGGAGGAAGATGCCACACCGCTCGTCAGCAGAAAGAGATCCCGATCTCCTGTTTCTTCCGAGGCTCAACCCCGTCCTGCTCAAGGAACTGAACTACGCACGAAATTTTGTCATGAGAGTTCTGAGGTTCCAAGAGATACTCGCTTATCGAAGAGGATTAAGAAGACTGCCCATCGACAATGCAAACTTCCCCCCTTATTCGAAGAGGAGTTTACCCAAGATTTTCCGGTTGACGAGGGAGGTAAAATCTCTTCTTCATCTCTCTTTCGTTATTTTATTTCCAAATATATAACTCTATTTATTTTTATTCTATCGTAGGTGGGCAAGAAGAAGGAGAACTTATAGTCAGAACCTCTTCCCCTGGCTTAATGGATGTTGATGAACCAAGCTTCACTCAACAAGTACATAAAGCGATGAGTGAAGAGCACATCAGTATGGACACCACCGCTCCTCCAATCACTGTATCGACCTCGCCAACCGCCGACACAGGTACAAATGTCTTCTTATTTGGGGGATACTTCCGGGAGATAAGTGAATCGGAATATGTTCCTCTTCTACTAACTTGTGCACTTTATCTTCTTTTAGTTAAATTAAAGGAGGTAGATGCGAGTAGTAGCGCTGCTGATCCCGCAACTATCATTGAAGGTAACTTTAGTTCTATTCGCTTTAGTTCCTTCATATCCTTACGCACGTGCTGATGGGTCTTTCTATCCCATAGATATTCCTGCAAATGAGATAGGAGACCAAGAAATTACTCATGATGTGGAGATCGGAGGCTTTAGCGAGCATGATTTCAATCTCGATATTTTCGAAGATGAACATCAACGTATTTCTGATCTATTATCAGACCAAGCTCCGATTGCTACTGTAGGACCAACTACTAGAGTTGGTTCCACTGAAGTAGGTACATCAGAGGGTATGTACTTTCGAACTTAGGTCTTCAATTAAGCTCTTGTTTCTTATTTTAATAATTAAATAAGAAATTTAGTCATATGACCAACGATTGAAGTTGACGCGTCTACTATCATTGGTGCATACGATCAACCTGAAGGCCTAGGTTTCCTGCTTTTGACAGGTCCTTCGGCTAAAATTGAACCATCAGCTATTGTCATCCCGACTTCTGATACTGTTGAGACAGATCCCGTTGTGATTTCTGATCCGTCTCCACTTGTTCATGATGTCGGAGTGTCGAAGGCCGCCGTGGAAGAGCAAATTACCGCAACTTCTACTCATTTTGGTACGTCCCGTCTTTAATGTGTTTTGTAGTTGGATTCATACTTTTGGAGCATTTATTCATCTTTATCTTGTTTATAGAACCCGTTTCTCAAGGATTTGTCGATCTGGGCCCGAAGCCGTTAGAAGCTTCAAGTGAACAACTATCTGATGTAGCGAGTCAACCAACAAGCGTTATTCCCGAACAAATTCTGGTTGTTGTAGAGCCCACTACAGCATCGACAAGCTAAGGTAACCAAGTTGTGGGGTCTTTCAGTAAACTTTATATATTTCCATTCATTGCTATGTGCGAGCGTATATATCTTATACTTATTTTATTTATTCTTTTTGCAGCTCCTTCATCCTTGTCTGACCGTATTCAAGCTTTATTAATAGATGAATACTCGGATAAAGCTGTCATCTGCTCTGATCTTCAAAGTTTCATCTCTTTCTTAAATACTATGGTTGATCGAATCATCCTCAAAGGATCACCTTTCGAGCATTTTAGGATTCTCGACTGCCATGTATTAGGAATTAGAGAAGACGGATACGCTGAATTAGCCGATTCGATCGAGGCTTATTTAGCCGACCTTAAACAAAACATCGAACACTTGAAGGTTCTTCGCGCTAATGGCGCGCCTTCTTACATTGCTTCTCGAATAGACTTGAGATTACAGGCATGGCGTGATACTCAGAAGTCCGCTGAATCCGAACTCCAAAGGCTAAGACCCGCATTAATCAACTCAGGGTGAGTGTTGCTAAGAAGACACAAGCCAGGGTTGACCTGTATCATGACTTAGAGTCGGGTCGAGCCGAGATAGCCCGTTTGGTTATGGTTCTAACTCTAGTAAGGTTTGACCAAGTGGGAGTTAAGACAGTTTTATCTTTAATAGGCTAAATTGTTCAAATGGAATTGAGGTCCTTTCGTTTATCAAAAAGGAATCTCAGTTTTGAAAGTGGACCCCTCGTTCATGAAAGGAATCAAGAGGGGATTTTGGCTTTGGTCCTAACTGTAGGAAGGTTTGACCAAATGAGAAATGGGAGCGTGGTACGAGTAATGATGGAAATATTGACTCATACTCGTTACTCCATGGGAGTTTTTGGTGTCAAACACAAGGATTTGACATAAAAGGATTCAGTGATTGCTGTGGATCAATAAATTGAACTTTTTGGATATTGCATCATAATTTCAACATTGGGAGTGTTAAAATTAGATACAATGGTAGTTTGAAGGATTTTAACCTATGACGGATTCTGGTGGACCCACCATAGTTAATTCGATGAGTGAGGGATTTTATGGTGCAGGTTGTGAGTCATCGAACTTCACCCGCAGTCATACTGTAGGAGTTTTGTGAGGAAAGACCAACTGTATTTTGTCGTTAGATCTTATCACAACAAAATGTTTGGAAAGCCACAATGGAAGGTTCTTAATTACTTTGGAAACAATTAGATAAATACAGCATAATAATTAAGAATGTATTATTCAAGTGATCAGTTTCTATTTGGAACAATCAACTGATCTCGGGTTATCCTAAAAATATCCTACATAGGATTCTCTAGGAACTTCCCGTTTTATATAGGTTATCCTGAACATACTACGGATAGTACTTCTTTAGGAACTTTCCATTTATCGGCATCATTAATTTGTTGCCATCCTAGGTGATCAGGCGATATGCACCGTTTGAATAGACTGTTTTTATTATAAACGGTCCTTCCCATTTGGGTTGAAATTTTCTTTTTTTTTTTTGGAATTGAGAATCATTGGTCTTCGAGCAGCAAGAACCAGATCTCCTTCCTTAAAGCTTCGTCGTCGGACCTTTTTATCGAAAGCCTAAGAAATTCTAGCCTGATAAAACTCGATCTGTTGCTGAGCTTCCCAGCGCTTTTCATCTAACATCTCTAATTCTTCGAGACGTTTCTGGTGATGTTCTTTCGTCGTCATTCCCGTTGCGAGAGTGATGCGGAGAGAGGGAATTTGTATTTCTAAAGGCAGGACAGCTTCGCATCCATATGTTAAGGAGTATGAGGTTGTTCCAGTTGGCGTGCGGATAGTTGTACGATAAGCCCACAGGGCTTCACCGAGTTTGTTGTCCTAATCTCGTTTATTGACTTTCACAAGTTTTGCCAAAATCTTGATAATAATCTTGTTAAAAGCTTCGGCTAATCCATTAGCCATGGGATTATAAGCAGTCAATGAAACGTCTTTAATTCCGAATTTACCGTAGAATTTGATAAATGCATTGCTAACGAATTGAGGACCATTATCGTACACTATTCACCTCGGGACACCATACCGATATATGATGTGGTGTTTAATGAATTTGATAACATCACTCGTCTTTACTTCTTTAAGTGGAACTGCTTCTGCCCATTTCGAGAAGTAATCGGTGATTGCCAGAATGAAGCGGTCACCTTTAACCGAAGGTGGGAAAATAGGACCAACAATATCCATTCTCTAAGTTTCAAATGGCCACGACGTCGCTGACGGGTGCAAATGTTCTAGAGGTTGGTGCATATAACTTGCATGTATTTGACACACCTGGCATCGTCGGGTATAATCCACCGCGTCTTTTACTATGGTAGGCCAATAGTATCCCATCCTTCTAAGTCGATCGCAGAGTGTTGGCCTTCTTGTTTTGATGATGTTTAACAAACAATTTACCACTAATGTTGTTTGTCTAGTATTTGTATTTACTTATTTATTGTAGACAAACAACGAGTTAGGGGATGTATGGAATAGAGCTTCAACGATCATATCCAATGGAGGTTGGAGGAATAGTGGAGTGAAGCCTTGCAATTCAAAGTTAAAGATCAAGTTCAAGCTTCATCCGCGAGATTACCAAGAAGAGCTTATTGAAGATCAAGATCTAGCTTGGGTAACTTAGTTTAGGTTTTATATTATGTGTGTTAAATACCTTAAGTTCAATATCATATACACACACGTATTTGGTTTCTATGTATATATATAGTTATATATATACATGCATGGTTTTGGGTTTTCATGCTTTGGACACACTTGCAAAATACATGAGTTTTCACAAATGGAAATTCAATTTGAGAAATTCTTTTTCTAACATGTTTGTCGTCATGTTTATAAACATTTCGCAAAATTTCCATCAAGTTTGGAATTGATTTGTTATGTTTAATGGAATTTATAAAATCATGTTTTTCGTTCGTGCATGTTCGTGCATGTTTTACAAAACAGATGAGTTTTCATAAATGGGAAGTGATATTCAAGAAATTCTTTCTTTGACATGTTTATCTACATGTTTAGAAACTTTCCTCAAAACTTTACTATTTTTGGAGTTGATTTACTGTGTCCAATTGATTTTACAAAATAGTGTATGTCTGTAGTTTTTCAGAAACTGTAAATCTGTGTTCAAACATTTATTTCTCTCAACTGAGAAATTATTTTTCATAAATTCTTTCTTTAAAATGTCATTATACATGTCCATAACCTTTCCACAAAATGTTATAATTTTTGGAGTTTATTTACTATTTTTAATTGATTTTACAAAACCAGATACGCAAAATTCCAGACTCTGCCAAAAACCTATATTGTCTGTTAAGTTGACTTGAAGTCGACTTATAGGCTGAAAATTTGGCTATAATGACTAGTTATAAGTTGACTTATCACTGTAACAAGTCAACTTATAACTGTATAACGGCTAGTTTTCCAGACTCCTTGTTTTTCGGGTTTTTTGTCCTTTTGCTGAGTTTTTCTTATGTTTTGGGGTCTCCTATATATACCCCCTTATACCCAGCTCTATAATATCTAAGAGAATGTTTTAAAAAGAGTTTAACAAGGGTTTAAACTTGTTTAGTGTTTGTTTAAAAGAGTGCTTAAGAAGCTTTTAAGCAATTGAGAGTTTTTGGGTTTGTGAAATCAATTTCACAAGAGCTTGAGGAGATCCTATTGGTGCTTGAGCATCCAACCATCCGCCCTCAATCTATTGATCCATTGAGAAGTTTTCTAAACTCTATTTCTAGATTTTGAATCTATTTGTTTTGATTATCATTTCATTAAAGCTAGTTTTATATTGAGTTTAGATTTGTTTAATCTCATTGTTACACACACCCACTTGAGCTTATTGTATTTGCATTCATAATATATTTAGGATTGTGAGAGATTGTAATATTGAGTTGTGCTTAATTGAGTTCTCGCCTTGTATGAGAGAACAAATCATTTATTGTTACATTGAGAGTATTGTAAGGTTTTCGGTGAGCTAGAAAACCGAGTGTGTTGTGAAGTTTTCGGTGAACTAGAAAACCGAGTGTGAGGAGTGACGTTGATCGGTGAGCGTTCAAAACCGACACTGTGAGGTGTAAACGTTATTCAGGTGAGCGTAGAAAACCCGGTTGTGATAGTGGATTTCTCCCCGGGAGTGGGGAGCGGAGATGTAGGATGGAAGGTCCGAACTCCGTGATCATATTACTTGTTTGAGTGTGCTTTGGCGTTCATTCATATTTATATTCATATCTTATTTCGCCATTATGCATTGCTCATTTATTTCATCCACTATTCTTGCTTATATCTCTCGTATATCTATCTTGCAAGAATATATTTGTTAAGTAATTTTAATTGGCATTTAATCTGATTAGATTAGCATAAGACCCTAATCACTCCCCTCTAGGGTCTAACAATTAGTATCAGAGCTTGGTGCTCTTTGATTTAAGGTCTAATCGCCTTGAGTTAAAGATCCAAGTTAGCTTGTTGTGCTAATCTAATTTTGAGCTTTATTTGTATCTTGCTTGCCTTTTATATTATGGATATGCATGGTTTAGGTTATGCCATCAATATTGCTCCTAGATTAGATAATTTCCCCTATGCCCAATGGTGTGTTAGATTTAAACTCTTTGTCCAATCTAAACACTTTGATTTATGGGAAATTATAGATGATGCTTATATTGTGCCCACTTCGGAGAAATCCAAGTGGAATAAGGATGATCATCGTATGTTTACAATGAACAATATTTTGTTAGAATATTTGCTAAATGCTTTTAATTCATCTATGTCTAACAAGTTTGTTCATTTTGATAGTGCTTACAAACTTTGGAAATTCATAGAAGCACATCAAGGAAACTTGGAGGCGATCCGACAAGCTTTAGAGGATCCCGCTTCAAGTTCATATGGAGCATCATGCACATGAGCACTAGGCGATAGCCCTAGTGAGGTTTGCGAGTTCGAACCCGATAATGAGTTATCTAGTGATGAACTTGCTTGTGCATCTAAGAAATTATTGCATGCCTATAAGAAATTGCAAAATGATTTTATTGATTTAAAATGCAAACATGATAATTTAGAATCCGATCATGAGTTGTTGATTTCTAAGTTTGATAATATTTCTAATGAGAATGTGATCCTCAAAGAAAAGAATGATAAATTAACTTCGGATCATGATTCATTGCTTTCAAACTTTGCTATTTTAACTCATAAAAAAGAAAATGCCATGATAGAAGTAGAGTCTATTAGAAATGAAGTTCTATCATTCAAAAATGATCATGTTTGCTCTACTTCTTATGACAATGCACACATGTCTCATGATGAATTGAATCTTGTACAAAACCGCATATCTTGTTTAGATTCAACCTTAAAAGCATGCATTGTAAAAAATGATAAGCTTATGGACTTGTGTGCAAAGTCCCGTGTTAACACTTCCAAATCAAACACCCATTATGCACACATGTATAGCAAAATTTATAAATGCTCTATTTGCGGCCGTAAAGGCCACTTAGCTAAATTTTGCTATGATGCACAAAAACATAAGAATATTAATCCTTCTTGTGCATCGCATAAGACTTCTTCATCACATTCACAAGTACACACACATATAGATCATCATAAACATGTCAATGTGTACAAATGTGATTTTTGTGGTCGATTTGGTCACTTGGCCAAATTTTGTTTTGATTTAAAGAGAGTTTCACATTTGCAAAACAATTTTAAAAGACCATCCATGTTTGCAAATGTTTATAATGTTTCACGTGCACAACCGTTTGGTCAACATAAGCAAATGCTTTCTTTCCATTGTACTTATTACAATCGGAAGGGTCATTTGAGTAATTTTTGTTATGACCGTGTTCGTGCACCATATGCGCCTAAGAGGGTTCATAACCTTAGGGTTTTGAGCTTTATTGATAGGGGTCATGTCCCTAAACAATCCGGCACCAAGAATGCTTGGGTACCAAAATAATTTTTAAACCAAGAATTTTAGTGTTTTTATTTTTCTCTTTCTTGGTTTTGAAAAATATATTTTAAACTTTTATGAAAACAATTCCTTTTATTGGTTAAATTCTTTTGTTTTCATAATCATTGTTTTTACTTTGATGAGAGGTTTGCATTTATATAACCCTCCGGGTTTATTGGGTGTTTATTCCCAAATCATATTTACCGGATGATAGAATGATTATATGGGTTGGAACAAGCTTAAGAGCTTGATATATTGTTGCCTCTCTTGAAATTCTTTTATCAAAGATTTTGTTTTGATTGGTTGTTTTGAATTCATTATACCTCACTTATATGATGATATTTATGTGTTTGTGCTTATGGATCATCTATTCGTGGTTTATAATATATTCTATGAGTGGTTTGATCAAGTTATACAAAGAAATTTTTTCTTTATTGATCAAACATTGGTTTTGGACTCAAATCTTGATTTATGATCTCATAAATTACTTTGTTTTCATTTGAAAACTTTTTGCATGATTCTCATGTTCCTTCTCTTTTGATTTCATAAATCTACTCTTATACATGTTTTTTATGTTCTTTGATATGAGACACTATGTTCATCTTGATATATTTATATATGTTCTCATTATCTCTTGAATCTGAGTTGTATTTAGCATGTATGCATACTCACATGTTTGCCATGATCTTTTATTGCTTATATTTTATATGACTTTTTGATAGGGGGAGCAATCTCTATATATTTCTATGTGTTATACTCACCCATGCATATTGATAGGGGGAGCTTTCGCTCTCTTAATTCTTTTGTTCCCTTTTTGATGTTGTCAAAGGGGGAGAAATATTGTGAGTATATTCTTTCTTATTTATATGCATGATATATTATACATTGTATATTCATTTCATTTCATGCATATATCCTTTTTGTAAATTGTTTGTCATCATCAAAAAGGGGGAGATTGTTGGCCTTCTTGTTTTGATGATGTTTAACAAACAATTTACCACTAATGTTGTTTGTCTAGTATTTGTGTTTTCTTATTTATTATAGACAAACAACGAGTTAGAGGATGGATGGAATAGAGCTTCAACGATCATATCCAATAGAGGTTGGAGGAATAGTGGAGTGAAGCCTTGCAATTCAAAGTTAAAGATCAAGTTCAAGCTTCATCCGTGAGATTACCAAGAAGAGCTTATTGAAGATCAAGATCTAGCTTGGGTAACTTAGTTTAGGTTTTATATTATGTGTGTTAAATACCTTAAGCTCAATATCATATACACACACGTATTTGGTTTCTATGTATATATATAGTTATATATATACATGCATGGTTTTGGGTTTTCATGCTTTGGACACACTTGCAAAATACATGAGTTTTCATAAATGGAAATTCAATTTGAGAAATTCTTTTTCTAACATGTTTGTCTTCATGTTTATAAACATTTCGCAAAATTTCATTAAGTTTGGAATTGATTTGTTATGTTTAATGGAATTTACAAAATCATGTTTTTCGTTCGTGCATGTTCGTGCATGTTTTACAAAACAGATGAGTTTTCATAAATGGAAAGTGATATTCAAGAAATTCTTTCTTTGACATGTTTATCTACATGTTTAGAAACTTTCCTTAAAACTTTACTATTTTTTGAGTTTATTTACTGTGCCCAATTGATTTTACAAAATCGTGTATGTCTGCAGTTTTTCAGAAACTGTAAATCTGTATTCAAACATTTATTTATCTCAAGTGGGAAATGATTTTTCATAAATTCTTTCTCTAACATGTCATTATACATGTCTAGAACCTTCCCACAAAATTTTATAATTTTTGGAGTTGATTTACTATTTTTAATTGATTTTACAAAACTAGATACACAAAATTCCAGACTCTGCCAAAAACCTGTATTGTCTGTTAAGTCGACTTGAAGTCGACTTATAGGCTGAAAATTTGGCTGTAACGGCTAGTTATAAGTCGACTTATCACTGTAGCAAAGTCGACTTATAACTGCATAACGGCTAGTTTTCCAGACTCCTTGTTTTTCGGGTTGTTTGTCCTTTTGCTGAGTTTTTCTTATGTTTTGGGGTCTCCTATATATACCCCCTTATACCCAGCTCTATAATATCTAAGAGAATATTTTAAAAAGAGTTTAACAAGGGTTTAAACCTTTTTAGTGTTTGTTTAAAAGAGTGCTTAAAAAGCTTTTAAGCAATTGAGAGTTTTTGGGTTTGTGAAATCAATTTCACAAGAGCTTGAGGAGATCCTATTGGTGCTTGAGCATCCAACCATCCTCCCTCAATCTATTGATCCATTGAGAAGTTTTCTAAACTCTATTTCTAGCTTTTGTATCTATTTGTTTTGATTATCATTTCATTAAAGCTAGTTTTATATTGAGTTTAGATTTGTTTAATCTCATTGTTACACACACCCACTTGAGCTTATTGTATTTGCATTCATAATATATTTAGGGTTGTGAGAGATTGTAACATTGAGTTGTGCTTAATTGAGTTCTCGCCTTGTATGAGAGAACAAATCATTTGTTGTTAAATTGAGAGTATTGTAAGGTTTTCGGTGAGCTAGAAAACCGAGTGTGTTGTGAAGTTTTCGGTGAACTAGAAAACCGAGTGTGAGGAGTGACGTTGATCGGTGAGCGTTAAAAACCGACACTGTGAGGTGTAAACGTTATTCGGGTGAGCATAGAAAACCCGGTTTTGATAGTGGATTTCTCCCTGGGAGTGGGGAGCGGAGACGTAGGACGGAAGGTCCGAACTCCGTGATCATATTGCTTGTTTGAGTGTGCTTTGGCATTCATTCATATTTATGTTCATATCTTATAACGCCATTGTGCATTGCTCATTTATTTCATCCACTATTCTTGCTTATATCTCTCGTATGTCTATCTTGCAAGAATATATTTGTTAAGTAATTTTAATTGGCATTTAATCGGATTAGATTAGCATAAGACCCTAATCACCCCCCCTCTAGTGTCTAACACAGAGTTTAGGACCGGGCTGATGTGCAGCGTATGTCCCATCATGCGCCTCTTTTTGTGCTTGTTCTGCCTCTTTATTGGATAGACAACGGAGTAATAAACCATCATACGACCATCGATATAACATTTGCGCTGTAGCGTTGTAGTAAAATCTCGGTGCTCTTCACCGAATCGAATCCCTTTCTCTTACATCTTCAGGTAAGATACCATGTAGGACATAATCGATAATAGGGAAATGCTAATCTCGAACTTCGGGTTCAACTCTCGTTGAGTGTGCTTCTTTGGCAATCAAATCATAGATTGGAACAATAAGCTGGTGAGTTCTCACTGTAATTAATTGCTCTGTTTCGGGAGGCTGAGCCAGAGATACCGACAATACCGCCAATGCGTCTGCATATGTATTTTGGAGATGTGGAACGTACTCGATGAAAAATTCTTCAAATAAGCTTGCCATCTCGATGGCTACCTGGTAGTATGGAATCAGATCTCAATTTCTAACTTCATACTCTCCTCGTATCTGATTAACTACCAATTGAGAATCGCCAAAAGCTTCAAGGTATTCGACCCCCCAGCTCTTTGGCAAAATTAAGCCTAATTATTAATGCATTGTACTCGGCCACGTTATTAGAGCATGGTTCGATCAACGAGTATGCTCTAGGTAAGACATGCTTTTCCGAGGAAACTAAAACGACCCCCACTCCTGAGGAAATTTTAGAACATCTGGGTGCGCTCGCCACATGGGTTGCCCAGGAAGCCCCATCGAAGTATAATTGCCACACTAGTTGATGTGACGTGGTATTAACTTCGTGAGTTTCATCCGGCAGATCGTCGTACAACTCGGCTATATCTTTTGTAGGGTTTACCGCTAAAAGATTGCAAATAGCTTGTCCCTTAACAGATTTTTGCTGCTTGAAATGCAAATAATATTGTGATAAGAGTAATGACCACCTAGCTAAATGCCAATTCATGGAGGCCGGTTGAGTCATGAATACTCGAATTGGGTTTACGTGGAAAATGACATAAATTGTCTGTCCAACTAAATAATTTTGCATTTTTTGGATTGCGAATACCAGGGTGAGGCATTCTTTCTCGATCATCGGATAGCGAGATTCGGCTCCTACCAATGTACGACTTAAATAATACACAGCTTGTTCGTGACCGTTATCGTCATCCTGTGCAAGCAATGCACTTAACGAATGGCTCGTTGCTTTGACGTAAATCAAAAACGGTCTGCCCGATTTTGGTGCAACGAGAACAGGTGGATTCGCTAGATATGTTTTAATATCCTCAAACGCCTTTTGACATGCTTCATCCTAAATAAATGACACGCCTTTCTTTGTGAGTTTAGAGAATGGTTGATATTTTCCGGATAAGTTCGATATAAACCGACGGATATATGCCAATCGACCTTGTAGCCCTCTGAGTTCTTTAAGATTTCTAGGGGGTTGTAGTTCATGTATCGCCTTCACCTTATCAGGATCAATATGAATACCTTTTGTAGTGACGACGAATCCAAGAAATTTATCGCTAGACATCCTAAGGAATGATTTAGTCAGATTCATCTTTAACTGATGGGTTCTCATAAGATCGAACATCGTCTTTAAATCATTAATGTGGTTATTTTTATCATGACTTTTAACAACCAGGTCATCAACGTAGCATTCAACAGTCTTTTAAAGGTGCTCTTGAAAGATCTTTGTCATTGCTCGTTGGTATGTGGCGCCGACGTTCTTCAAACCGAAAGGCATAACAGTGTAACAGAAGACACCAAGGGGTGTTCTGAATGCAGTATGCTTTTCATCATCTGGGTGCATCTTAATCTGATTATATCTAGAAAATCCATTCATAAATGACATTCTCTCGAACCCGCATGTGTTGTCAATAATGACATTTGTAATTGGTAGAGGAAAGTCGTCTTTAGGGCAGGCTGTATTTAGATCTCTAAAGTCAATACAGATTCTGATCTTTCTGTTCTTTTTAAGGACTGGAACGATATTGGCTAGCCAATCCGGATGTTGTTCTTCTCTGATGAAGCCTGAATCAATCAGTTTCTTAACTTCAGCTTCTATTGCCTCTATAATTTGCGGACGAAACCGTCTTTGTTGTTGTTTAATGGATTTAACATCCGGTTTAATGTTAAGGTTGTGCATTGTCACATTTGGGTCAAGTCCCGGCATATCTTCGTAATTCCAAGCGAAAACGTCGATATACTCTCTAATAAGGGCGATTAGTTCTTCTTCCTCATATGGTGGAAGATCGTCACTAATAAATATGGGTTTTGGGTTAATTTCGTCACCCATATTAATCTGGACTACTCTATCCTCAGTAGGAGGCTCTCTTTGTTCAAACCGATCACCGTATTGAACATTCATGTAGTGTACCCAGGGGTCTTCCCAAGTGGGTAATTGATCATCTTCTTCTATAGTAGAAGGATCGACTACGGTCATGTTCGACATTAATATTTTGAATGTTTCTCCGATACTAGTGTCAGAATCCCAAGTTAAAGTATCGGATGAATACTCACTTTTATTTGTCAACTGGTTAATGATTTGCCAGTAATATTCATCATCAGATGACGAAACGTAACCCAGACCCCTTTTAGGGCTGTAGTAATGGTCCGACTTTCCTTTTGGCACATAGGCAGGACGGGGTGGAACCCTGACACCTTGACCAAAACGAAGACCTTCACCAAGTGTAAGGTCATATCCTTGTTTCCTCATGTAGTCACTTGCTTATGAACTATACCGAGAGAAATGTCGTCCGGGTTCTTCATCATCTGAATTAGTGTTCAAGAAAAGATCGGGAGTAGGGGATGGTTCCCCCTTTCCAATAACTATTTCTTTTTCACCCCCTGTCTTTGCGGGTAGGATCATAGTTGTTCCGAATGAATTTTGGATGTGTTTCGTCGTCGTACAAGACGAACGAAGTGACATGTATAGACTAGGGTCGTCATACAATTCTTGCATTACATTATCGAGACAACACGAGTACTCTAAATCATCATTTATTATTTCATCGGTAAGTTGCCAGTTACAACTTTCATCCGACAATTCATCACCGTCAAGATCGATTACAAGAGGTTCAATTTCATTTAGTACAAGACCTTCACTATAATCGAGCCAAGCTTCGGTATCAGCTTCTTCTTCACTGTCCGTACCATGGGCCGATGGTTCAGTATCGGATTCAGCACCATAAAGAAGGGAGTCAGTAAAATAATTTTCTAACCCCTTAAATGGTTGCTTATCCGCGACCACCATCTTGACCTCGTTATTAGTGTCAACATATTTTAGACACTGATGGAGGGTGGAGGGAACTATGAGATTACTATGGATCCATGTGCGACCCAACAGCAAATTATAAGAAGTCTCCGAATCGATCACATAACAAGTAACCTCTGACTTCAAGTCTCCAAGTTGACACTTCACCTAGATTTTTCCCAACGGCCTTTACCCGCTAGTATTCAATCCGTAAATGACGGTTCCTGTAGAGGCCAGCTTGTTGGCGGGGATTTCGAGGTGGTACATCAATCGAAGTGGCATGATGCTAACAGCGGAACCCGGATCAACTTGAATCCGGTTGACAACGCTCGAGCCGATATATCTAGTGAAGTATAAGGGCCTATCATGTTTAGAATTCTTGACTTGCATATCTTCTTTGGTAAAAGTAATGCAAGGGAATTTTGTAGCAGCCAGATTGCAATGCTAAACTAATGACTCTGGCTCTTCAGGGGTTAGCTTAATCTGAGTGAGAAATACCTCAGAATCAGCCAATGCTTCTTGTAAAGCTTCTCTGGTTTCCTTCGAAAGGCGTAGTAATTCGTACAGCGTGATCCTTACTGGGATATTAGCCAACTGAGCCTTGACGTCGAAACGGTACGGAGCGTTCGAGCTTTCCGGTTTATCTCGTCCAATCGGTCGATTGAAATGAGACTGCCTCAGAACTTGAACCTATTTATGTTGGGGTTCTTTCTCCTTTTGTTTAGCTAGTTGTTGAGGTTTTTCAGCAGCCACAGGAGGAGTTGCAACTACCCCCAGTTCTGTAAGGGTTTTAGCATTTGGGTTAGAGATTTTAGGATACTTATAATGTTATTCGTTCCCACCCCTTGTAGCAAAAGATTCTTGCTCTTCCTCAGAAAGCGGTAAAGATGGAATTTCTTCGTCATTCTTCTCAGGAATTGCTGAAGCTCCGAAACAAGACTTCTCCTTCCCTTTGTTTTTCAGTTTCTTCTTAGACGAGGATGTTGTCCATTGTTCATCTTCAAGCAAATCAGGATGAATCCATAGGATTTTGCCGTTTGGTGTTGTATATGACACAAGTCCCTTCTGGCGCTGTCCATGAGGGTCATCGTTGATGATTTGAATTTTGACTTTTGATATAGGTTCGGGTTAGAACCAGGATAAAGTCACCGAGCCGAAACTAATAGACACCGCATTCGTACCCACTTTTTTCTCTTTTGGTTTTGGCGTCATGATACCAACATCGATCAAGGTTTGTATTTTGTCTTTTAAGACATAACACGCCTTGGTAGGATGATGAACCCTTTTGTGGTATGCACAATATTTCGTGTCATTAGTCTTCTTTGCTTCTTATTGATTCGTGACTGGTGGAAGTTTGATCTTATTGTTATCCAATAGATACTTGAAGATGATCGGAACTTCATCGTCTTTGAAAAAATACTCTTTCGGGAATCTGGGTTCCGAAGCTTTAAGCTGCCTCGGGGGCTGCTGATTTTGAAGTGGTGCCAACTGGAAAGATGACTGTTGCGGTTGTTGTTGTTACGACTATTGTGATGTTTGATGAGCATCAACAGCAGCTGTGGACCCTCTCCCTCTGCCTCGAGGGTTAAAATTTTGTTTTTGGGGATTAGCTGGTGGCTGACCCCTTTCAAGCTTCTTCCTCTTGAGGAAACGTTCGGCTTGTTCTCCTCTCACTTTCAATTCTTTCCATGTTTTAGAGGGAACAACCCCCATGACTTCTAGTACATCCAAAAACAAGTTATTATGACATGTCTGAAGAATGAACTCCTCCGTGAGTGGATCCCGACAGTTTACCACCTTGTTTCGGAATCGCTTGACGAAGACATCAACTGACTCCCCATCTTTCTACTTCTTGTCTAGTAAAGTGCCGATGGAGACTTCCATGTCGTCATCGAAGAAATTGGTTAGGAACAATCCTTCCATATCATCCCAGTTGGTTATACTCTCCGGCTTAAGACGACGATACCAATCGAAGGCGGGGCCACGAAGAGTCCCTAATGAATGATCGTACCATCAAAGCTTCATTCCCTGAGATCGCACCAAGATGAGATTTGAAATAGATTAAATGTTGCATAGGTGAGCCCCTGCTATCAAAAGGAGTAAAGTTAATTAGACTAAATTTTGAGGGATAAGGGATCAAGTCCTATTCCCTTGGGTAAGGATATGGAATGCCCGTTTTCTTCACTTCCTGGGCTGTTATCAGAGCATTAACTTTGCTCTCAAGATCTTGCATCTTCTTATCTTCTTCCTCACTCTTGTTTAAATAGATTTGAGAAAGTTGAGTAGATGACTTAGCCGGACCACTTCCAGCATTGTCTTTATCAGGAAGCGGATCCGCAAAGATAGTTTCATCCACCTCAGGATCACTATCAACCTCGGTTATGCGCACAGGTGTGGCATTACGTTGGTTAGATTCATCCTTTTGACTTGGTTCTGGTTGATGTTGTTGAGCTTGCAGATCTCGTATCTGTTGCATCGTCAATTCCATCTTAGTCTTTATTTCAGCTCTGATTTCTTCGCGTTGTTTAGCTAATGCTTCTTGTAGTATCTGAGCCAATTGATCTGGTGTAATTGCAAATGATTCCCTGGCTTGTCCAACACTGGATATAGTATCATCTGAAGCAACTGCAGAATAGGTATCTGAAAGTTCTTCGTCCGAAGATAAACCTTCGTGCATTTTCTTGTAATCTCGACGTTGGTTGGCTCTTCTTTGTAGCCGTGACATCCTTTGAGAGAGGCCCTGCTCAACTCTCACTCCTGGAGAGAAATCAGGATCTTGGTTGATTGCATGTTGCTTTTTTCTGTTGGTCATATTAATAGCGACCTTCGGAAGTTCATCTTCTTGCACAGCAGGTTTCTTTTTCTTGAAACGTCTCATCTTGGGTTTTGACATCTCAGTGGAAAGTCTATGAAATACGGAAACTATTGGTGATTCAGCTTTAGAACAACCGCATTCTGTCAATATAGCCTTAATGAGCCTTTCGCACGCGCAATGAGACTCCGTTCCTCGAGTAACTCTTTTTCGTGATTTGTTAGTTTGATAGTACAGCTCATCATTACCATGATTCGAGCAACCTATCTTTTGTTTTTGAACCTTGTTGACATGTACAGGATGATTGGCCATCGCCTCTGGGCGATCCAAGGTTGTATATTTAAATTCATCCTTCTGTGGGGATAAATTATTTACAGGCCCTAGACGGGAATAAATTGATATCTTCCCTTCTTGCGCTTGTTTTGTTCTGACAGGAGGCTATTTACGACCCCCAGCGTAAGAAACTACTAAGGGTTTATTCGTCAGATCCGAGTGTCCCTTGATTGGAGTTTTGCCTCGCTCATCAGGTAAAGGACCGAGACGATCCGCCATTATGATTTTGAATTTTGACAAGTCAGGACTAACCCAGGGCTTCACTGGTGGTGGAATAGACACATTTGTAGTAGACGGGCTAGGAGTGGACGTCGATGGAGTCGAAGAGATGATCTTGTGAACCTCTTCTTGGCCATGGCAGAGTGTGATGACGCGGCTGAATGATGTGTCGCGACAGCGGAGACTGTCGCGGTTGGAAGAAGTGTCGCGGCAGTTGTGACTGTCACGGTCAAAGGTCTTGCCACGGCAGTATGGACTCCCGCGGTTGAATGGGGAATCTCCCTGATTCAATTCCCAAGCATGTTTGGTTTTGGGAATCCAAACCTTGCAGTTCTTTGGTGATTTTTCAGACACCATTTTCTTCTTCCCTTCTTGCGTTTGTTGATGAAGGGCACGATTACGAGTGGCGTTTATACAACGCTTTTGTATGCGTTCTTTGAGGGTTGAACGTGCTCTTTTAACGAGGGT
This sequence comes from Asparagus kiusianus, assembly GCA_022839385.1. Taxonomy (NCBI): domain Eukaryota; kingdom Viridiplantae; phylum Streptophyta; class Magnoliopsida; order Asparagales; family Asparagaceae; genus Asparagus; species Asparagus kiusianus. Next base: position 154,088 of record BQKN01000989.1, read on the forward strand.
CAATTCCTCCGTCGTAAGTTGTGTAGAGATGTGAGTGTTCTGCCGTTGGGGTAACTGGTTCACTTTATGCTTCCTTGACTCTAGGTCCGTATAGTAATGGACTCCGTCGGTTTGTTGTAAGGCCTTAGCCAATTGACGAGCACGGCGCTGACGTTGCCTCTGACGATCCCTCTTCGTTAGTGCCAGTGAATTTTGGTTCAAAGACCCCTGAACTGGTGAAGGGTCATTTGGAGCAGATATGTTGCAAGTAGAGTCTTTAGAAACAACTGGGCAAGAGTCTTCACATGTGGCTTTTACCGAAGTTGAAGACTGGATAACCTTTCTGGAAGACGAAATCTTTCTGCACTTATGAGGCGAGGAAGATTTTGAGGATGAGGATGACAGATACTCCTCGAACTTTGCTTGATCGAACTCATATTCGATCTCTTCATTGATCACAATCTTGATCGGCTGTGACACTACGGCCTCGGCAGCGAGACCGTTGTCTCCCACTGTGGTCGCCAGTTTGTTTTCGTCGAAAGTTTGCTTCATTGTGGAATTCATTATATCTTTAGCCGATTACAACAAATTCAAAAGAAATAGCCTTTTTATAAGACTTCTCTTACACAACAAAAGAAAATTACAACTTTCTAGAAAATAACAAAAAAATCATTTATCGATTTCTATTTTGTGGAACTTTGCTTGTGCCAGGAGTGCTTTGGCTCGTGGACCACCGATTCACAAGATTCTGATTGAATTGTGAAGGCTTTGGGGATTCTTTCTTCGTTTATCGAAGTTAGAATTTGAAGCGAATATCTTATCGATGTAAGATGTTCACTCTTCCAAAGATTAAGTCAATGCTTAAATCTCTAGGAATTAACGAAAGCTTCTTGAAAGTGTTTGTGAGGAAGCAAGACTCTCTCTCTTTTCCCAAATTCACCAAATGCCCAAGCTTATCTTCTCTAATTGCCTTAGATCTGCTCTCTGTGTTTTGCTTCGTGTCTAGGAAGGTATTTATAGGGATAGGGGCCTCTAACTGTTGAAACGGGAGCCAAATAACCACCCATCACGTGTTCTTTGGGCGCGTCAGTCTTCGTTGCCGCGGCCATTGGCATGTCAGCCTCTATTGTCTTGGCTGCAGAGGTGGTTCCAGCCACGTTCTATCACGTTCTTAACTGTTCTCCCACGTCTTTAGGCCCACGAAACACCACTTTTCTCGGTTTATAACCACCCTCCACGTTAGCACACGTTCTCCTTTTGTTATAATGCCACGTGGACTCTCAGAAGATGCTCAAAACCGTTAACAAATTACAAAAAGGCCATCTCATGAAGACGCGCGCCACGTTCTACTGCTGCGCATACGCACGTCACGAAACACTGTCACGCATACGCGCGTCACACTTCGCCGCCACGCTTTACCACGTCACCATAATCTGCCACGCCTTACCGCGTCACCATAGGCTGCCGTGCCCGTGCGTGTCGCCATGCGTTGTTATGTTAACACGTGTTAGTGTATTTTGTCACATGCATGCACATTGTTCTCTTCTTAGTCTTGAGCTGTATTCGGATATCCATAAGCATTTTTTGATGCCTACAATAAGTTCTTTCAACGACCCTCTAACTACATTATGAGGTTCTTTTATAAGTTCTTTCAACAACCCTCCGGACTACACTATGAGGTTCGGTTATAAGTCCTTTCAACAACCTTCGAGCTTCGGTTACAAGTTCTTTCAATGACCTTCGGCAATGCCTTTTGTACAACTTATTTGAGCCTTTTACAATGGTGTTAAACTTTGATTCTTGTTGTTGATGTTCCATCTTCCGTTTCTTGGTATGAAGTCTTCCTTATGCCCGACTTTCAAATTTGGTGTTGGTAGCACCCGCCCATCTGCTTGGGTAAACTAAATACTAATAGAAATACCACAAGCCCTGAGCATAGGATCAACATCTTCCTCTTTCCAGCAGAACATGGATGAGTTACAGAGTGAAATGACACCTTTAAAATAGTTGTTGATGCACATGAGAAGAAGGATAAGCACTTCAGTGGGTATGTGAAGTTGCCACATAACCCAAGGTCCAAATGAAGGGTTGCATGTTGGGAGGAGTCAGCTTCAGCCACGCGAATTTTCGATATTCACACCATGTTGAAGGAGTAAATAGGATTGGAACTATGATATCTCTTTGGGGTTGCACTCGAAAGTCCAGCAAGTTGCTGAAACACATTCTGATTTCGATTCTGAAAGATTGAGAGATTCTTAAATGCGGATGACAGAAAAGCTTAAAGCTGTGAAGGGGATAAGGAAGGGAACAATTAAAAGAGGAAACTCCTCTTAGTCATTTTGTAACAGGGCTCAAAGGAGAAGATAATTATTCTTCTTGAAGAGTGATGGCCTATTTATAGGTAGTGGAGCTAACTAAGTAGCTAGGATCCGTTACGCGAATTCCTAAGTGCCAGATGGTCAAGGGAACGTTAGAATCGAAGTGACGCATTCAATATGTTCGTACTTAAGGCAAATAGAGTATGATTTGGAGAAGCAAATTAAGTATTAAATGCTTATGGTTATCCCAACAAAGCGACGAATTCATATGAATCAACAGCTCGGGAATTATTGGAGTCCAATCGACTTCATTTAATGAGATTAATTCTCATTCCAAATTCCAAAACGACGAAGGTCACTATCTTAATTGAGTTTGAATTTCGAGACACAGTTGGGACCGGTTTGAATCTCGTCTTTGAAGGCCAAAATGACGAAGGTCACTACCTCGATTGAGTTTGAACTTCGAGACTCAGTTGAGACCAGTTTCAACCTCGTCTTTGAAGGCCAAAACGACGAAGGTCGCTATCTCGATTGAGTTCAAATTTCAAGACTCAGTTAAGACCAGTTCGAACCTTGTTTTTTAAGTCCAAAATGACAAAGGTCGCTTTTTCAATCAAAGTTCGTTAATCGGGACTTAGTTGGAATCAATCGAACCTCATCTTCAATTTCAAAACAGACGAAGGTCGTTATCTCAATCAAACTCTGATATCGAGGTTAAATTAAGATGCTTTGAACCTCATCCTATAACTCGGTCGAGATGTTGGCTCATGTCGATTAACACAGTTTTGAACCTCGTCCCAAAATACTAAGACTTGGTTGTCGACAGTCACCTCGTAGTTTTTGAAATAATGAAGTTCGTTGAACCTCGCGTTAGAATTATGGAGTTCATCATGACGTCTTTAAAAAGTTCCAAGTGTTGAGACTCATTAAGACAAGTCTTATGCATTGCCGACTAATGAACTTTATTAAAGAAGAGCAAAAAAATTGCACAAACGAGAAAGTTCACTGATAAAAGCGTAACTATATTGATAAAATATCATTACAAATGTTTAACAGTTTGGTGGATTTCCTCAGCAAGTCAGCTTATGGATTCTTGGTGTGCCGCTTTGAACTCGGCCATCACTTGCTTGTGCAAATCATCATCAGAAGACACTTTCATATTGCTTATGGTATTGCTTAACCTATCCAAATCATCAGACTCAATCGAAGCAGTGTTTGATATTATGCCTATTGGGTAGTCAAGGTTTGCTGCCTTTCTGTTATGCTCTTCAACTCATTCTCTGCTTCTGCTAGCTTAGCCAAAAGGTCAGCAAGCGCACCTCTATAAGATTCGACTAAGCGTTGCTGGTTGCATTCAATGTTAGAGACTTTTTTGTTATCGCTGGACAACTTTTTGCTGATTTCCCTGAGCTCTTTGACCTTCTGCTTCTTCTTAATCACTTGGCGTTCAAGCTCGAATAGAGAATCATCCCTATGCCTCAAGAGCTGCATAGCATGTTCTTCAACTATAGGGAGTAGGGACTGATTGTGCCGATCTTGCCACTTCTTGAAAAGGCTTTCAACCTTTGCCAAATGTATCCAATATGGTAGCATGGCTATATCGCTAGTCAAGTCTTGCATCAGATGCAGAAGAGGTTCCAACACTACCTTAATCCCGACAAAATCCCCATCATGATCTAATACATGAGTAGGGGATTCCTTTAGAATGGTGAGGAAATTATTCTGGACCATCGACACTCTAAATTCTTTTGAAAAGTCAAAAGAAGAAGAGGGCGTAACATGGGAAGGCACCGCTTCCGACTGGCCAGCAGACGTAGCTATTATTTTTGTATAATTTGATGATGAGGTAAATACAACGGTTGCCGCAATGTTTGTAGGAGCAACAATGATAGTGGCAGGAGTAGGAGCAAATATGGTTGAGGATAGAGTTAGAATTTCCGTTGAGGCGATAGAGCTATCGGGTACAACACTCGTAGTCGTTTCAGCCCCGGCTCCAGAAGCTACACCTGAAACAACTTTGGCTCCAACAATTGTTTTGAAAGCAATAGCTGTATCCGCAGCTGCTCCAGTTTCAATAGTTGCGGTTGGAGCAACCTCACCTTCGGTTGGAATAATAGGGGTAACGGGAGCATCCTTAGCAGTTGCACTTGGTTCACAGGGCGGTCTCACGCGGAGCTGAGATAGTGAAATGTCATCCTCAGTCTCTAACTTCGTGTCAACTCTAATTGGTTCGACGGGAGGAGGGAGCATCACTGGAGCTCCTCACCTTGGCTTATTCGCAATGCGTTTGAATTTTCACAATAACCCCGATCCCTTGGACTTCTCTCCCACTTGCCTCGAAGCTTCAGCTCCTTCAACTTGTTCTGTAGAAGGAATGTTGGAGATTAAACATCAATAAAGTAAAGCTTACGATAAGTTAAGACTAGCATACCGATGGGTCCTATGACGGGGTTGGGTTCCCTAAGAATAGCTTAGTGGATTGACAAGGGGAGAGTCTACTCTCAGAGTCCTCATGCTGAAAGTGCTCAAATGACTCATCAGCACGAGCGGGATCCCTAAATTCACCAAAAGCAGCTTCGGCTCCAAGTGTCTCATCCTCCCAGGCAGCGGTAGGTATATTACTCCCGTATTCATCAAAACACCAAGATCTCGCAAGTGTGCTCTCATCCAGAGCCGCATCCACCTCTTCTTGAGTCTCATGAGGACTAGAAGGTTTGTATTCTTCAACACCGACATTTTTCTCGGCATATAAGAATTCTTTGAGTCCTGGTATGTGACTCCTATTAGAAGCGTTCCTAGATTTGTAACAGTACTGAATGAAGTGTAGTCTTGACGAGTTAATGTTGAATTTTGGGATCATCACATTTACCATGAAATGCCACTTGCAATAAGTAAGTGTTGTCCGGGGCTGAGGATCCTATTGTGGGAGTGAGAAGAGAGCACTTGTGCCTTCGGCGATGGTCTAATACCAAGCCCTTGCTCTGATAATTAGACTACAACCATCAAATTATAACTAGGTGTTTGGGTTGCTAATGTACAATTGGTCATAACCAAACTGGCGGGCAAAGCGGTAAGGCAGATAGGGCTCTCATACACACACAGGACCAAATCGATATATAAGATACCCAGGATGAATGTTCAGGAGCCACATGAAGCAACCATGTGATAGGGAAGTGTAGCCCTGGCCATTTGATTCGTCTACTATAGCTTGGCCGTAGCTGGTCCACGAAAAATGAGGAAAACACCGGTTGAAAGAAAAATTTTTATGATCCCAGAGAATGAATCTCACCAAGACCATATAATGCTTACTCCAATCTCTGTATGAAAGGAGTAATCCATCCCTCTACATGAGCAGAAGGCGTGCCAATAAGTGCGAGACAATGCATGACGAATCATGCCATGAGATAGGCGTAGGGCAATTATACTTTTGGGTTCTCAGCACCGTGGCAAAAAATGTAACATAAGTGCCACAATCCCCAATGAATATGGGCGATCATGGTAGGAAAAAGAGCATATTGATGATCGTGGGCCAAATAAATAACCAAAAATACCTCCTCTATTGGCAATACATCAAAACTGTCGGAAGGAACAACAATATGCTTTAGCCATAACATGAGATATCCTGCCAGTAAGGCTTGGAAGAAATCGGCTCCCCACTTTGAAAAAAGTAACTATCAAACATCATGCCTATCGGGTAACCATGCTCATCTGAAGATGTTACATAAGACATGGGTAGATTGGCAAGTACACGTTGAGATAGTTCACCCACCTCACAAGGACCCAATGGTACTATAGGGTCCTTATGATCCAAAAGGTAATACGCCCAGATTTTATGGCTGAGGATCTTTTCACCTTTCTTCTCAGCCAGTCCCTCCGTATTCATGCAAATGTTGTAATGACAGATTACTTCCTAGAAGGTTTTAACCACTTGAGGGTGTTTCTTCTCAAATTCGGTTAACTCCTTGTACGCCGGGACACATTCCTCATAAGAATATCTTCCGTATGGCAACCCAGAGACTTTAGCCATCTTATGAAGAGGAATTTCCAATTCACTATTTGGAGTGAAGAAGGTATGGGTGTCAGGATTATATAGCTCCAAGACACTGAAGAACTGGTGAGAGTTATTCCTTAGCCTGAGTTGCGTCGCGCTGATGGGTGTATAAAGCCCAAATCTCTGTAGGTCCCCCTAATTCTCCTACAATATGTATTCAGTAACATGAAGCCACCACTAGAAAGGACTCCAATGAGACCAATCAGGAGTCCTAAAGTCCTTAGTGAGGAATTGCCCCTTTAATTTAAGAAAATCCCGGTCGAAAGTGTTAGCCACTTTAGTTGTTTACTCGACAGGTAATTCTCTCTGGAATAATTAATCCTGGGTACAATCTAGTGATGAAGCGACTGCTACTGTCTATCTTGGCACCGCTTTTAGAGAAATGGCCACATATTACCCCATCTTGTGTTGGGGTTAAGTCCCAATCCATTTTCCTAGGGGAAGAAACAATCTTCAAGGCTGAAAGAACAATCATGTTCCATCTGAGGCAGGAACATACGATGCCCATTACAAGTCCTAAGCCATTGATAAGTGCCTAATTCCAATAAGACTAGATCCTCTGAAGAGTCTCCAAACAGAAAAGCAGGCTTTACGATGTAATCACGATCGACTGATTCCAAGGGAGCGTCTGTGATCAAACGCCTAAAGGTGGAAATAGAAGGTTCAGAAAGTAGTTGAAGTTCTTCTTATCCTTGATCCCTGAACATAGGAATGTTTTCGAGGGAGGAATACTGTAAATCATATTCCATCATTTGAGTATCATCTGCTCTGAAAGCACCATGTTGGGAAATTAGAACAGAGGGATGCAAAACAACACAAGTGATAAACCAAATTAGTCTAGAGGATGAGTCATTCCCAATGATACGAAGGTCACTCCAACAACAAACTTCGTTAAATAGACGAACCTCGTCTAATGACGAACTTTGTTAAATAGACGAACCTTGTCTAATAACGAACTTCATTAGATAGACGAACCTCGTCTAACAATAAAGTTCGAGCTCTGTTAGTTGAACTCATTTTATATCCTGGATGAACCTTGTCAGTAAAGACAAAGTTTGTCAATTTAAAGAACGTCGTCAGGGAAGATGAAGTTTGTTGGTCAAACGAAAGCTCATTTGACAAACATTGAGGATGAACCTCATCACAATAGCCAATATAGTTGGACATATGGAGTTCAATCGGCAAATGAGGTTCGTCAGAAAAAGACAAAATATGTTAAGATGACGAACTTCATCAAATCAAAAGACTTCATCTTTAAGATGTATTTCATCTCAGAAAGAGAGAAACTGTTCTCTCCCTCAAGAAACCCAAGTCTAAAATAGACAAGGTTCATCTACATTGAAACATAAATCTTGTGTTCAGATCTATTATCTGAGAAAGCGGGCGAAGCCGCCAAATCATCTGAAGGACTGGCACCTTCTTGTCCTTGCCTTTGTTTATAGCGGTTTTAGGAGCCGTTGGTCTCGGATTGGAAACTCTCCAAGAAGAAAAGTTTAGAATTTGGGAGATGAAGGGTTTTGATAACTCAAGTGATCAGAAGAAGAAAGGACTCTTCGTATGATGCACCATATAAATAGAGGCGGGAGAAATCAAATCAAGGGCTGAGATCTTTAATTGAGATCGTTGAATGAATCTCTTTCCCAACAAGATCTGCGGGCGAGATCCATGGAGGAGATCACAAGGCACTAGCTAGCAGCCACCTATTGGGTCTGTAAAAAGTGTGTAACAGTTACTGTTGATAAGGCTGAAAGGTGTCATACAGGCGTGAGTCTGACAATACTCACATGGAAAGGCGAAGGTCAACCAATTGCCGAACTTGGTGGTGAAGCTAACAGAAGCATTGAACTACAAACAATGAGGCTATGTTTATCCTAATAGAATTCAAAGTGTTTCAGACTCTATACAATCCAATTCAAGTCTGAAAACATTGAAGGGGGTTTTGTAGGCATTAAAAAAATGCTAAACCACAAGATATGACGAAGGTCGTCATATGGACGAACTTCATCTTGGTCAAAGAGGAGACTCATCCCCTAGGGAGGAGCCATATCAGAAACGAGGTTCGAAGCTTGTCATTGGATACGAGGTTTGAAGCACTTTGTTGGATACGGGATTCGAAGCTCGTCGTTGGATACGATGTTCGAAGCTCATCATTGGATACGAGGTTTGAAGCTCTTTTTGGATACGGGATTCGAAGCTCGTCGTTAGATACGAGGTTTGAAGCTCATCATTGGATATGAGGTTCATAGCTCATCACCAAACGTCAAGCTCATCAGTGAAGATGAGACTTGTCAAAAGGAAACTCACAAGACTTGCTACGCAGTTAGACTCAGCTGTCGAAGATGAAGTTTGTTAGTGAATACGAAGCTCGTCTAGATGACGTTAGTGAAGACAAAGTTCGCTATTCTAAAAAGTTGGCCTTAGCAGATGAACCTTGCTGCATATTAAGGGTTGTCCAATCAGATGAACCTTGCCATGAAGCAAGGCTTGTTGTTCGCGGGAGATCCAGCTGTAACAACTCCAAAGACCTAGTCAACCACTTGGGCTAAACTCCAAGAGCACGTTAAGTCCCATTAACTAACGTGGGCTGAATTAGAGGAGTCAATTACGCCCTCTACCCATAATTTTAGCACGTCAGTTATGTGTTGAAAGTCTATAAATAGCCATGAACTGCTATGAAGAAGGGACTTTTTTTGGAGCTTTTGGGAAGATTTTTGGCTATCGCGTGAAGAGAGATCGGTGTCTATATTCTTGTGATCTAAGCCACCATCAGAAGCTTTTATGATCTTGATCTGATCGTCAACGGGAAGTAATCTCGGCTTGAGCATCGAGAGAAGCATCCTTTCACCACCAAGAACAACCTTTTAAACAAAAGAAAAGTTAAATTAATCTTCTCTTCCTCTGTAATTGAGAGAGAGAGTGAGTGATTGTAAGGAATTCGTACTAAGCGATCAAACCTATTTCTTAAAACAATAAATCAATCAACTTCAATTTTATGACCTTACAAAGATAGCCTAGACTCCTACCTATCCCCACATCCAACACGACAACATCATCATCCCTTCACCTGTTCCACTACAGGATAGTAAAGATAACCTTTCGGTTCACTCTTTCCTCGATGACACTATCACCGACTATCTGTTAACCCCCACTCCTTTATATGTAAATCCTAAATTTATCCTCTCCAAAAAGCCTCATACATCTTCAAGTCCCCTTGTCACCATAAACCAGAAGATCAATGCTAGACCTCACACTGATGAAGATCATGGCGACAAGGAAGCACGCTGATGAAGATCTTGAAGATCAACCATTGTCTTTGCTCTAAGTTCCACCAGCTGTGGGTGAATGTAAACGACTATCTCTAAAGAGCTTGTACATTAATAGGACAGTTATGATTCATAAGTGTAGTAAATACAATCAATTTAGTTGGATTAATGTGTGAATCACATGGGAAGGCAGGCATATCACGGTGGAGATAGTCCTCTGGCTTACGTTTACACTGTATATCTATACAGTGTAAACGTAAGCCAGAGGACTATCTCCACCATCATATGCTTGCCTTCCCATGTGATTCACGTATGATCCAACTGAATTGATTGTATTCACTTACTTATGAATCTTAACTGTCCTGTTATTTGGACAAGCTCATTGGAGAGAGCTATTTATATTCACCCACGCTGATGGAACTTAGAGTAAAGACAATGGTTGTACAGGCAGGTCTCATCGTGTTGTTAAGCTTAGAGATCTGTTGTTAAGTTTACGGGTTGTTATTAAGCTTATTTGTTTGTTGTAAAAGTTGTTGCTTGATAGTATAGAAAATGGTTGCCTGATACAAGGTTGTTAATGCCTATGTTTATTTTTATTCAGAAAGATTATCGCTTGGCTGTTGTGATCAAAGTTATGGACTGGTTGCCAAGTTTAATAATTTATTGTTAAGTTTAGTGTTTTATTATTAAGCTTATGGAATGGTTGTTAATCTTGTGGACTGGTTGTCAAACTTACGAGACTAGTTGTAAAGCTATCGATTTATTATTAAGTTTAGCGTTTATTGTCCAGTTTGATAGTTATATTAGTATGTTAAGGTTACAGGATTGTTGTTAAGCCTAAATATTGGTTGTAAAGTTTGTGACTTGATAGTAAAAAAACGATTACCTGATACAAGGTTGTTAATGTCTACGTTTATTTTTGTTCAGAAAGATTATTACAGTAGTAAATATTTAATAACATTTACAAATGACAATGTTCAATTACAACCTGAAGTTTCTTCAATTCATTTTCAATTTATAAATCACAATGTTTAAGAAAATGAGAACCATACAAAAACAACATAGAAGGAATGAACAAATTTTCTATTTTTCGACTTCACGGTTCGATCCAATGTTTTCTTCAACTGTTTTGTTTTGGCTGTTATCTCGTCTTCAACGGGTAATTCTTGGTAAACTAGAATGTTCTTCTTCATCGCATTAGCATCGTGAGCCTAAGCAAAAAATTTGCATTGCTTATTTGGGAACTTTGCACATCCCTAGAAGTATCTATCTTTACTCCTCCTATTTTTGCACTGCTTGAGGGGTGTTGGTGTTTTGCAGAAACATTATATCTCTTCTAGTGCTTGAGACCATATTCATCTCATAATCTCAAAATAGGAATCAAGGGATGATAGATCTTCTGCTAAGGTTGTAGCATTGCTTTGGTCAAACTATATATTGCATTTGGAACAACAAGCTGGCCGTTGGAATATGACTGTGGGTATAGTCAGGCAGCTAGCCGTTGCAATATGACTATTGAAACATACTAATTTAAATGTTTTGTATTCGACTGAATGTTAACCTTTTCAACTAAAAGTTGTAATAGTTAAGAGATAATTAACATGTTAACATAAACAAGTACTTAACATCTTCGGCTGATACAAGGTTGTAAAGATGTTGGCTTGATAGTAAAGAATACATTTGTTTGATATGCAGTAGTAAATGTTTACATGTAATTTTAGTCTGGAAGACTATCGCTTGGCTGTTACAATCAAGGTCATGGACTGATTGTCAAGCTTATCAATTTATTGTGAATTTTTTTATTGTATTGTTAAGCTTATAGATTGGTTGTACAGTTTAGCGTTTTGTTTTTACGTTTATCCTTTTGGTTGTCAAGGTAACCAAAAAAGAAATCTCTCTCTCTGCATTAAATGCATTCCATAGTACCGTTTGTTCCTAAGATAGGCAGTCATTATCACCTGGCTCCTCACTATTCCCATCTAGCACGCGACAATTACCCTCGTCCCCTCGTGCGTGCCCCCTTTGTACCCCTCTTTCTCTTATTCAAAGCCCTTGAAAACATAAAAGGAGCATCTTCGTCATTAGTTGTCGTGTCAGGTGCTGGTGAAGGGACACCCTGTGATTGTTTTATTTTCCTCCTAATGTCCTCTCTTATAGTGGCTATTTCTAAACAAACCATTCGAAGTATAAATATTATAAAAATTTAACAACCTCTATCAAAACTTAACAATCAATTCGTAATCTTAACAACTGATGCCTATACATATGGTGAATAAGAAGCTAACCTATACAAGTTTGTGTCTCCGTATTATGTCCTATTGAATGGACATCATCCACCAGCATTATTTCCATCCTAGTGTCCTCGCGCTGAGTATCTATTTCTAAAAATATATAAAGTATAAATAATCAAATACTTAACAACCAATACATAGACATAACAACCAATCTCTAACATATAGTGTAAAAGCGAGCTAACCTGTACAAGTTAGCAACTCCTTCGCTGGATTGGACACCTTCTCTTCCTTGTTTATTTCTTCTTCAAAAAGTTGTATCAATGGGGGTGTTATCTGGTGGAGGTACTTTCCCTGACAAAGCATCTTCACTCTCCTTATTGATATTAGAAAAAATGATGGTGGAGGGGCTCACCCTGTTGGAGGGCCCTCGCTCTGCTTATTAGCTTCAGTAAAGAATGATTGATTAACTCCCCCCTTGTACTTTATATCAATGCCAACCACGATGCATGGAGTGTCTGATTCAAAAAATAAACAAATGAGCTTAGGTACTTTATTGTCAAAAAACTTAGCATCAGTTATATAACCTTAACAACTAACCCATATACTTAACAATTAATCTCTAACCTTGACAATATATATGTAATCTTGACATTAAATCCGTAAACTTAACAATAAATTCGTAACCTCAACAAACAATCCATATACTTAACAATCAATCTTTAACCATAATACTCAAACGTAATTGCAAGCCACATCGAACTTCTACAAGTTTACGGCTCCATTGCTGAACCGGACACTAATCCTGTAGGTCTCTTATCCTTATATACAGTGAGGGTCCTGGATCGTGCTTCACTGAGTTCCTCTCTCAGCCTCCTATTTTGGGCAGACAACTTAGCCACTTTCACAAAAAGATTGTTTATCTTCACACGATCGACAACAATCAGATCCTTGAATTTATTCTCGTTATCACGCCATAATACTTGGTTCATTGACGTGATGCTCTTCCAGTAGATCACTTGCTGAGACCATTCTATTTTCTTAACTGCCTCATTTGGCTACTCGATATCTTCATCAGCATCTTGTGGCATCACCTATGCAATGGACAGATAGAGTATTAATTATTAAAAAGATTAATTAATTAAAAAACAAATAAAATTCACAACTGGTAAATTCTTACAACTGCATCAATTGGGATATCATCTTCTTCTCCTCTCTTATTCTTGTAGAGAGGGTGTCTTGGGCCATGCACCCTGCCGGCGTCTACTGCAGCCCGTTCCTTAATTCTCCTCTTCTCTCTCTCTCTCTCTCTCTCTCTCTCTCTCTCTCTCTCTCTCTCTCATATTGTCTTTCTCCTTCCCTTGCTCCTTCCCCTACAAACCCCCCTCGATTCTTTGAGATTGGCCATGTTGCTGTAAAAGCTTTATCGTAGCTTTGCTTGCTTTAGCTACAATAGTGGCCGATCTCAAAGAATCAACAACTTCTCCTAGTCTCACCCAATTTGTGAGGGGAGGCCTCATCGTACATCCAACTGCTGGGTTCTTGATGCTAGTAAGTTCATAGTACCACAACTACACATTAGAGAAATAGAAACTTAACAAACACCTTTATCCTAATAATTAATAAGTAGCGCTAACAATAAAAACATAACCTTAACAACCAAACCGTAACCTTAACAACCAAACACGTAACCTTGACAACCAAACTGTAACATTAACAACTAAACCCTAACCTTCACAATCAGTAATAAAAGACATGATTACTTACACAAACTAGAGGGGTACACCCTTGCAGATATAAAGTCGTCTTCCCTGGTTTAGGATCCTTCAGTGTCCTCTCTATCACGTCAGATGTCTCACTGAATATATAGATCCCCCAAGATGTGTTTTTGGCCTGCTCGATGCTATCGACGTACTTGAATAAATGCCTAGGAACGCCGAGAACACTGCTTGGACACCAAATCATGCTCAGCTGATAGAGGATCTACAGCAGGACAAAGTCCTTCACATCTCGACGATCAGCTGATAGTACCAGCTTCAGGAGTAGTTGCTCCACATTACATCTGGTGGGGCCTCCTTTGGGGATAGATATACTGCTGTCACCCTCGGCCTCAGGATTATTAAAATACCTGGATCAAATCCTATTTTTCCTATCTCGGTTGTGGTCAACAAGGTCCTCCTCATTGGAGAACCATGTATGTTCCATTACCCACTCAAGGTTGAATGAGCAGGCGATCTCTTCTCTAGCATTCCTATTGGTGAAGAGGAATTTCTTCCTTTTCTCGTCCCACTGACTCAAAATATGCTCAAAGGTGGGAAGATCAACACCATGTGGGCCAAAATGGACGTAGTGTCTAAATACACTATCTTTATAAGCCACAAAGTGCCTTAACTCCATATGCTGCACCAAATTCCACTTGAACTCATGATAGGCACTGAAGCTGGCGGTAGGCAGCAACGTAATAGTTCGCTTTACCCTTTTTCTCAATAACAAAAACACAAGACATAAACAACAACCCTGTAACCTTGACAACCAAAGTCTAACCTCAACAACCAAACAACAACCTCAACAATAAAAGTATGAACCTTACAGGTTAACAGTAACCTCAACAACTAACAGACACCCGTAATTTTAGACCTTCACAAAAGACTAGGTGCATTATCAATTAAACCATAACCTTAACAACATAAAATTTATGGTAAAAAAATACTTTTTTAGCTGCCACGGGCTTCTCCTTTTCTCCTCTCTATAGATCAAGGAGCACTCTAGTGGCATCATTGGATGTAGCGGTGGTGCCGGTGCTTCCCTCTAGATCTGGACGGGGGCCTAAACTTAAATTTTAAGGTGGACTTCTGGGTTTAGAATGGCTGGTTGTGATGTCATCTAGAACATTAGAATTCACAACTTTAGCATCAGATTCAGTACACACTGCTGTTGTCTGGGATCTTTTTGAGATTTCGAACTGCTGGGCGGCATGGAGGCTTACTTTAGGGGTTGAATCGCCAACCATTTTTAATCCCTTTGCTTTTGATTCAGTCTATGCTTTGGAGTCGATTTATTTAGGGGTAGGGTTTTGAAATGAGTTTCTAGAGTCGGTTCACTTGGACAAAAGAGAGATGATAGGGTACGAATAACGAGGTAACTCATAACAGGGCAGTTTAAATCGAGGGTATTTTTAGGGATTTTATGAGTAGTTTAAATGGTGTTTCGCCTGGGGATTCATTTTGAGGGTTGTAAGAAAATTGTGGGGCATTTTAGGGGCAAAGCACCCGTTGAAAAAGTCTTGGGGGGAGGGAGGAGCACGTTTTCTTTGGTTTTGGGGACTGGAAGCATTTTTCCCTATAGGAGATTAAGGGGTGTAACTGACCCCTTAATTTACTCCTAAGTGGGGGAGTGATCCCCTCAAATCATGGGGAAATGAATTTGGAACTGTTCAGCTCACGTTTGAATATGTCAAACGGAGAGTTTGCTTTCTGGCAATGGGACGCAGAGTTGAGCTCTGTGTCAGAAGCTAAAAATGTAGTAATAAACACTACGTTCTGCTCTTTGGAATGCGGATGTGTGTAGGCATCGAAAATTGCCGATAGGTCCCCACTCACAGCTCGGTGTTAACGATCGACGATCGAACGACGCTACCCAGTTCACAAGAGCTCAAATGACGCCGGTGAGCGACTGAAGCAAACCGACGGATTACGTGAGCCGACAGAATGTCAGAATCACGAGGATACGGGTTGACCGAAAACCCCGCAATCACCGCAATTGGACCAACGCCCGCTGCGCCCCGATCACCCCACGGATAATCCAACCATCGGGGTCTACAGAGCTCGCCGTCACGATTCCAATGCATCCGAAATCACTCAAATCCGAGTTCGGACGAAAAGTCAACGGCGAGTCAACGGCAGGACAACGGCAGAACAACGGCACAGCCTCGGACTGCGTGGAGACACCCAAATGGGCCTCGGCAGGCCCGAGACACCCGAGGGGTGTCTTGGCAAAGCCAAGACACCCCAGGGGTGTCTCACATCAGCCCCCCCTCTCCTTTTGGCTATAAATAGCCCCCCTTGGCCTCCTTTGTGAAGGGCTCCTGATTTTGCACTCGATTCAAGGCTGAATTATCTTAGCCAAGGATCGTTCTGCAAGAAAGCGGCGAAGCCCTGCCGGAGTGAGGAGTCAGAGTCTGCAGGAAAGCGACGAAGCCCTGCCGGATCGAGGAGCGAGAGTCTTCATCAACCTTTCTTCATTCACCCCCTTCTGTCCTTGGTGTTGCCCTTCGCAGGCGACACTGAGAAGAGCTACTATCTCGTTTAACCGAGATATACGCTTTACGCTTCTAGATCTCACGTGGATCAACGAAGTTCTGCTTCTATATCCCACGCGGATAGACGAAGCTCTGCCGGATTTTCCCGGAAGGATCTTGAAGAGTCGGCGGTCCACGGATATCGACGTCCCCGTCACAGGCCAACAACCCACGCAAGCGAGACCGTACCAAACCGGGATCTCGTGTTTATTTTCGTTTAAGTTGTACCCCTTTGTTTTCATTTTATACTGTTGTAACGATCGAAGTTGTAACAGATAGCAAAGTAATGAAAACAGCAACTTTTACCGGAAACAATGTGAGCTCTGTGTCTGGCTTCTAGGATGTAAAGGTGCGCTTCATGTCTTGAATTGAAGAGACTATTGACTTATAGTCTCTTTTGTTAGAGCGTTGCGAAGATCATCATCTTGTAATCTCCGTCTTGGCTCCTTTGAATGTGAGAATCGTCAGATTGTAACTCTTGTTGTTGGTTGTGTAGACTGTTGAGTCAAAACTTGCATTAGTTGTCATGAAGATCGTTAAATTGTAATCTTTATCGATCTACGTAAAAGTTTTTAAATTGTAGCCTTCGTCTATTAACTTGAAAGCCGTCTAATTATAACTTCCATCATCAGATTTTTGATGTGAAAGTCGTGAGGTTGTAACTTCCATCATCAGCATTTGATGGGGATCAGCTAGCTGTAGTAATTTTTAGACAGCCTACAAATCCCCCTCTAATGTTTTTAAAAGTTTGCAATTGACCGGAATAAATTTTCGGAATACTTTGGATCCCTAAATTGATCTGGGATTTGTTGAATGATTGTTCACTATGTTTATTTCGAAAACATCATGAACTTGGTTATAGAAGTTTAGTTGAACAAGACCCACATGAGGGTATTTATGTTGCAACTCTGCTTGAAATCTTCCTTGGAATCAGGAGCAACAATATTCTCAGCAGCTATAGCAGGGGCCATAGCAACAACAAACTTGCTTCGATCCTTTAGATACTCCTTCACCCTTTCAGCTTGTGGGAAAGTGTATTCAGTGTCAACAACACTATCAAGGATGTTCTTATAGGCATTGATGAACACGTGAGGCACAGCTAGAAAAGTTGGGTAAGAGAGAGCTAGGGGTAGCGAAGCAACCATAAAATACCAGCTGCGAACTTGTCAATGAAGTCATCCTCAGTGAGGTTGAGCACCTCTGGGTCGAAGACAGACCTATTTTCATAGACAGAGAGAGCCATAAACTCATATGAGAAGGGCTTTATCCCAAGTTTGGCTAGGAGGGCAACCTCAGAGGAACACACTTTGTCTCCTTTCTTGAAGTTAAACAAGGATAATAATTTCAACAGTATCCTTGTTAATCTTAGTGAGAATGCTAAGTATTTAGAAAGAAGAGATTTGGGATGGATCCAACTCAGTGTTATCAGTGAGCACGATTAGAATCTGTCCGTACTCATCTAAGAGGCTGCATAGCTTCTTGTCATAGGCCAGTTTCTTCTCGGCTTTCATCACATTAATGGCCAGTGCTAGCTACTCAGTACAATAACCCTAATGGCAGTGGTAACTCGATGGGAGGGCTATGTAAAACCCTATAAATTTGAATATATGGTGATAAATACTAATAAATATGTTATATGGTTATAAATAACATATTTTGATGTTTGAGTATGCTAGGATTTGATTTGAGATCAAATCAATGTATATATATGAGTATAGAAGAGAGTCACGCATGAAACATGCATAAGCTGAATCTGTGCTCTTAGTAGTCTACTAGTAAGCTTAGTAGTCGACTACTAAGGCTATTAGTCGACTAGTCGGGCTGATTTCTAGATTCTTTTTGGCTTTCAGGTTAGTTCTGGGCCTAGCTTCATATATGTGTATATATACATATTTAAAACTCTATTCCTGCACTTTTCACATGGGTTCATAGCCACCATCTCCCCTCAAACTCTAGATCTAATTTTTGGTGTTTCTGGAGGAGATCCGAGACGTTCATTAAGCGGTGGGTGAGATCATAGGCTTTCGGTTGAATAGGAGATCTTGCAAACGTGTCTAGGAGTTGCCGCACATGTTGAGGCAAGATCATCTCCCTCCAAACCTTACCCATAGATTAAATCACGTTTTTATGAAGTAATATGATTAATACGATGCTTAGATTTTGATCTAATGTGATAAAAATTTAATTTTCAATGATAAATCTTAACCTAATGCTAGATCTATAGTTTTTCCTTGTTGTTCTCAGTAAATTCATGATCATGATCATTAGGGTTACTTTTAATTTCATTTTTATTATGTTAATCATGCTCTAATCATGTTTAAAGCCTAGTTATGCAATTAATTGAGTTTATATGTTAATTAAAGTTGCTTAAACCCTAGATTTGTGATACCTAAGTTCTGTAAACATAGTTAAACGAATTTATATCTTTTCTAAGTTAATTTGTAATCATGCTTATGCTAATCATGTTAATAACCCATGTTTTAAATTGAGAATTTTGGTTAGTTAGGATGTTAACCCTAATTTGATTAATTTAAGAGTTTAATTATTGTTGAGATAATCTCTAATAAATAATTATTAAGTTTATCTTGCTTTATGCTTCATGATAATAAAGATTTGTTTTTGAACAAGTTACAATATATGAAACATGCAAAAGCTAAATCTATGCTGTTAGTAGTCGACTACTAAGCCTAGTAGTTGACTACTAAGGCCGTTTTCCTGAAAGTTGTTTTGCACCGTTTTGAGATGTGATCATGGGGTTCGAGCCACACAGTGATACATATATAGTCATGAATGCACACAAATAGTGTCGTAGCATACACTTGGGGTATCCCGAAGGGGATTATCATGGGTTTTGACCTGATTATATTTGAGATAGAGTTTGAATACATAGTTATACACATGTTGGATATAGTTGATGAGCACCACTCAGTACTACGTGGAGTAGTGAGTCAATATGCAATTTATACAGGCCATTGAGTCAGGTTTTAGGATGCATGATCTAGCAGTCCGTCCCGCACTAGGGTGCGATGAGGCTTGTGAGCCGTATTTTGAGGATGCCTATTTGGTAGTCCGTCCTGCACTCGTGTTACATACAGAGATGCAATGAGACTAATGAGCCGTGTACATAGTTAGGATACTGACTTAGTAGTCTGTCCCACATGATGATCTGATGAATCATAACTTGCAAGGTTTTTCAATATGATGATTGTTGGTAGCCTGAGTCTTTGCTGGTTGCCAGTTATGTATATGACTCATTTCCGTGATATATGACTGAGGTACTTTGTTCTTGAAAGTACATGGGATTATATGCTGATATTTATTTCATCTTCCCCGTGATAGTGGAAGATATTATAAATACAATAGTATGAATATCTCTACTTTCTATATTGCTTTATTTTATTATAGGTTGGGATCAATGATTAGTGATTTATAATTTGAGACATATGGTATATACATAAGGGTTTTATTGTTTGGATTATTTCGCACGACGTACCAGTCTCGTGTTATGGGTTTCTAATTATTGATTTCATTTAGATTGTTTATTTCTAGTTCGGTGTTAATGTTTAGGTACCTATAATTTAAGATGTATGATATATACATGAGGGTTTTCTTATTGGGATTATTTTGCTTGATGTACTATGTCTCGTATTGTAGGTGTCTAAATATTAATTTCATTAGATACAAGGAAAATAATATAGGTAGACTATGCTTAATAGGTAGAGCCTTTACTTCATCTAGCAGTCCTTCCCCTAGGGGCGGATGGAGGTGATCTTGCTATAGCGATCTGACGCTCTTGGTATTATTCTTTTTATTGTTTTAAATTATTTTCTATGCAGCTCAGAGTTCTGGAGAGCCGCAGGATGACAGAGTTCTAGCATAGTAACCATCGTACATTTTAGTAGCTGAGACTCCACTGTAGTTTTATGTTCTCATTCAGATATTAGAGTTTTATTTTCATATTATAGAGGCAGTGTGCCTTAGTATGATTTTTAGTTGATTAATGTTGAGACACTTTCATTATTCTAGATATTTGATATATTTCAATTGAGACATGGTTTTTATTTATGAGATATCTCTTTCTATATCACGTCTATTGTTTTTATTTCCTTATTTTGCCTGTTTTGTGTCTATATTTATATTTGATTCCATTAGAGGATATTACTGTGATTGGTGAAATGTGTTATTGTATGGTGTGAGTGTATGACAGATTTAACATCTTTGGCTTCACCTTGGACTGCAGCCATGTGTGAAAATAGGGGCGTCACTGGTTAAACAAAAAACCTGATATTTGAAAGCTGAAATACAGAATTGGTCCTTTACGTTTAGAAGTTGAAACGTAGGGTTGGGCTTGATGTTTGAAAGCTAAAATGTAGGGTTAAACCTTGCGTTTGAAACTTGAAACACAGGGTTGGGCCTGGCGTTTGAAAGTTAAAACGCAGGGTTAAACCTTGCGTTTGGAACTTGAAACGTAGGGTTGGGCCTGACGTTTGAGAACTAAAACGCAGGGTTAAACTTCATGTTTGGAACTTGAAACAAAGGGTTGAACCTTACGTTTAGCAGTCTAACTGACTCAAGATGGGCTAGATTTTTTCCTAAAATCCCACTCCGATTTGACAGCTCCAGCTATCTATAATTAGACCTCCAAAGGTAAAATCAAAAGTCATTCAACTTTTTCTGTTCTTCTTTAGCGAACTCAACAAGAATCCTTTTCATCTTCTCTGGCGAACCCAGGGAACCTCTTCGTTCAAATCTCCGATGAATTTTTCTTCATCTTCTTAGACAACACATCATCCATATGGCTGCTAAGAAGGTTGTTGCTAAGCCTCGTGCTAGGAAACTAACAACAGCGAGTTCAGATGCATCGATGGCCTCGGCTGTCGGTGGTGCCGCTACTCAGACAACTGCGCCACCGCCACAAATTCTATTTTTTGGTGATAAGTATGGGACCCTATGGACTGAAAAACTTGTTTTGACAAGTTCTGTATTTTGAACGGCGAACAAGGCTCGTCTTGTTACAACGTAGAGGTGGATCTCTGCGTTTCAAACTTGAAATGTAAGTCTAAGCCTATCATTTTGATTTTGAAATGCTAGGTTAGCTTCTGCGTCTTGATTTTGAAATGTTAGGTTAGCCTCTGCGTTTTGATTTTTAAAATGCTGGGTTGATCTCTGCGTTTTGATTTTTAAGATGCAATGTTCAACTTCTGCATTTTGATTTTGAAATACAAGGTTCGACCTCTGCGTTTGATTTTTGAAACATAGGGTTCGACCTCTATGTTTGTTTTTTGAAATGCAGGGTTCGACCTTTATGTTTCAAACTAAGTCTGTTTAGACTCTACGCTAACTGATTATTTCTTCTATTTGTAGTACGCTATACTAATGAGCCTCTTTCCTTCTACTATCACTTCGGCCATGAAGGTGGCATGGATTGCAACATGATGTTCAATATATGCTAGGAAATCTCCATCTTCAAAGCTACTGATAAGGAGTGTGCAGATACTATTACCCAAGCCTCTCTAGCAACGCTCAGGGTCCTGGTTACGGATGCCATATTTGAGTACATAGACTACAAGAGGCTTAACTAATTGATATTTTTGTTTGGAGACTCCATCGTAATTGAGAATTATATCATGTACAACAAGGATTATAAATGGTTAAGGAAGGTGGAGGATCACCGTCTCTTTCTGCCCAACATAGAGAGAATGTTCCCTCTATCATACTTTTAGTATGCTTCCATCCTAAGAGACATGCATTGGGACCTCATCAAGGAGCAAGACGGGGTTGCAGTTGGTGCTCTGACTTTTCATGGTGTCTGCACCGTAGGTTATAACCGACAGGTGACAACTCTAGGACCATGCTTATTTTCAAAGGAATATCCAATTGGTGAAGTGGCTAGTTTGGCTAACACTTTCACCAGAAGATTTATGGCGGTGAAAGGTGAATTCCCCACACAAGTATTCAGGTCCCCTAGATGGGTGCATTCTATGAAGACAGGATGGTGGACCCGGATGACGGAGTTTGTCTTGAATGAGCTTGAGACACCACTTACCAAATCTAGCCTTAGTTGTCCTGTGATGGCCACTCGATATGGTATCGCTCAAAGCCACTATAATTTCTTCACCATATTAGAGCAGTATAACCTAGAAACTTATACTTTCTTCACTCCCATCGAGAAGTTGTGTTTCACCATCCAAGAAACGCATGACATTTCTGGTCTTTCTTTTGGGGAATTGTCGTATGAAGAATTTATCCTGGGAGCAGAGGAACTCAAGATTTTGAGGAAGGCAAGCCCTGAGATCTATGACACTCTCTGGGAAGTAATATGTCATTTTCATATCTTCACACAGCTAACAGGGGCAAGAGGGAGTGGTGTGAAATAAGTATCATGGGCAGAATACCTGTTTTAAAATCTGACCCACAAAGGCGCTACCGTATCTCGTTTGACTGTGAGCACTCTGGAGGACATTCAAGCCCGGATCAATGATGCAACTACTCACTATATCAATGAGGTCAGAGATGATATTTTTCCAGATCGGGCTGAATTTGAGAGCTTCCATCATCAAGCGGCCACCACTATATTAGATATGGCCTTGTTAGCTAGATTTCTAATGTTGTGGTGGCTGAAACGCTGTGTTGTCCCCACCAGGACAGTAGATGCCCTTGTAGCAGAGGTGTCATACCCGACTATTCTTCTAGCCTATGGGAGGTCTTTAAACCTACTCTCGGTAATGATAAGTTGTTTGCAACATGGTTTGTGAGAGTTGGCCCTTGATTTCATTCAAGTCAAGGAGATAGGTTCTGGTGAGAAGAATAGCCTCACTACCTCGAACCCTTGTGTACCGATGCCGTATACTTATCTGATAGTGTGGTATGTCTCACATTGCCCTTCCTTGATGAGTGCGCCACTTGCCCAGGGCAATTTATTTATCCCACTTGTATAATGGCTCGAAGCAGCCACGTGGGAGGGGACCTATATGTTTAAGATTCGCCACCTTCTGTCGAGAGATCTTAACTACCACATTTTTTGCTGCTTCCCTGACTTCGAAGGTGGAGGTATGGGCAAGTGTTACAAGAGGTGGTAGTCACCAATCGGTTCACTCGACTGAATGCAGGTGTTTTTTCGCTGGTTACTCAATATCAAGCTAGGTTATCTCCTCTTCCGATAGGGTGAGAAGTGTTTTATCGAGCCTTATCAATCATATAGATTTGTCCGACAATTTGGGTATGACCAATTATACGTTGGGAATCACATAGCTCAACTTGTAGCTGTCGGTAATTTGTATGAAGGAGCTAAGACTTGGTATTATTCTGTCTCGGGTTGCACTAGGGCCAAATTCAAATTACCTCACAAGACGCCTAACTCCTTGATTTTCATGGGTTTCTGCAACTGGTACCAAGCCGCTTCTCAGATGCCTGAGTACAAGTTGAACTTATCTGGTATAAGAGAGATCAAAAAAATGTATGCCTCAAGAAGGGGCTCTAAGATGTCTTGTCTGAAAGGAATCAGTGAGTATTTATCTTATGAGGAGGTGCCTGTTGAGGAGGGAGGAGACCAAGTATCTGAGCGAGCTCAAGTAGAAGAACCTCAGACAGCTAAAACTCCAAGAACAAAAGTAGCTGAGAAAAGGGCTCTTATTACAGAGGAAGTTGGTCAACATGAGAAACATGCTCGTCGAAAGTTGTTGGTTGAGTCCTATACTCCCAAAGGTCAGCGGGGATCAAGATTGATGGAGGATGCTATTAAAGCAATGCGAGAGGAAGAGAGGAAAGAATCTTCTGCCACTGGTCTTCCTCATCGAACTAGGCTCCGCTTAATGGGTCCTACTTTATCAGGTGGATCTTCTTCTTACCATCCATCAGACGAAGAGGAGGGTGAGGGTGA
This sequence comes from Asparagus kiusianus, assembly GCA_022839385.1. NCBI lineage: Eukaryota > Viridiplantae > Streptophyta > Magnoliopsida > Asparagales > Asparagaceae > Asparagus > Asparagus kiusianus. Next base: position 178,106 of record BQKN01000989.1, read on the forward strand.
GTCCCTTATTGGGGATGCTAAATCTTTCCCGCCAGTGGATCCTATTGAATTAACAACTCTGGGTCAAGCTTTGAGTGTTGTTCCTCCCATCACAGAGGCGATACCAGAAGGAGTCTAGCCTTCAACAACTCAAGTTGAAGAAGTTAGGCCTCCTATAGATGAACCTATAGTGGCCGAACCTGAAAAACTTAGCGGAAGTCAATCTTCCTCCACTTCAGCATTAATGCCACCTGTAGGAGATACAAGTCCTAGCCCAACAATAGGAATCATAGCTAAGCCAGCTGCAGTCATAAGTTCACCTGGACCTTCGGCAACAGATGATGAGGAGGAGGTAGATTATGATACCCTTTCACACGACGACGATGATGATGATGGGGATGATTATAGTGGCCACGACGGTGATATCCCTCTTTCTCCTGTCTGTAAGTGTTGTCCACTTTGAACTTTATGGTATTTTCTTTTTGTATACTAACTGGGATATCCCACCACCATTCTCTTTTGACAAGACATCGGCCTATATCCCTCTTTCTCCTGTCTGTAAGTGTTGTCCACTTTGAACTTTATGGTATTTTCTTTTTGTATACTAACTGCTTTCATATGTAGGATCCCTGACTCACGAGGCCACCGATGTGACTCCGCCTCCCGAACAGCAGGTAATAATAATTTCTCCCCCGAAAAAATTATAAATAGTGACGATTCCTCCTCCGGCACAAGCAAAGATAGTGACAACTCCTCCTCCAAAATAGCTTGCTCTCACCCATGCAATGATAACTCCTTTCACTAGATAAATCACCTCCGTTGACGATATCTCTCAAACCTGTGAGGACTGAGAGTACTCCATGTTTAGCCTAAGCGGGAGTTCTCATGGCTCTCTCCTCAAGTCCTTCGTATCTGGATATCATGGTACCATCTTCGGCTACTACACCGAAGTCACCTTCTAGCCTTCTACCATACTTTGCGGCTTCGGGGGCCTCGACATCATCTTCTGCTACCTCTCTAAGCCCTACTGTCATTCCCCATGTGCTCAAAGTTTTAATGGGGAAATTAGAGAGTATGATGGAGATGACAATTGAGGTTGTCAGTTCCAGACATGCCACTTTTGAGAACTTCAGTCCCATCTTGATGAACTACTTAAGCAGCATTAAGTGCCAGGATAATGCTCAATAGCTTCACCATTGCACAGTGTGTCTTCTGCTTAGAAGATGACTTAAAAGCTTAAGAAGACTTGGGCCGCATTGATCTCGAAGCCTAGATTGAATCAACCTCTGCTTGTATCTGGACTGAAGAGGTTCAACAATATGAAGAATTTTATCAGGGTTTGGTAGAGAAGGAGGACCAGGCTACATTCCTGCAAGGGTAATACACCCAAAGTCAAGAGGAGCTGGTGATTTCAACCACCTCTTTACAAACTGCTCGTGCAATGATAACTCAAACTGAAGAGCATATCGCCCAACTTCAAGCGGAGTTGGTTTGTCAAAAAGCTCAATACACGCGGGATGAATTTATTGTGACTGGGCTCTCCCTTAGGAATGCAACAATTCTCATAAATTATCGCCAAACGATCTGAGTTCTCGAAGAGGCTAGGAAAGAAGCCACTGCTAAGGTGCCTGATGAAAATGACATTAAGAGGTGGGCTGAAGTTATGGTGCCAACTGACCATGAGGAGAAGATTCGTATTATCAAGTCCCGACTCACATCAAATAAATTGATGGGCTTAGCTTCTTAATTTTGTATTACTCTTTTTTGATAAGAACAAAAATTTTGTATCACTTCTTACTATTTTTTTGAATAAAAAGTGATATCGTTTTTTGCTTTCCACTGTCTCTTTTATGTGTCATATTCTGACTTGAAACAATAAAAAATAATTGAAAATGCCAGATGTGTGATTTTAACTTAGCATAACTTCCTACATAAAGCAAAATTTAACACTTTTTCTTATTATCATTTAAGATAATTCTAGAAAATTTTAATCTGTTGGGGATGTTTATGAATACTTGTCATTCTATTGAAAGAGAATTAACAAGTTCACTTCTTTCTTTGTTATGCTTTCACTTTAAACACTGAAAGAAAGTTGGAGGTACCAGAGGTATAGTATTAACGTAGCATGCATTTTTACTTATAGTAAAATTCAAAAAATTTCTTTATTACCACTACGGTAATTCCAAAAAAATTCTAATCCACTACGGATTTCTATGAATGCTTGCTATTCTTATGCTAAAGAATGAACAGGTTCCAAGGGAGTTTGACTGTTAGAGGTATAGTGTTAACATAACAGAGATTTGTAGACCTATCATCCTTTTGAAGATGATTGATAATTTTATTATCAGAGATATGATATTAACATGATAGGAATTTATTACGATCGGAGCAACTTTGAGGACTTATTGCTCTATTGGAGAGAGTCGATAAGTTGATTGTCAGAGGTGTGATATTAACATGACATAAATTTGTTGTGATCGTAGCAACTTTGAGAACTTATTGATCTATTAGAGAGAGTCGATAAGTTAATTGTCAGAGGTGTGATATTAACATGATGAGGATTTATTGCGATCAGAGCAACTTTGAAAACTTATCGCTCTATTGGTGAGAGTCGATAAGATGATTATCAGAGATGTGATATTAACGTGACGAGAATTTATTGCAATTGGATCAACTTTAAGGACTTATCGCTCTATTAGAGAGAGTTGATAAGTTAATTATCAGAGGTGTGATATTAACACGATGAGAATTTATTACGATCGGAGCAACTTTGAGGACCTATCGCTCTATTAGCGAGAGTCGATAAGTTGATTGTCAGAAGTATGATATTAACGTGATAAAGATTTATTATGATTGGAGAAACTTTGGGGCCTTATCGCTTTATTGAAGAGATTTGATAAGTTGATTGTAAGATGTGCGATATTAATGTGATAGGAATTTGTGTACTTGTGACTTCAACAAGATTTTGGGAATTAGCGGCTCGCTGAGGAGAATTGTGAAATGAGTTTATAATCAGAGGCGATGAATTTTGGTACGTGTGAGATTTGGGAAACTTATCACTCTGTTGAGAGGAGTTGATAAATTAGTTATTTATTACTCTGTTGAAGAGAGTTAATAAATTGATTGCAATTTGAGCTATTTTGGGGACTTATCACTCTGTTGATGAGAGTCAATAAGTTGATTTTGACAATAGAATTGTTGTCACATTGGGGGTAATACAAGCTGAATCCAAACACTGTGGGGATGATGGTCATCATAAGTGTAATATTAATTTGATGAGATTAGGGAATTTTGTTAGCTGATTTAGCTTAGACCCAGTTGAAGATGTACAGAGGTTTTGACAACACTTTGTGGATAGGGTTCTTGATACATGACTTTAGAGAATAAGTGCCATGTTTGAAAATGCTAGGGTGAACCCTACGTTTGAGGTCTAAAATGCAAAGGTGAGTTTTGCATTTGATTACTTGAAATGCATAGTTGACACACGCGTTCGAGGCCTGAAATGTGGGTCTAACTTTATGTTTAGAGTTAAAAATGCAGGATTGGGCCTGACGTTTGAGAAATTAAAACGCAACGATGGGCCTTGCATTTAAGAAGGCTAACCACCTTGTATTTTAATGCTTCAGATTGAATTTTAGGTGGTTGGGATTCCTTCCTAGAATCCTGTGCGGAATTAACAGCGTGGCAGCTATTTATAAATAGACCCCTTTTGGGGTTGAGTTAAGAGTTACATAACTCTTCATCTTCATCTCTAGCTTTTGAATGAGTGCTTCTCGTTTCCTTTAAGATTTTTGACTATCTTCACCCATCTCCAACCACTGACGATAATGACACCAAAGAGGATGAGTTCTGGTTCGAAGAAAGTCATGGGAACGACTTTGGAAATACCATCGGTTAGGGACACCGACGGTGTTCCTGCTTCCATGGCCATGCTGTCGTCACTGCTGCCGCCACATGCACACACCTGCTATGGTAAGCAAGAACACAATAACTTGTTTCGTCAAACTTCCTTTAACCTTAGATGGGTTCTGGGTCGATGACGATGATTCATCTTCTTCTGATTGAAACGTAGTGATGCGCCTCTGTGTTAATTGTGAAACGCAGAGTTGTCTCTTGCATTCTGAGATTGGAACACAGGCTCTAGCTTTTGCTTTTGAGAATTAGAATGATAGTTTTGACCTCTGCATTTTATAATTGAAACGCGGGTTTCGACCTTTGTGTTTAAAATTACTCGCTTGGACTTGTATCAGTAGCTTGTTTCATCTACTAACTTCTGTTTTTTTGTTTTGCAGTGCTTTTCCCCAACATGTCGCTCTCTTATGAACGGGTGTACTGGTGGTCCATATGATAACGAAGCTTTTGTTTTTTGTGAAGAACCTCCACTATGCACTTTTCCTGACTTGGAGCGAATGTACAAGATCATTGATGCCAGATCTTCTACCCTTAGAACTTTGGTCACAAACATGGACATGGAAACGTCAGCAAGCCATGATCAATTCGTAAAACCAGCATTTTTTTTCAGAGATCACATAGTGGTGGGCGACAGGCTCATACATGCGGTAGACTCTAAACTTCTGCAAAGAATCAATGACCATTTATTCTTTCTACCAAATATGAAGAGAATGTACCCGCTCTCCTATTTCCTGAGCGTCGGCTACTGTAGGAGTTTAATTTTTTATCTTGTCGAGGAGAAGGAGAATGTATCTCTTGGAATTGATCAACGAGTTCGTATTGATGGACAAATCTAGGGTCTGAAACCTGGTAGGTTTGAGAAAAAAGATCTGGTTCAAGAGATACCCATTCCGGCGAACGTTTTCATTAGCCAATTCATTACTTCCCGGGGCGAGTTCCCTACACAAGCTTTTAGATCCCCTGGTTAGGTGTACTCAGGAGAAGGGGTTGGTGGACCCGAATGGTGGACTTCATTCTTGAAGACCTCAAGGAGCCACTTGCTCAGTCTGGCCTTACTATTCTGGTGTTGGCTGCCCGATATGGGATTGTTCAGAGCTATCCTAACTTCTTTACTATACTGGAGTGGTACGATCCAGATAGCTGTACTTTCTTCACGCCTACCAGAGAGCTGGGCTTCGTTCTCCACGAGATGTCTGTAGTATCTGGGTTGTCGTTTGTGAAAATGCCTTATGAGGAGTTTGTCCCCACCACTAAAGAGCTTTCAATCTTGAGGGCAGTGCATCCTAAAATTTATGCAACATTCTAGGAGTTGATATGCCACTTTCAAATTTATGCTCAAGTCGTTGTGCTACGTGGAGGAGGCATCATGCACACTTCCTGAGCGGACTACCTCTTTTAGAACTTGAGTCAGAAGGATGTTGTTATGACCCGATTTGCTGCAAGCTCTTCCAAGAGCATCAAAGCTTGCATCAGGGCTCCCAATGTTGTTTATGTGAACGAACATTCGGAGGATGGATTCGAAGCTAATATAGAGTTTGACAGCTTTCACCACTAGGCTGTGACTCCTATCTTCGATACCACCCTTCTTGCCGGCTTTCTGATGATTTGGCTAAAGCAATGTGTAGTGATGTCGAAGCCAATGAGTCAATCTTGGTGGAGGTAGTATACCTAGACGTTCTTTTAGCCCACGAGAGACCAGTAAGTCTCCTTTCTGCGATGTAAGATTGTATTCAGAGCAACCTGTGGGCATTGACTTCTGATTTTGTCGACATTCAAGAAATAGATGTTGCGAAGAGGAAAGTGTGGAAAACTCCCCAGCCCCACATACCAGTTCCATATACCTATTTGGTAGCCTGGTTCATGTTTCATTGCCCCTTATTGATGACAGGGGTTGCTGAAGATAATGAGGCCTCGGTTCCATTTGTGCAGAGGCTCGAGTCGGCCACATGGACTAACATTTATATAGTCTGGGCCTGACAACTCTTGTCCCAAGAGGACAACTATCAGATCTTTTGTTGCTCTACAAATTTTGATGGGGCCAAGAGGGAGAACACTAGTTTTATGGATGTGGGTTCGAGGGATTCTCATCCCCGAACGAGGGCATCTTCAGCTGGCTCCTCATGATCAGAGTGGGCTACTTGGTCTTCCAATTAGGTGAGAAATGCATTATCAAACCCTACGTGCCCTCTTGATTTGCTAGGCAATTTGGGTATGACCAACTTTATGTTGGCAACCCTAATCCAGAGTTGGCTCAAATTGGAAATTTGTATGAGGGAGCTCACACTTGGTACTTCTTCTTTGCTGGAGGGACCCATGCTCGGTTCATATTACCCAAGTCGATGCCTAGCTGCTCCACCGTTTCAGAGTTCCACAAGTAGTTTTATGAAGCTTCTCGAGTTTCGGAGTATAACATGTACACTTCATGCGTCAATAAGATTTGAGGACTTTATGAGTCTAGGAGAGATTCCACAAGGACTCGTCTACCAGGGATAGAAGAGTATTTATCTTGTGAACAAGCAGCAGCCACAACAGGAGAAGTCGAAGAAGAGCCACCAACCATCGAGCCTTGTGAAGAGAAGGCAACAAAGGAAGTCTAGGAAGAGGCACCCACAACTCTGCTTCATGTGAGGAGGGAAATAGGGAAGCGAGCCCTCGCTACGGAGGAAGAGGGAAAATATGAGAATAAGGTCCGCAAGAGAAGACCAATTGATCCTAAGTCTCCTAAGGAGCCAAAGCTAATGCGGGATGCGATAAAGTCAGAACCTATCATGTATGAACCCGTTGTGAACCCGGATGAGAAAGAGGATAAAGGGCTCTAATCAACTCTCTCTCTCTCTTCCTAAATGTGTAGAAGTTGAAGGGGATTTGAATGTCGGAGATTCAAAATTCATCCCTGCGACGGATTCCTTCTCCGGACAAGATCCACAAGAAGAAGTTAATCCTGATGCTGTTCTCAAATTTGTTCCCACTAGCTCTGCCAGTTTGGACTATCTGATCGCCCCTCCTCCAAGTTTAGGAATTCTGAGGAAACACATGGAATAGGTAGAGAGTTCGATGAAACTAACAATCAATGTCGTCAGCCTTGGACGGGTTACTTTTGAGGATTTCGAGCCTCTCTTGACTAGCTACCTAGACAGAATCGAGAGCCTGGGCGATGTGCAATTGACTAAACATTACAGAGAGAGTGTTGCTCGCTTAAAAGAAGACATGAGGACTTTTAGAGATTTGCAGCGTGCTGAATTGGGATTTGAATTAGAGCAAACTCTTTCTCTGGCTCATATTTCAAAAGCGCATCGTCAGGAGATCCTTCGCAAAAGTTTATCTAAGAAAGAGGCACAGATTATGATCTTGCAGGAGCATCATGATCGAATCCAAGCTGGATTGACCACTTCTACCACTTGTCCTGGAGAAGAGGAACTTAGGTCGGAAGTTGCTAAAGGGGTTTGAGCAGCCTATGAGAAGAAGTTGTCTGATTTTACGTCTAGACTTATGTCCATCAGGTTGATGAGCCCTAATACTTAACCCTTATATTGCTCCTAGGGATAATTTTTGTATCATTGTCGTTTTGAAAGGAATTAGAAATATTGAATGAAAATGATATCACTTTGCTTTTCATTGCCTTTCTTTATTGTGTTTCAACTTAAGACAATGAAAATATTGAAAATACCATAAGTGTAATATTAATTTAGCATAAATCAGAAATTTTCTTTATTATCACTTAGAATAATTCTAGAAAATTTTAACCGTCAGAGGTGTAATATTAACTTGATGATATACAAGGTGATGATTTATTACTCTCCATTCAAATAAATTCCGAGTAATCAACTCCCAGTCAGCCTTGGCTGGGGATTAGGATAAAAGGGGCTTCATGGCCTACGGGTAGTATTTCTTAAGAAATTTTTTGTTAATTGGCATCATGAGCCTGTCGCCTTTCTGATTGATAAGATGGTAAGCTCCGTTCGAATATACTGATTCTATTACGAAGGGTCCCTCCCACTTGGGATTGAATTTCCCTTTTGTCTTGTGTGTCATCACCATGGGTCGTCTGACTACTAAGACCATGTCGCCTTTCTTGAAGATCCGTTCTTTGACCTTCTTGTTGTAGGCTCTAGAGATTCGGGCTTGATACAGCTTGATTTATTGTTGAGGTCGGAGTCGCTTGTCGTTCAATGCTTCTAATTCTTGAAGTTGCAGTCGATGTTATTCCTCATTTGTCGTCCCGATCACGAGGAAGACTCTCAGAGATGGGATTTGAATTTCTAATAGTAATATGGCTTCACAGCCATATACCAAAGAAATGGTGTGGCTTTCGTCGGGGTCCTCACCATTGTACAGTAAGCCCACAAACATTCACCAAGATTTTCGTCCCAATCGCGTCGACTCTTAGAGACAAACTTTTTGAGGAGCTTCACAATGGTCATGTTGAAAGCTTCTACGAGATCGTTAGATAGTGGATAGTATGTAGTTGATGCGACACTTTAGATTCTGAACTTGTCGCAGAATCTCTGATATCCGTAGCTGATGAACTAAGTTCAATTGTCATGGACTATTCATCTCGGTACACTGAAGTGGTAGATGACGTGATGCTTAATAAATTTGATCACGTTTGAAGCCTTAACTTCTCAATGATATTACTTCTGCCTATTTAGAGAAGTAGTCAGTTTCGGCCAGGATAAACCGATGTCCTTTAGATGTTGGTGGTGAGGTCGGTCCTATAATATCTATTCCCCACATCTCAAATGGGCAAGATGACGATGTCGGGTGTAGGTTCCCCGGTACTTGATGAATGAAGTTACTATGGATTTGACAAGCATATCATCGCTTGGCGTAGTAAGCCGCGTCTGCAAATATTTTTAGCCAATAGTAGCCATTCCTCAGAGACAATTTCCTAATTTAGCTCCGGGTTGATGTGCTCCACACATCACGTCATGAGCTTCCTTGAGAGCTTCTTGTGCTTTTTTTCTGGAAAGACAGCAAAGTAAGACTCGATCATATGATTTCTGGTATAAGGTTTGAGAAATCATATCGTAATAGAATCGAAGGGCCTTCCATTTGATGATGGCCTCTTCCTTGGAATTGTCAAATAATATCCCATAAAAACGTAGTTGATATATGGGAATCACCAATCCCTCGGTTTGAACTCAATTGAAGTTGCACATGCAATCTCTGTAGTTATTTCATCTAAGCGCTCTTTTGTAGGGGATTTAGGGTGATATAAATCATGACCCACAACGAATATAGTCGTTTTAGCATTTGGTAATAATGCCAATGATGTTTCCAATGAGGCTAAGGCGTCCGCATATGTATTATGGACTCGTGGAATGTATCCAATAAAGAAGCCTTCGAATTCCTGTGCTAGCTCTAGCATCGCAAAGTGGTATGGGACTAAGTCCTCATTGCGCACTTCATATTCTCCTCAGACTTGATTTATGATGAGTTGAGAGTCACCGTAAGCCTCAAGATGTCGAATGTTGAGTTCTTTGGCAAGCTGCATCCCTAATAGCAAAGTGTTATACTCTGCTACATTGTTAGTGCATGACTCGATCAAGGAGAACCCTCTTGGAATCACATGGCCATTTGGGGGGACGAGTACCACCCCCACTCCAGAAGTGATTCCTCCGTTAGGGTTTACTCTGGACGCACCATCAAAGAATAGTTTCCACACTTGTATAACTTCTTGAGTTACGCAAGCTTCGGTGACTTTATCAGGTAAGTCTTCATATAACTTGGACGATTCGGATACCGGATGGTCGGCTAAGAAATCTGCTAGAGCCTGGCTTTTAACAACCTTCTGGGGCATAAATTACATGTCTGTTCGCGGGAAAAATCGTAGCTTTCTTCATTGATTCCATCGTACTCTTAGTAATAGTTTATCGATTACAAAGATCCGGTCTTTTTATAAGATCCGGTTACAATGAAATCAAATAAAAAAAGAAATAAAAATTACAACTTTTTCCTTATTTGTCGAACAAATCACGAGCTCCTGTTTTGCGGTCACTCGCTTGCATGGGTTCTTCGCCTGCGTCGGGGTTTATCCGTAGACCACCGCGCGATCTAGATCCGGTCGGATCTACACAGTATGACGGGTATTATTTCGCCAAGGAAATAATAGCCGGGGGGGATTAGTTCACCAAGGAAATAATCGCCCGATTCTCGGGATCAAAGACCAAGCTTTGATCCAGAGGATGACTACGTAGATCTGAGATCCGGTCCCTCTCGAACTCTTGCCTTATTTGGCGTTGACGATCACCGAGCACCGGATCTGGAAGAGCAAGTCCTCAAAGTCCCAAAGCTTCAATCTTTTTTAGATCTGAGCATTGAATCCAGCAGAGCTTCGCCTCTCCAAAATTTCCAACCCTTGAAAAATGAGCCAACCCCTCCTATTTATAGGCACTCGTCACTGTGCCCGGGCACAGGTGGCCGAACCACCTAGCCACCATGAGGTGGCTCGGCCACCGAGCCACCTCAAGGTGGCTCGGCCTTAGCCGAGCCACCAAGAGGTGGCTCGGCTGCTGAGCCACCTCATGAGGTGGCTCGGCCACCGAGCCACCTCAAGGTGGCTCGGCCTTGGCCGAGCCACCAAGAGGTGGCTCAGCTGCCGAGCCACCTCTTGAGGTGGCTCAGCCACCGAGCCACCTTAAGGTGGATCGGCCTTGGCCGAGCCACCAAGAGGTGGCTCGGTTTTGGCCGAGCCTCTCTTGGTGTTGATTTTTTCGCCGTTGTGTCTGTTTTCTGGTTCTGTGGTTGATTTATCCGGACTTCATTCGTTGACCTAATTTGGCAGTAAATCCGGGTCCTGATTTGGTAGTAAATCCACTTTAAAGTTCGAGTCTGAAACTGATCTTGATTCGATCTTGATTCGTTCGAGTCCGCTCTTGGTTGGATGACTCGTTGATTCCTCAACCCGTTAGCTTGATTCCGCACGCGAGTGGACTTATTCCGTTGTTTGCATGCGGTTCGTTAGCCTCGTAGCCTCGTTAATCCGCTTCGTCGCGTATCATTTGGCCTCGGTATTGTGGACTAACAATCGTGTTTGGATACGTTGCCCGATGGTTGGTTTGTCGTCGTCGAGATGTGTTAAGGGGCCTATAGGTAGTTTTATACGCCTACAGATACCCCCTCCAAAGTATTTCAGCCTCGTTTTTTTATAGAAGAGTCTGGAATACTTTGGATATGATTGTCCCATCCTTCAATCGGTTACGACGGGATATTCGGAATGGCTTCCATTCTTGATTCCTTCAGTCCTCCAGGCTATTCGGTGCTTTGTCGAATGTTTGTGAGGGTTCCGGTGCTGCATTTATTGTCTGACCGTTTGTCGGAATTTTGAACTTGAAGTCGATTCTCGATTTCCTGACTTTTTAGCTCGAGTTTGTTGTTTCAACATAGAACTGACAATCGATTGTCGGTGTTGAATCTTCATTTACAACGCGTTGTCCGGCGTTTGATCTTCCTTGTGACGCGTTGTCCGGCGTCCAAGCTTCATTGCGACGCGTTGTCCGGCGTCCGACACAGTTTATACTCGTACGTCTGCTGGAGTATACACAGTTTAAGCTCTTAAGGAATTGGAGCGTGACAGATACTTGAGTCACGAGACCAATCTATAGAATTGATGTATCAATGACTCGTATTTATAGAATTTTTGGCAAACTCTCAGCCATCAACGGGTTTGATGAGCCTTTACCGACTACCATTTGAGTTGGGCTAGCATGCGGATTGTTTAAGTCCGTTCCGCATGTGACGTTAAGCTAAAAGAGTTAACCCTTTTAGTGCTACGATATTGAATACGTAGACTTCATCTTTCTCCTGAGAAAAGACTAAACAGCGACGTGTATGAGACGTTGACTTAGGATTTTTGGCAAATCCTCAGCCTTCAACGGATTTGACGTGCTCTTACCGATTACCGTTTGAATCGGGCTTACATGCGGATTGTTTTAATCCGTTCCGCAAGTGACGTTGTGCTAAAGGAATGAACTCCTTTAGACTTTGTGCTATGATGTTGAATACATAGACTTTACCATTTGTTACGGGAATAGGCTACCGGCGACGCATGTTAGGCGTTGACTTTAGGATTTTTGGCTAACCCCAAGCCTTCAACGGATTTGATTAGCCTTTACCGACTACCGTTTGAGTCGGGCTAGCATGCGGATTGTCTAAATCCGTTCCGCATGTGACGTTGTGCTAACAGAATGAACTCCCTTAGACTATTTGCTACGACTTTGAATACGTAGACTTCGCCATTGTTATGGGAATAGGCTACCCGACAACGTGTATTAGACGCTGACTCATCCTTACTTAGGTTCCAGGATAAGATACCCCAGAATCGAACTCTGGTGTCTTTTTCTACGGATAAAGACTAAACCGGCGACGCGTGTTAGGCGTCGGCATATTCTTTCTTAGGATTCAGGATAAAATTCCCCATGCGTGTAAGGTATGGATTTTGGTGTTATTAATAACATCCTGCCACAATGTTGAATATGTGGGCGAGTGTTCTTTTTAACAGTTAAGAACTAACCGGCAGCGCGGGTTAGGCGCAGACTTATCCCTACTTAGGCTTCAGGATAGAATACCCCAGAATCGAACTCTGGTGTCTTTTTCTACGGAGAAAGACTAAACCGGCAGTGCGTGTTAGGCGCAGACTTATCCCTGCTTAGGATTCGGGATAAACTTCCTAGGATGAATCCTAAATTTGATAAATTCTTGGAAAAAGGGTTGATGTGGGAAAGGAAGAATTTTATATTCTATTCCCCGAACAAGGAAGGAAGAATTTTATATTCTATTCCTTGATTTTGGAAAGGAAGAATTTTATATTCTATTTCCAATGCAAGAAAGAAACTAGAAGTGGGATCTCCACTCCGAGAATCCGGAAGATCTAGATAAGCTTACCTTTTATAGGATTGGTTATCTAGATGAGTTTTTTGTTTATCGAAATGAAATTTCAACTTTGGTTATAACCATGAAGAGATTTAACCAAAGAGAAAAGAAGGGAGTTCTTTCGTTTATCGAAAGGAGGCTCTGAATTGAAAATGGACCTCTTGTTCGTGGACAGAATCAAGAGGGGAATTTGTATGTGACTTGGACCAGAAAGATACTTTTAGTGGACTCACTGTCAATTGAAATTGATCAGTGAGGAATTTTGGTGGTAAAAATGATTTTGGGTTATCCTCTAGAATATTAAGTGTAATATTCTTCAAGGAACTTCCCGATAAATGGGTTATCCTGAATGTACTAGGGATAGTACTTTTTCAGGAACTTCCCATTTATTGGCATTAATTGCCTGACGCCCTCTAGAGAAATTAGGCGATATGCACCATTTGAGTAGACTGTGTCTCTCACAAACGGCCCTTCCCATTTGGGTTCAAATTTACCTTTCTTCTTGGAGTTGAGGATTATTGTTCGGCGAGGAGCGAGGACCAGATCTCATTCCTTGAAGCTTCTTGGTCGGACTCTTTTGTTAAAAGCCCTAGATATTCTGGCTTGGTAAAATTCAATGTGTTGTTGAGCTTCCAAGCGTTTTTCATCCAACATTTCGAGTTCTTCAAGACGTTTCTGATGTTGCTCTTCCGTCGTCATCTCCGTTGCGAGCGCGATCCGAAGGGACAGGATTTGGATTTCTAATGGTAGCACAGCTTCACATCCGTATACCAACGAATATGGGATAGCTCCCGTAGGTGTGCGTATGGTGGTACGATAAGCCCAGAGTGCTTCGCCGAGTTTATCATCCCAATCTCGCTTATTGGTCTTCACGAGCTTTGACAGGATCTTAATGATCGTCTTGTTAAAAGCCTCAGTTAATCTATTCGCAGTGGGATAATAAGTTGTTGACGAAACATCTTGAATTTTGAACTTGTCACAAAACCTGACGAAAGTGTTGCTTATGAATTGTGGACCGTTATCATGAATGATCCGTCTTGGCACGCCGTGTCGGTATATGACATTATGCTTAATGAATTTGATGACGTTGTTCATCTTCACTTCTTTAAGCGGAATGGCTTCAGTCCACTTTGAAAAATAATCCGTGATTGTGAGAATAAATCGATCACCTTTGACTAAAGGGGGGAAAATAGGACCGACAATGTCCATACTCCATGTTTCGAACGGCCAAGACGTGGTTGACGTGTGTAACCGCTCTGGTGGTTGGTGCATATAATTTGCATGTACTTGACAGGCGTGACATCCTCGGGCGTATTCGATCGCGTCGCGAACCATTGTTGGCTAAAAATATCCCATTCTCCTGATGCGATCATACAGTTTGGGACCGGGCTGATGCGCACCACATTCTCCTTCGTGTGCTTCCTTAAGAACTTCTTCTGCTTCTTCGTTCGAAAGGCATCGAAGTAACAACTCATCGTACCCTCGACGGTATAATGTATGGGTCTCGGTATTATAGAAGAATCTTGGTGCTCTTCGGCGGATTGATTCCCTTTCTTTTACATCCTCTGGCAACATACCATATTGGAAGTAGTCAATGATAGGAAAATGCCAATCTCGGGACTCAGACCCAATTTGAGTTGAGTTCACCTCCTTGGCGCTTATATTTCTGTCATCTTCCTCTTCGATATCCATATTGTATATGGGTATGCAGAGTTGATGTGATCTTACTGTGACTAGCAGTTCAGTTTCGGGCGGCTGCGCAAGTGATACTGCTAGTGCTGTCATTGCATCCGCATAAGCGTTCTGGAGATGGGGGATGTATTCAATAAAGAATTCTTCAAAAGAATCTGCCATTTTGATGGCCTCCTGGTGGTATGGGATCAGGTCTTGGTTCTTGACTTCATACTCCCCACGGACTTGGTTGACTATCAATTGAGAATCGTCAAAAGCTTCGAGATATTCGACCCCCAGCTCCTTGGCGAAACTGAGTCTAATGAGAAGCGCGTTGTACTCGGCTATGTTATTGGAACACGGACTAGTTAGTGAATAAGCCCGAGGCATCACATGCTTTCCCGGGGAAACTAAAACAACTCCAACTCCGGAGGAGACTTTAGAACATCCAGGGGTTACTGCCACATTAGCTGCTCTTGAAGCACCATCGAAGTATAATTTCCATACTTGTTGATGCGACATGGTGTTAACCTCGTGGGTTTCATCCGGCAAGTCATCATATACTTCTGCCGTATCCGCGATCGGGTTTGCCGCCAAAATATCACAAATTGCTTGTCCTTTGATCGACTTCTGCTGTTTGAAGTGCAAATCATACTGGGACAAGAGAAGGGCCCACTTCGCTAACTGCCAATTCATCGAACCCGGTTGCGTCATAAATACCCGTACTGGATTAACATTAGAGATGACGTAAATCGTCTGTCCGACCAAGTAATGCCTTATCTTTTGTACTGCGATTACCAATGCGAGACATTCTTTCTCAATCATCGGATATCGAGATTCGGTGTCTATCAAGGTCCGACTTAGGTAATAGACTGCCTGTTCGTGACCATTATCATCGTCTTGTGCTAATAAAGCACTTATCGAATGGTTCATTGCCTTGATGTAAATCAAGAACGGTTTACCTGATTTTGGTGCTACGAGAACAGGAGGATTCGTCAGATATGTCTTGATATCTTCGAGTTCTTTTTGGCAAGCATCGTCCTAAATAAATGACACACCTTTCTTGTTTAGCTTAGAGAAAGGTTGATACTTCCCAGAAAGATTTGAGATGAACCGCCGGATGTAAGCTAAACGCCCTTGCAATCCTCTGAGTTCTCTTAGATTTCTCGGGGGCTGCAATTCATGTATCACCTTCACTTTGTCAGGATCGATATGTATACCTTTAGTGGTGACGACGAATCCAAGGAATTTTCCGCTGGACATTCCAAGGAAGGATTTAGTGGGGTTCATCTTCAATTGATGACTCCGCATGAGATCGAACATCGTCTTCAGGTCCTTGATGTGATCTTCTTTGTTGCGGCTTTTTACGACCAAATCGTCAACATAGCATTCGACTATTTTCCTGAGATGTTCTTGGAAAATCTTAGTCATTGCTCGCTGGTACGTAGCGCCTGCATTCTTTAGACCGAAAGGCATCACCGTGTAGCAAAAGACACCGAGGGGCGTTCTGAACGCTGTATGCTTCTCATTATCTGGGTGCATCTTGATTTGGTTATATCCCGAAAAGCCATCCATAAAGGACATTCTCTCAAATCCGCACGTATTATCGATGATGACGTCCGTGATTGGGAGAGGAAAGTCGTCTTTTGGACATGCCACATTCAGGTTCCTGAAGTCGATGCAAATCCTGATTTTACCATTCTTCTTCATGACTGGAACAATATTGGCTAGCCAGTCTGGATGTTGCTCCTCTCGGATAAATCCTGAGTCAATCAATTTCTTAACCTCTGCCTCAATGGCTTTCATAATTTGCGGACGAAACCGTCTTTGCTCTTGTTTGACAGGTTTAGCATCCGGCTTGATATCGAGGCGATGCACTGCCACATTGGGATCGAGTCCTGGCATGTCTTCATAGTTCCAGGCGAAGACGTCAATATATTCCCTGATGAGAGCAATTAATTCCTCCTTCTCACTTGGGGGAAGACCATCGCTGATGAATATAGGCTTTGGGTTGGCTTCGTCGCCCATGTTAATTTGAACTACTTTATCTTCAGTAGGGGGTTCCCTCTGTTCAAATCTATCACCATATTACATGTTTAGGTGATGAACCCACGGGTCCTCCCATGTTGGCATTTGATCGTCGCCCTCCATCATGGATGGATCAGCTGTAGTCATGTTCGTCATTAGGGCTTTGAATGCTTCTCCCAGACTTGTATCGGAATCCCATTCTGAGGAATCTGATGAGTACCCATTTTTATCTTTGTTAGCAATTTGATCGATGACTTGCCAGCAACATTCGTCATCAGATGAGGAAGCATAACCCAAACCTCGTCTGAATTTGTAATAATCGTCCGGTTTCCCTTTTGGTACATATGATGCTTTGGCTGGAATACGGGGACCTCGATCGAAGTATAAACCTTATCCGAGTGTGAAATCATATCCCTGTTTTTCCATGAGCTTGCGCGCTTCCGGACTGTACTTAAATAAATGTTGACCAGGTTTGTCATCATTCTCATCTTCTTTTAAGAAATGATCAGGTAACGGAAAGCTCTCTCCTTTACCGTAAACCACTTCTTTTTCGCCTCCTATTTTGGCAGGGATAACCAGGGTTGTCCCGAAAGAATGCTGGAGGCTTCTCTTTGCTATATAGGACGAGCTAAACGGCATATACAAATCGGGATTATCATACAATCCCTTTATCACATCATCAAGAGACAGTGAGTACTCTAAATCATCATTTATTTTATTATTGGCAAGTTGCCAGTTACAACTGCCATCTGATGATTGTTCATCATCAAGATTGATTACAAAAAGGTACAATGTCATTAAAAACAAAACCTCCATTGTAATCGAATCCGGCTTCAGTATCAGCTTCTTCTCCGCTGTCCGTGCCCTGGGCTGATGGTTCAGTATCAGATTCATTACCATAAAGGAGAGAATCGGTAAAATAATTCTCAAACCCTTTGAATGGTTGCTTATCCGCGACCACCGTCCTGACCTTACCATCAGTGTCGACATATTTCAAATACTGATGGAGAGTGGAAGGAATTATAACGTTACTATGGATCCAAGGCCGACCCAATAGTAAGTTATATGATGTCTCGACATCAATCACGTAACATGTGACCTCCGTCTTCAAATCGCCCATTTGGCATTTTATCCGGATTTTACCCAAAGGTCTTGACCCGCTGGTATTGAATCCGTAAATAACAGTGCCTGTAGACGCCAATTTACTGACTGGAATGCCGAGGCTATGCATCAAGAGAAGCGGCATAATACTCACAGCGGAACCCTGTAGGCATATAAAATTTCCTATAGGTCCCTTAGCACAGCTCGGCATGGTGATTCGATAAACCATCGAGTGACGAGGCGATGAGGTCAACGAATCGCAC
Source organism: Asparagus kiusianus (assembly GCA_022839385.1). NCBI lineage: Eukaryota > Viridiplantae > Streptophyta > Magnoliopsida > Asparagales > Asparagaceae > Asparagus > Asparagus kiusianus. Next base: position 195,931 of record BQKN01000989.1, read on the forward strand.
GCGAGCAACGAAATGCATCCATTCGCGTGCGGAATCAAGCCAACGGTTCGGGGAGTCAACGAGTCATCCAAACAAGAGCAGACTCGGATGAATCATGATCGAATGAAGATCAGTTTCGGACTCGAACGCAGAAGTGAATTTACTGCCAAATCAGGAACCGGATTTATTGCCAAATCAGGTCAACAAATCGAGTCCGAACAAGTCAACCACACAACCGAATCACGGACAAATACAACGACGGAAAACTCGGAACGAACAACACCTAGAGGGGCTTGGCCGAAACCGAGCCACCTCATGGTGGCTCGGCTTGCGCCGAGCCACCCTGAGGTGGCTCGGTGGCCGAGCCACCCCAGGGTGGCTCGGCCCAGAGTCGAGCTACCCTGAGGTGGCCGGCCCAGATCTGTGCCCGGGCACAGATCTAGGTGCCTATAAATAGGCCAAGTGGTTCATTGTTTGAGGGGGACTTTTGGAGAGCCGAAACTCTGTCAAATTGAGACCTCATCTTGGAGTTTTTGAAGGCTTGAAGACTTGGGCATTCAGATCTGGTTCTTAGCGAGCATCCGCGTCACAAAAGGCAAGAGTTCGAGAGAGGAAATCAGATCTGAGATCTACGTAGGCACACTCCGGATCAAAGCTTGGTCTTTGATCCCGAGATTTGGGCGATTTGTTCCTTGGTGAACCGATCCCCCCGGCTATTATTTCCTTAGTGGAATAATACCCGTCATACTGCATAGATCCGTCTGGATCTAGATCGTACGGTAATTAACGGATCAACCTCCGGCGCAGGCAAACAACCCACGCAAGCGAGCGACCGCAAAACAGGAGCTCGCGATTTGTTCGACAAATAAGGAAAGCTGTAATCTTTTTATTTTTTGTTGATTTCTTGTAACCGGATCTTATAAAAAGACCGGATCTTTGTAACTCGAAAAGTTGTTATTTAAGATGACAATGAAATCATCAATGAAGAAAGCTACAGTTTTTCCCGCGAACAATCTGGTGACCACAGTGGGAGCCGCCGATCTCGCTGCCGAGATCGGAGCGTCGCAACCGCGGATCTCGATCCCGGTCGTGGATGAGGTCGAATACGAGTTCGACCAGCAGAAATACGAGGAGTACGTGTCCTCGTCTGGATCAACCTCCCCCCGCAAGTCTAAGAAATCCCAGAAGTTCTCCTACAGGAGGAAAGTTCGTTGGTACGAAGAAGTTGAAGCTACCAACGACGACTTCACCACGATTGGTGCCGAAGTTGCATCGGGTGAAGTTCCACCGGCCTCCAAGCAGGTCAAATCCGCCATTGAAGGCGTGGTGACTCTCTCTAAGAGAGCTTGCCAGAGGCAGCGCCAACGCCTTGCGAAACAATTCGCAAAGGCCATGGAGTCTGTTGACGGGATCCGCTACAACACGGATCTGAAGAGCAAACGAGGCAAACAGCCTCAACAACAAATGAAGGGTAGCTCCTCCAAGCCGCCGACACACGAATGGGTCCGTGTCAAACGGAATCGTTCAACGCTCGAGGAGCGTATCCGCAAACACCGCGCACTATCAGCGTAGGCACGGGCTCAAGCTGAAGAAGCCCGTAGAAGGTTGCAGAAAGAGGTGGCCAAGAAGCTGCCATCAACCCGCAAAATGTGGAGACCGAAGTCTGAAGCGGCGGTTCAGACCAAGGAGCAACGACTGCAGCCGTCAAAAGTGCAGCTTCCGGCGAATCAAGCCAAACTGCCGACAATTTCCACAAATGCTCCGGGAGATCTCACAGGATCATCCCAGAAAAAGAAGCCGGTGTTGGAGCGCCTCGGTCCACTTCCCAAGGAACGAGGCAAAGCTCCAGTTCAGGCACGTTTGGAGCCAATGAAGCAGCCCCGAACGAGACAACATGCTGGGGGTCGCCGCAACCCTCAGCATGACAAAGAAATCATGGCACCCAGGCGCACCACTTAGCGCATCGAAGTTCGGGAGCCCGTTGAGAATTCACGCCCACAAAGGCGAGTTTCGAGACGAGTGACTCTCGAAAGCCCAAAAGAGGCCATTCATCCTCAGAAGGAAACGTTGTCGTCCGATGACGATGACGTTATACCTGGGAAATCATGCCAACACACGATAGGTTGCTCCAACTTTCAAACGGACGAGCTGTACTATTGTGCTGGGGGTACGAATAAAATCAGAAAAAAGAGTCCTCGAAAATCAGAAACTCAGTGCCCCTATTCCAAACTCATTCGGGTAGTATTGTCTGAATGCAGATGCAACAATACAATTCCCGAGAGAGTTTCTGTATTCGAGAGGCTTAGTACAAAAACACCAAAACCAAGGCATAGGCGTTTTCGACAAAGAAGAACGGCGGTTGGAGATGGAGAATTTTTGAGGGTCACCGCCAATATGACCAGCAAGGGAACATCGGCTCAGGACAATCTCGAGGCGATTCCAGAGGTGCCCCGATGTGTAACTCGTCTGCAGTCCGGAGCTATCATTCGTGCAACGTATGGTAGGGTTCGGACAAGAGTACCTTCGGGAGATGAAGAATCAGAAGCCGGCTCGGCAATTGCATCTGACAACACTGTGTCCAGTGAAGGACAACCCCGTGAGTCATTCATGATAAGCGTGGAACAAGTGGCCAAGATACTCGAAGAAGCCATGGCCAAACAACAGGAGAGCTTCAGGTTCGAAATGCAGATGGCCATGCAGAGTATGAGGGAAATGCATGAGCAACAAATTCAGACACTGACGAACCAGCAAGGCGAACCAAGCCGCCGTGATCCGGTTGTTCAGGAAGTGGAGAATGCGAATGCGGATGAAACCCGTAATGCCAATGATCCTCCCATTAATGCAGGGGGTGGCAATGAGGATGCTAGTCACAACACCACGCTTCCACCTCCGAATCGTACTGATGAAAACTCGGGTGAAAGTCTGAAAATCAAAAATCTCGAGAGCAAAATCAATACGTTGATTTCCGCTCAAGAGATAAAGAAGACTGGCATTCCTTGTCCATACCCAAGAGAGTGGGAATCAATCCCATATCCGGCGAAGTTCAGTTTAATTAACTTCACGCCATTTAATGGGATGGGTTCACCAACTCAGCATGTGATTTATTTCAAATCACACCTGGGGGTAATCTCTAGCAATGAGCCTCTGATGGTGCGGTCATTCGTTAGCACTCTTCGCGGAGCCGCCTTCGATTGGTATCGCCGCCTCAAGCCAGGAAGCATAAACAGCTGGGACGACATGGAGACTAAGTTCCTCACAAATTTCTTCGACGATGACACTGAGATCTCTATCGGATCGTTGCTCGATGAGAAGCAGAAGGATGGGGAGTTAGTCGACACCTTCGTCAAAAGGTTCCGGAACAAAGCGAAGAATTGCCGGGACCTGATCACTGAAGAATTCATCCTCCAGACCTACCATAACAACCTTTCTCTGGACGTGTTGGAGGCAATGGGCACAGCACCATCCAAGACATGGAAGGATCTAAAAGTCCGAGGGGAGCAGGCTGAACGATTCCTCAGGAGAAAGAAGGCGGAGAGAGGCCAACAAGCGGCGAATGCTCCAGCGCAGAACTTCAACCTGAAAGGAAAAGGTAAAGCTCATGCTAATGCCGTTGATGCTAACCAAACTTTTTAATTGCAACGTCAGCAACAGTAGCAGCAACGAGCGCCACAATAGTCGTAGTCGCAATGGCAGCAACGGCCTCAGAAGCAGAAGTCTTCGGAGCCAAGGTTTCCCAAAGTCTACTCCTTCAAGGATGATGAAGTTCCCGGCATCTTCAAGTACTTGTTGGAGAACAACAAAATCCAGCTACCGGCGATCGTAGATCATGAAGGGGCCAGCAATATGACGGACCCGAAGTACTGTGCGTACCATAGAGCGGTCCACCACCCTACGAAGTCTTGTTACCACCTCAAGGACAAGATCCAGGCGTTGATTGATGTAGGAGTCATAACCCCGAAGCCTGCAAAGAATGTGGGAGCAAACGGAGTGTCGATCAGCTTTGGATCGGTGCCCACGACATGGTTCGAGCCGAAACGCGTCACCAAAGTGGGAATGAAGATGGTGAATGATGACCCACATGGACAGCGCCAAAAGGGACTTGTGCCACACACAGCCCCGAACAGCGAAATCCTCTGGGTTCATCCGGATCTCATTGAAGATGAGCAGTGGGCGACCTCCTCGAAAAGAAAGGGTAAAGGCAAAGCCTGCAATGCTACTTCCGCAATCTTCAAAGAGGATGGCGATGAAGCTCCTACCTTCCCGCTCTCTGAAGAAGAACAAGAAGTCTTTGCGACCCAGAGCGAAAATGAGTATCACTACAACTATCCATCGTCCAGTGACCAGTTAGCTGAGCAGGGGGTGGCTAAACGGGGACCAGCCAAGACTCTAACAGAGCTGGGAGTGATTGCAGCTCCTAAACCGGCTGAAGATGCTCGACGATGGCCAACGGATCAGCAGAAGGAAAAGAGACCCTAAGAGGTGCAGAATCCGAAGCAGTCTCGTTTCAATCGTCCGATTGGAAGGGATAAACCGGAGAGTTCGAAAACTCCGCGTGTCTTCGATATCATGGCTCAATTAGCTAATATTCTGGCACGGATAACGCTATATGAATTGCTGCGGTTGTCTAAGGAGACTAGAGAAGCCTTGCAAGGGGCCTTAGCCCATTCAGAAGCGTTCCTCACTCGGATCAAGCCGGCACCTGAAGAGTCAGAACTGTTAGTTCAACAATGCAATGTAGCGGCCAAGAACCTTCCCTGCATCACCTTCACAAAAGAGGATATGCAGACGAAGAATTCGAACCATGATAGGCCTCTATACTTCGTCGGGTATATAGGCTCCAACGAAGTCAACCGAATCCAAGTGGATCCGGGTTCCGCTGTGAGCATCATGCCGCTTCGTCTAATGCACAGCCTTGGCATTCCAGTCAGCAAATTGGCGTCTACAGGCACGGTCATTTACGGATTCAACACCAGCGGGTCAAGGCCTTTGGGGAAGATCCGAATAAAGTGCCAAATGGGCGATCTGAAGACGGAGGTCACGTGTTACGTGATAGATGCTGAGACATCGTATAACTTACTACTGGGTCGGCCTTGGATCCATAGTAACGTTATAGTTCCCTCCACCCTACATCAGTGTCTGAAGTATGTCGACATTGATGGAAGAGTCAGGACGGTGGTCACGGATAAGCAACCATTTAAAGGGTTTGAGAATTATTTCACTGATTCTCTCCTTTATGGTAACGAATCCGATACTGAACCATCGGTCCAAGGCACGGACAGCGGAGAAGAAGCTGATTCCGAAGCCGGATTCGATTACAATGGTGGTTTTGTTCTAAATGACATTGTACCCTTTGTAATCAATCTTGACGATGAACAATCGTCAGATGGCAGTTGTAACTGGCAACTTGCCAATATTGAAATAAAAGATGATTTAGAGTACTCGTTGTCTCTTGATGATGCGATAAAGGGATTACACGATAATCCTGATTTATGTATGCCGCTCCGATCATCTTATGTAACGAAGAAATGCCTCCAGCATTCTTTCGGAACAACCCGGATTATTCCTGCTAAAATAGGGGGGGCAAAAAGAAGTGATTTATGGTAAAGGAGAGAACTTTCCATTACCAGATCATTTCCTAAGGGAAGGCGAGGAGGAAGACCAACCTAGTCGACATTTATCTAAGTACAGTCCGGAAGCGCGTAAGCTTATGGAAAAACAGGGATATGACTTCGCATTCGGAGAAGGTTTGTACTTTGATCGAGGTTCCCGCATCCCAGCCAAAGCAGCATATGTACCAAAAGGGAAACCGGACGATTATTACCGTCACAAAAGAGGCTTAGGCTATGTTTCCTCATCAGATGATGAATGTGGTTGGCAAATTATCGATCAAATTGCTAACAAAGCTAAGGATGTGTACTCTCCTGATTCTTCAGCTGGGGATTCCGACACAAGTTTGGGGGAAATATTCAAGACCTTAATGTCCAACATGACTTCAGCTGATCCATCTACGATGGAAGACAATGAGCAAATGCCAACGTGGGAAGACCCATGGGTCCATCATCTGAACCTGCAGTATGGAGATAGGTTTGAACAGAGGGAACCCCCCACGGAAGACAAAATAGTCCAAATTAATATGGGCGATGAGGCCAACCCAAAGCCCATATTCATCAGCGATAGTCTCCCCCCAGACGAGAAGGAGGAATTAATTGCCCTCATCAGGGAATACATCGACGTCTTCGCTTGGAACTACGAAGATATGCCAGGGCTCGACCCCAATGTGACGATGCATCGCCTCGATATCAAACCGGATGCCAAACCAGTCAAACAACAGCAAAGACGGTTTCGTCCGCAAATTATGGAAGCCATCGAGGCAGAGGTCAAGAAATTGTTCGATTCAGGGTTTATCCGAGAGGAGCAGCACCCAGACTGGTTAGCCAACATTCTCCCAGTTATGAAAAAGAATGGCAAGATCAGGATATGCATTGACTTCAGGGACCTGAATGCGGCATGTCCGAAAGACGACTTTCCTCTCCCAATCACGGATGTCATTATCGACAATACATACGGATTCGAGAGAATGTCCTTCATGGACGGCTTTTCGGGGTATAACCAAATCAAGATGCACCCGGATGATGAGAAACATACAGTATTCAGAACGCCCCTCGGTGTCTTCTGCTACACGGTGATGCCTTTCAGTCTGAAGAACGCAGGCGCCACATACCAACGAGCGATGACTAAGATTTTCCAAAAGCACCTCAGGAAAACGGTTGAGTGCTACGTTGATGATTTGGTGGTAAAAAGCCTCAACAAAGAAGATCACATCAAAGACTTGAAGACGATGTTCGATCTCATGCGAAGCCATCAATTGAAGATGAACCCCACTAAATCCTTCCTTGGAATGTCTAGTGGAAAATTCCTTGGATTCGTCGTTACCACTAAAGGTATACATATCGACCCTGACAAGGTAAGGGCGATACATGAATTGCAACCCCCGAGGAATCTGAGAGAACTCAGAGGATTGCAAGGGCGTTTAGCTTACATCTGGCGGTTCATCTCAAATCTTTCTGGGAAGTGTCAACCATTTTCTAAGCTAAACAAGAAGGGCGTGTCATTTATTTGGGATGATGCTTGCCAAAAAGCACTCGAAGATATCAAGACATATCTGACGAATCCCCCTGTTCTTGTTGCACCAAAATCAGGTAAACCGTTCTTGATTTATATCAAGGCGATGAACCATTCGATAAGTGCTTTATTAGCACAAGACGATGATAATGGTCACGAACAGGCAGTCTATTACCTAAGTCGGACCTTGATAGGCGCCGAGTCTTGATATCCGATGATCGAGAAAGAATGTCTCGCATTGGTATTCGCAGTACAGAAGATGCGACATTACTTGGTTGGCCAGACGATTTACGTCATTGCCAATATTAATCCGGTACGGGTATTCATGACTCAACCGGGTTCGATGAATTAGCGGTTAGCGAAGTGGGCCCTTCTCTTGTCCCAGTATGATTTGCACTTCAAGCAGCAGAAGTCGGTCAAAGGACAAGCGATTTGTGATCTTTTGGTGGCAAGTCTGACAACAGATACGGTAGAAGTATATGATGACTTGCCAGATGAAACCCACGAGGTTAATACCACATCACACCAACAAGTATGGTAATTATACTTTGATGGTGCTTCAAGAGCAGTTAATAAGGCAATAACCCCTGAATATTCTAGAGTCTCCTCCGGAGTTGGAGTTGTCTTAGTTTCCCCGGGGAAGCATGTTATGCCTCGAGCTTATTCACTGACTGGACCATGCTCCAATAACGTAGCCGAATATAACGCGCTCCTCATTGGACTCAGTTTCGCCAAGGAGCTGGGGGTCGAATATCTCGAAGCTTTTGGGGATTCTCAATTGATAGTCAACCAAGTCCGTGGAGAGTATGAAGTCAGGAACCCAGACCTGATTCCGTACCACCAGGAGGCCATTAGAATGGCGGATTCTTTTGAGGAATTCTTCATTGAATACATCCCGCGTCTCCAGAACGCTTATGCAGATACACTAGCAGTACTAACAGTATCACTCGCGCAGCCGCCCGAAACTGAACTGCTAGTCACAGTAAGATCACACCAACTCTGCATACCCATATACGATATGGATATCGAAGAGGAGGATGATAGAAACGTAAACGCCAAAGAGGTGAACTCAACCCAAATCGGGGCTGAGTCCCGAGATTGGCGCTTTCCCATCATTGATTACGTCCAACATGGTATTCTGCCAGAGGACATAAAAGAAAGGGAATCAATTCGCCGAAGAGCACCAAGATTCTTCTACAATGCCGAGACCCATACATTATACCGTCGAGGGTATGACGATTTGCTCCTCCGATGCCTTTCGAACGAAGAAGCAGAAGAAGTTCTTAAGGAAGCACACGAAGGAGAATGCGGTGCGCATCAGCCTGGTCCCAAGCTGTATGATCGAATCAGAAGAATGGGATATTCTGGCCAACGATGGTACGTGACGCAATCGAATATGCACGAGAATGTCACGCCTGTCAAGTGCACGCAAATTATATGCACCAACCACCGGAGCGGTTACACACGTCAACCACGTCTTGGCCATTCGAAACATGGGGTATGGACATCGTTGGTCCTATCTTTCCCCCTTCAGTCAAAGGTGATCGATTTATTCTCGCTATCACGGATTACTTTTTAAAGTGGGCTGAAGCAATTCCGCTTAAAGAAGTGAAGACGAACAACGTCATCAACTTCATCAAGCATCATGTCATATACCGACACGGTGTGCCGAGACGGATCATTCATGACAAGGGTCCACAGTTCATAAGCAACGCTTTCGTCAGGTTCTGTGACAAATTCAAGATTCAAGATGTTTCGTCAACAGCTTATTATCCCGCTGCTAATGGATTAGCTGAGGCTTTCAACAAAATGATCATCAAGATCCTGTCAAAGCTCGTGAAGACCAATAAACGAGACTAGGACGATAAACTTGGCGAAGCACTCTGGGCTTATCGTACCACCATACGCACACCTACAGGAGCCACCCCATATTCGTTGGTGTACGGATGTGAAGCTGTGCTACCGTTGGAGATTCAAATCCCCTCCCTTCGGATCGCGCTTGCAACGGAGATGACGACCGAAGAATAGCATCAAAAACGTCTCGAAGAACTCGAGAGGTTGGATGAAAGGCGATTGGAAGCTCAACAACACATCGAGTTCTATCAAGCCAGGATATCTAGGGCTTTCAACAAGAGGGTCCGACAAAGAAGCTTCAAGGAAGGAGATCTGGTCCTCGCTGCTCGCCGACCGATAATCCTCAACTCCAAGAAGAAAGGTAAATTCAAACCCAAGTGGGAAGGACCGTTTGTAATAGACACAGTCTATTCAAACGGCGCTTATCGCCTAATTTCTCTAGAGGGTGTTAGGTAATTAATGCCAATAAATGGGAAGTTTCTGAAAAAGTACTATCCCTAGTACATTCAGGATAACCCATTTATCGGGAAGTTCCTCGAAGAATATTAGACTTAATATTCTAGAGGATAACCCAAATTCATTTTCACCACCAAAATCCCTCACTGATCAATTCCAATTGACAGTGAGTCCACCAAAAATGTTCTTCTGGCCCTCTTGACTCTTTCCATGAACAAGAGGTCCATTTTCAGTTCGGAGTCCCCTTTCGATAAACGAAAGAACTCCCTTTCTTTTCTCTTTGGTTAAACCTTCTCATGGTTATAACCGAAGTTGAAATTTTACTTCGATAAACGAAGAACTCATCTTTCGATCAGATAACCAATCCTATAAAAGGTAAGTTTATCTAGATCTTCCGGATTCTCGGAGTGGAGATCCCACTTCTAGTTTCTTTCTTGCACTGAAAATATAATATAAAATTCTTCTTTTCCAGAATCAAGGAATAGAATATAAAATTCTTTCTTCCTTGCTCGGGGAATAGAATATAAAATTCTTCCTTTCCCACACCAACTCTTTTTCCAAAATTTATCAATCTAGGATTCATCCTAGGAAGTTTATCCCGAATCCTAAGCAGGGATAAGTCAACGCCTAACACGCGCTGCCGGTTTAGTCTTTCTCCACAAAAGAAGACATCAGAGTTCGATTCTGGGGTATTTTATTCTAAAACCTAAGCAGGAATAAGTCTGCGCCTAACACGCGCCGCCGGTTAGTTCTTAACCGTTAAAAAGAACACTCGCCCACATATTCAACATTGTGGCAGGTTGTTATTAATAACACCAAAATCCATGCCTTACACGCATGGGGAATGTTATCATGAATCCTAAGAAAGGATATGTCGGCGCCTAACACGCGTCGCCGGTTTAGTCTTTTTTCCGTAGAAAGAGACACCCGAATTTGATTCTGGGGTGTTTTATCCCGAAGCCTAAGTAGGGATAAGTCAGTGTCTAAAACACGTTACCGGGTAGCCTATTCCCGTAACAATAGCGAAGTCTACGTAATCGAAGTCGTAGCACGAAGTCTCAGAGGATTCAATCTCTGAGCGCAACCTCACATGCGAACGGATTTAGACAATCCGCATGCTAGCCCGACTCAAACGGTAGTCGGTAAAGGCTTATCAAACCCGTTGAAGGCTGGGGGTTAGCTAAAAATCCTAAAGTCAACGCCTAACACGCGCCGCCGGGTAGTCTATTCCCATGAGAAAGACGAAGTCTACGTATTCAATACCGTAGCACTAAGAGAGTTAACTCTCTTAGCACAAAGTCACATGCGGAACGGGTTTAAACAATCCGCATGCTAGCCCGACTCAAACGGTAGTCGGTAAAGGCTTATCAAACCCGTTGATGGCTGAGGGTTTGCCAAAAATCCTGTAAGTATTATGACCGTCGGGTTCACAATCAACAGAGAAACATAATGATAAAAAGAAGAGTGCGCTAAAGAAAAGACTTTGTTTTATTAATAAAATCAAACCAAGTGAAGATACAAGAAAACGTCTCAAATCAGATCTGACAAACTGAAGGAAGCAATTTTAGCCTTAACAGCGGCAAGTTTCTCGGCGTGTTCCGCTCGAACCCTCTCCTCTTCTTCCTTCTGAAGCTTGGCATAAGCAAGAATGGCGGCAGTGTCGGCAGTTACGTCTTCTCGGCGCAACGCGTGAAGAACCTCCAGCTCTCCTCTATAAACATTTTGAATTCTGGTGCTCTCGAGCTCAAAATCTTTTAGAGTCCTCTCCCCTTGGACGGTCCTAATCCCCGTCCTGTCAGCAATATTGTTATAAGCATCCATCTTAGTCCGCAGACGACGTTGCCGTTCATACAAGTTCGCAACGATTATTTCTTGCTCTGATATGCGTCTCGCTCGGGCCTTACGCTCATGCATCCTCTGAATCTGAGCATCAATCATGAGCGGCGTGACCTCATCATATGAGTCGAAGTGTACTAGCTCTTCCAAACGATATATGAGTTCCTCTAAGCAAGTCAACCTTAACTCACATCGTCCAGCTAGCCGGATGCCACCTACACGCTGAATGTCTTTAAGACTATCTGTTATGAAAGAGAGCAAATCATAAGATCTTCCCCGTCCAGAACTAATGGCGGTGGCCATTTGTTGCATAACCTTCTCTACTTTTTGGAGGATGCCCTGCACGGATTCGGAGACCGGGAGGACAGATTCTTGGTCAGACATAATTGCAGCAATAGGATCCTCTTCCCCTTCATCGTCGGATATTAGGATGATTTTGGGACTCACCATCCTCCTATCACGGGTATTCAACCGAGGAAGTGGACCGATAGCCTGCCTGGTGAAAACCGAAGATAAAACATTCCCACGACGTCCGTTCACCGCATAAGATGAAAATGCTCCGGAAGGATACTCAACTGAAAACAAGCAATTAAACGTTTGTTAATTCCAGTTATAAAAGGAAATTGAACTCATCTTACGGATGGGTAAGATAGAGTCATTGCCTTATAAAGGGTGAGACGATTTGGCCACGTGGTGCATTCATAAGATAGGGTATATCGACAATATATCCCTGTCTTATAAGGCACAATGCAGCGTCAAAACGCCCCCTTTATTCTGAGATAGGGTTTTGACCAAGCAAAACACATCTTTAAAGCGTCGATCCTCACTAAGGAGAATCAAGGCTCTTCCCGATTGTCTCACCAAGGAGAACAACGTGGAGTAAAAAGGACCAATTTGCAAATTTCTAAGAAAAAAAGGACTAATTTGTAAATTTCCAAAAATAGCTCACCGGCATAAGAGAGAGGCGCGCCATCAGCCGACGCGGTAGAGGATTGACCCCTCGCAATACGAGACATGGTGACCTGCAAAATAAATTAAGGGATCAAATCCAGAAAAAAGTTCCTCTTTTTATTGCATATTTACCCCCTGAAAGAGGAGCTCGAGGCGCCAAATCGTAATCCTAACCCTCACATGCGATCCCACAAGTTCATAAATTGAATTAAGCAGGAAATATGATAAAATTATGGAAGATTTACCTGAGGGAAAGCTCGAAGATCCGACAAAAATCAAATCTTGAAAGAGGCTCAGACCACGTGCTCGAGGGGCCTGAGAGAAATTTTTATTTAGAGATTTTTGAGGGATTTTTCAGTCTAAGATCCAAAGGGAGGATGGATCTAGGGTATTTATGTAGATTTGAGGGAAAGAGAATGCAAGAGGGAAGAGGAATCCAAGAAAGAGGAGGAAAAGGGGGCCGGCCCTAGAGAGGAGGAAAAGAAAGAGGAAAAGAACCCTTTTTATAAGTAAACCAGCCCTGAACCAGACCGGACCAGGTTAAACCACACCAGACCAGTCCAAATCAGTTCAAAAGAGGCCAAACCAGGCTGAACCAGACCAGACCAGAATAAAACAGTCTGAACCAGTCTCGAACCAGTCTGAACCAGTCTTGAACCAGGTTGAACCAGCCCTGAACCAGGTTGAACCAGCCCTGAACCAGATTGAACCAGATTTGAACCAGAACTCAAATTGAAGCTGAATCGAGCGTCGAAACAACTTCAAATCAACCGAGAGTTCAATCCTTTGTTTATTTTGGCCTCTCCCACGCATTCAGAAGGATAGGAAGATTTTTTGAGCTCAACTACTCCCTTTTTGGGTCATTATCAGACCGGTTCAGCTCATTCGGGCACGAAAAATACTCCAATAAGGTATACGAGTATAAACTATTTCCTATTTTTGTTGAGAAGTTCCTGGAGAATTTTTTTTTCTAAAAAATATTCTTAAGGATAACTCAATAACACAACGCCGGACAACGCGTCGCAAATAAAGACTCAACGCCAACATTCGAGGGTCAGTTGAATCAACAAACACGAGCTAAAGATCGGAAAATCAGCAATCGACTTCAACTTCAAAATTGCGACAACGGTCAGACAATAAATGCAGCACCGGAATCCTTACAAACGTTCGACAAAGCACCGAATAGCCTGAAGGAATTGAAGGAATCCAGAACAAAAGCCATTTCAAAGTCCCGTTACACCGACTGAAGGTTGGGGCAATCATATCCAAAGCATTCCAGACTCTTCTATAAAAGAACGAGGCTGAAATACTTTGGAGGGGGTATCTGTAGGCATATAAAATTGCCTATAGGTCCCTTAGCACAGCTCGGCACGGTGATTCGATAAACCATCGAGTGACGAGGCGATGAGGTCAACGAATCGCACGCGAGCAACGAAATGCATCCATTCGCGTGCGGAATCAAGCCAACGGTTCGGGGAGTCAACGAGTCATCCAAACAAGAGCAGACTCGGATGAATCACGATTGAATCAAGATCAGTTTCGGACTCGAACGCAGAAGTGAATTTACTGCCAAATCAGGAACCGGATTTATTGCCAAATCGGGTCAACAAATCGAGTCCAAACAAGTCAACCACACAACCGAATCATGGACAGATACAACGACGGAAAACTCGGAACGAACAGCACCTAGAGGGGCTCGGCCGAAACCGAGCCACCTCAAGGTGGCTCGGCGCAAGCCGAGCCACCGTGCGGTGGCTCGGCAGCCGAGCCACCTCAGGGTGGCTCGGCCCAGAGCTGAGCCACCCTGAGGTGGCCGGCCCAGATCTGTGCCCGGGCACAGATCTGGGTGCCTATAAATAGGCCAAGTGGTTCATTGTTTGAGGGGGACTTTTGGAGAGCCGAAACTCTGTCAAATTGAGACCTCATCTTGGAGTTTTTGAAGGCTTGAAGACTTGGGCATTTAGATCTGGTTCTTAATGAGCATCCGCGTCACAAAAGGCAGGAGTTCAAGAGAGGAAATCAGATCTGAGATCTACGTAGGCACACTCCGGATCAAAGCTTGGTCTTTGATCCCGAGATTTAGGCGATTTGTTCCTTGGTGAACCGATCCCCCCGGCTATTATTTTCTTAGTGGAATAATACCCGTCGTACTGCATAGATCCGTCCGGATCTAGATCGCGCGGTAGTCAACGGATCAACCTCCGGCGCAGGTAAACAACCCACGCAAGCGAGCGACCGCAAAACAGGAGCTCGCGATTTGTTCGACAAATAAGGAAAGTTGTAATCTTTTTATTTTTTGTTGATTTCTTGTAACCAGATCTTATAAAAAGACCGGATCTTTGTAACTCGAAAAGTTGTTATTTAAGATGACAATGAAATCATCAATGAAGAAAGCTATAGTTTTTCCCGCGAACAAACCCGGATCCACTTGGATTCGGTTGACTTCGCTGGAGCCAATATACCCGATGAAGTATAGGGGTCGATCATGGTTCAAATTCTTCGTCTGCATATCCTCTTTGGTGAAGGTAATGCAGGGAAGGTTCTTAGCCGCTATATTACAGTGTTGAGTTAACGGTTCTGGCTCTTCCGGTACCGGCTTGATCCGAGTAAGGAATGCTTCTGAATCGGCTAAAGCCTCTTGTAAGGCTTTCCTGGTCTCTTTAGACAATCGCAGCAACTCATACAGCGTTATCCGCGCTGGAATATGGGCTAGTTAAGCCATAATATCAAAAATGTGTGGAGTGTTCGAGCTCTCCGGTTTATCTCTTCCAATCGGACGATTGAAACGAGACTGCTTCGGATTCTGCACCTCCTGGGGTTTCTTTTCTTTCTGTTTATCCACCGGCTGTCGTCGAGCATCTTCAATCGGTTTAGGAACTGCAATCACCCCCAGCTCTATGAGAGTTTTGGTTGGTCCCCATTTAGTCACCCCCTGTTCGGCTAACTGATCACTAGGTGACGGATAGTTGAAGTGGTACTGGTTCCCGCTTCTGGTGGCAAAGACTTCTTGTTCTTCTTCGGAGAGCGGGAAGGTAGGAGCTTCATCACCATCATCTTCGAAGATTGCAGAAGTAGCATTGCAGGACTTGCCTTTACCCTTCTTGACCGAGGAAGTCGCCCACTGATCATCTTCAATAAGATCCGGATGAACCCAGAGGATTTCGCCGTTTGGGGCTGTGTGTGGCACAAGTCCCTTTTGGCGCTGTCCATATGGATCATCATTCACCGTCTTCATTCCTACTTTGGTGACGCGTTTTGGTTCGAACCATGTTGTGGGCACCGATCCAAAGCTGATTGACACTGCATTTGCTCCTACATTCTTGGCAGGCTTCGGGGTTATGACCCCTACGTCAATTAACGCCTGGATCTTATCCTTGAGGTGGAAGCATGACTTCGTAGGGTGGTGGACCGCTCTATGGTATGCGCAATACTTCGGATCCGTCACTTTGCTTGCCCCTTCTTGATCCACGATCGACGGCAGCTGGATTTTGTTGTTCTCCAACAGGTACTTGAAGATGTCGGGCACCTCGTCATCTTTGAAGGAGTACACTTTAGGAAACCTCAGCTCCGAAGATTTCTGCTTCTGCGGCCGTTGTCGCCATTGTGACTGTGATTGTTATGGTGCTTGTTGCTGCGGCTGTTGCTGAGGTTGAAATTGAAAAGTTTGATTAGCATCAACTGTATTAGCATGTGCCTTACTTTTCCCCCTTGGGTTGAAACTCTGCGTTGGAGCATTCGCCGCTTGCTGGCCTCTCTCCGCCTTCTTCCTTCTGAGGAATCGCTCGGCTTGTTCCCCTCGAACCTTCAAATCCTTCCACGTCTTGGATGGTGCTATCCCCATTGCTTCCAACACGTCCAATGAAAGATTGTTGTGGCAGGTCTGGAGAATGAACTCCTCAGTGATTGGGTCCCGGCAATTCATTGCCATGTTCCGGAACCTTTTGACGAAGGTGTCGACTAACTCCCCTTCTTTCTGTTTCTCGTCGAGCAACGACCCGATGGATATCTCGGTATCGTCATCGAAGAAATTGGTTAGGAACTTAGTCTCCATATCGTCCCAGCTGTTCACACTTCCTGGTTTGAGGCGGCGATACCAATCGAAGGCGGCTCCACGAAGAGTGCCAACGAAGGACCGTACCATCAGAGGCTCATTACCAGAGATAACCCCTAGGTGTGATTTGAAGTAAATCAAATGCTGGGTGGGTGAACCCTTCCCATCGAACGGCATGAAGTTAATTAGATTGAACTTCGCCGGATACGGGATTGATTCCCATTCTCTTGGGTATGGACAAGGAATGCCCGTCTTCTTCATCTCTTGAGCGGAAATCAACGTATTGACTTTGCTCTCGAGGTTTTTAATCTTCAAACTTTCACCTGTATTTTTGTTAGCACGATTCTGAGGTGAAAGTGTAGCATTATGACTAGCATCCTCGATACCACCCCCTGCATTGACGGGAGGATTATTGGCATTATGAGCTTCATCTACATCTGTATCCCCATCTTCCTGATTAACCTGGTTACGACGACTTGGTTCGCCTTGCTGGTTTCTCAGTGCTTGGATTTGTTAGTCATGCATTTCTCTCATATTCTGCATGGCCATCTGCATTTCGAACCTGAAGCTCTCCTGTTGTTTAGCCATGGCTTCTTCGAGCATCTTGGCCACTTGTTCCGCACTTATCATAAGTGACTCGCGGGGTGTCCCTCGCTAGATACCGTATTATCTGATGCGACCGCAGAGCAGGCATCCGATTCTTCATCTTCTGAAGGTAATCTTGTCCGAATCCTACCATAAGTTGCTCGTATGATGGCTCCAGACTACAGACGGGTTACACGCCGGGGTGCTTCCAGAATCGACTCGGGATTATCCTGTGTCGATGTCCCTTTGCTGGTCATATTAGTGGTGACCCTCGGAAATTCTCCATCTTCGACTACCATTCTTCTTCATCGGAATCGCCTAGGTCTTGGTTTTGGCGTTTCGGTATTGAGCCTTTCAAAAACCGAAATTCTTTCGGGGACTGTCTTGATGCAGTTGCACTCAGACAGTACTGCCCGAATGAGTTTGGAACAGGGGCAGTGAGCTTCTAGTCCTCGAAGACTCCTTTTCCTGGTATTACTCGTACCCCCAGCACGATAGTACAACTCGTCTGCTTGAAGGTCGGAGCAACCTATCGTGTGTTGGCACTATTTCTCAGGTATAACATTATCATCATCCGACGACAATGTTTCCTTCTGAGGGCAAACTGCCTTCTTTGGGCTTTCAAGAGTCACGCGTCTCGAAACACGCCTTTGTGTGCGTGAGTTCTCGGCAGGCTCCTGGACTTCAATACGCAAACTGGTCGCGTAGTTGCCATGAACTCCTTGTCATGTTGAGGGTGGCGTCGACTCCCAGCATGTTGAATCGTTCAGGGCTTCTTTATTAGACCCAAACGTTCTTGAATTGGAGCTTTGCATCGCTCCCCGGGAAGTGGACCAAGGCGCTCCAAAACCGACCTCCTTCTCTGAGACGGTCCTGCTGGATTATCGGCGGTTTAGGTTGGTTGGCCGGAGATGGAACATTTGTCGAAAGCTGCGAGGGTTGCTTCTTAGCCTTAATTGCCATTTCAGACTTAGGCTTCCATACTTGGCGAGTTGGTGGCGGTCTCTTGGCCACTTCTTTCTGTAGCTTCCTACGGGCTTCCTCGACTTGAGCCCGTGCCTGCGCTGATAGTGCGCGGCGCTTGCGAATGCGCTCCTCTAGCGTCGAACGATTTCGTTTGACACGGACCCATTCCATCATTGGCGGCTTAGAAGAGCTGCCGTTCATCAGTTGCTGAGGCTGTTTGCCTCTTCTATTTTTCAGATCCGCCTTGTAGCGGACTCCGTCTACGGATTCCATCGCCTTCGCATACTGTCGCACCAAGCGCTGGCATTGACTTTGATGGGCTCTCTTAGAGAGAGTCACCACGCCCTCTGTGGCGGAAGAGTTGGCCAGAACAAATCTGATCTGGTTGGAAATTGGGGGAATCTCACCCGATGCAACTTTGGCATCAAACGGGGCGAGATCTTCGTTGGTGTTTTCGACATCTTCATACCAACGAACCTTTCTCATGGAGGAGAATTTCTTGGACTTGTGGGGGGAGGTAGATCCGGACGAGGATGATAGGTACTCCTCGAACTTCTGCTGATCGAATTCATATTCGACCTCCTCCACGACCGGGATTGAGATCCGTGACTGCGACGCTTCGATCTCGGCAGCGAGATCGTCGGCTCCCACTGTGGTTGCCAGTTTGTTCGCGGGAAAAATCGTAGCTTTCTTCATTGATTCTATCGTACTCTTAGTAATAGTTTATCGATTACAAAGATCCGGTCTTTTCATAAGATCCGGTTACAACGAAATCAAATAAAAAAAGAAATAAAAATTACAACTTTTTCCTTATTTGTCGAATAAATCACGAGCTCCTGTTTTGCGGTCACTCGCTTGCGTGGGTTCTTTGCCTGCGTCGGGGTTTATCTGTGGACTACCGCGCGATCTAGATCCGGTCGGATCTACGCAGTATGACGGGTATTATTTCGCCAAGGAAATAATAGCCAGGGGGATTAGTTCACCAAGGAAATAATCGCCCGATTCTCGAGATCAAAGACCAAGCTTTGATCCGGAGGATGACTGCGTAGATCTGAGATCTGGTCCCTCTCGAAGTCTTGCCTTATTTGGCGTTGACGATCGTCGAGCACCGGATCTGGAAGAGCAAGTCCTCAAAGTCCCAAAGCTTCAATCTTTTTTAGATCTGAGCCTTAAATCCAGCAGAGCTTCACCTCTCAAAAATTTCCAACCCTTGAAAAATGAGCCAACCCCTCCTATTTATAGGCACTCGTCACTGTGTCCGGGCACAGGTGGCCAAACCACCTAGCCACCATAAGGTGGCTCGGCTGCCGAGCCACAAAGAGGTGGCTTGGCCACCGAGCCACCTCAAGGTGGCTCAGCTTTGGCCGAGCCACCAAGAGGTGGCTCGGTTTCGGCCGAGCCTCTCTTGGTGTTGATTTTTTCGCCGTTGTGTCCGTTTTCCGGTTCTATGGTTGATTTATCCGGACTTCATTCGTTGACCTGATTTGACAGTAAATCCGGATCCTGATTTGGCAGTAAATCCACTTTTGAGTTCGAGTCCGAAACTGATCTTGATTTGATCTTGATTCGTTCGAGTCCGCTCTTGGTTGGATGACTCGTTGATTCCTCAACCCGTTAGCTTGATTCCGTACGCGAGTGGACTTATTCCGTTGTTTGCGTACGGTTCGTTAGCCTCGTAGCATCGTTAATCCGATTCGTCGCGTATCATTTGGCCTCGGTGTTGTGGACTAACGATCGTGTTTGGATATGTTGCCCGATGGTTGGTTTGGCATCATCGAGCTGTGTTAAGGAACCTATAGGTAGTTTTATATGCCTACAATGTCATACTGTGATAAGAGGATTGCCCATTTTGCTAGACGACAATTCAGAGAAGATGGTTTCGTCATGAGCACTCTCAAAGGATTTACCTTAGAGATGACGTGGATTGTTTAGCCTACCAAGTAGTGTCGTATCTTTTGTGCAGCGAATACCAAGGCGAAACACTCTTTCTCTAATGGATTATATCAGTATTCAGCTCTGATCATCATTCTACTAAGGTAGTAGATCGCTTGTTCATGTCCTTGGTCATTGCTCTAGGGTAACAAAGCTCTAAGAGAATAATCCCTGGTTCTCACATATAACAAGAATGGTTTCCCTAAATATTAGGGCTACAAGGACAGGCGGCTGATTGAGGTATCGCTTGATCTCCACAAATACCTTTTGGCAATCTTCATCCCAAACGAATGAGACTCCTTTCTTCTTAGCTTGGTGAATGGTTGGCAACGTCCTGAGATATTTGACATGAATCTTCGAATGTAAGCCAATCTGCTTTGTAAGCCTCTGAGCTCCTTGATGTTTCTTAGAGATCGCATTTCTTGGATGGCACAAACCTTTTCTAGGTCGACAGAAATCCCTTTTGAGGTGACTATAAATCCTAAGAATTTACCACTGGCTACTCTCAGGAAAGATTTAGTTGGGTTCATCTTTAATTGATGTGCTCACATGATGTCAAACATCATCATCAGATCTGCAAGATGATCGCCCTTATTTCGGCTCTTCACTGCAATATCATCCACGTAACATTCGATCTTCTTACGTAGATGTTCATGGAAGATTATATTCATTGCATGCTGATAGGTTGCACCGGTGTTCTTTAATCCAAAGGGCATCACAGTGTAGCAATATACTCCTAATGGGATCCTGAAGGCAGTGTGTTTTTCATCTTCGGGATACATCTTGATTTGGTTATACCCTGAGAATCCGTCCATGAAAGACATCCTCTCGTACCCACAAGTATTTTCAACCATGACATCTGTGATGGGAAGTGGAAATTCGTCTTTCGAACATACAGTATTAAGGTCATGAAAGTCAATACAGATTAGGATCTTTCCATTTTTCTTAGGCACATGAACTATGTTAACCACCCAGTCAGGGTGTTGTTGCTCTCGTATAAAGCCTGAGTCAATAAGATTTTTAGCTTCTGACTCAATTGCTTCCATGATCTCTGGATGGAACCAGCGTTGTTGTTGTTTGACGGGTTTTGCATCCAGATCAATGTTGCAACGGTGCATGGTTACTTTTGGATCAAAGCCAAGCATGTCTTTATAGTTCCAAGCAAAGACATCTATATATTCTCGGATAAGAGATATAATGTCTTTTTTCTCAGATGGTGCTAACCTATCACTTATGAAGATTGGTTTGGGATTGGCTTCATCTCCCATGTTGACCTGAATCAACTTATCTTCAGTGGGCGGCTCATGTTGTTCGAAACATATGTCCCATATGATATTAAGGCGTTTGATCCAAGGATCGTTAGTTGACTCAATCAACTCTGCATCATCCTCTGCGTCTTGGTCCGGATGACTAGATGAAGTCATGTACACAGACATGTTTTTAAAATATGTTCCGATGCTCACATTGGATTCCCGTGATGATGTTCTAGATGAATTGTCTCACCATAGACAATCATCGGCTTCATTTTCTAAAAGGGGAGGAGTTGAAACATAACCTAACCCTCTTCTAGTTTTATGGTAATAATCAGGAGGTTTTTCTTCTGGAGTGAAAGATTGAATTGGTGCTCGTCTTCCTTTCTCGAAGTTTAAACCTTCCTGTTTACCAAAGTCATAACTCATTCTTCTCATCAGATGGATAGAATTAGGTTTATAATAATAAAATTGTGGGATTACAAGATCTTCATCTGAACTTCCCCGCATGGGTAACTCAGAATTAACTTTATCGAAATAGATTGGCTTTTGACCATTCTTTTTAGACGGGACCATGAAGAGGCTTTTTGTATGTCTTCAATCTCTTCGAATGTGGCGAAGGATGATTTGAGTGGAAAATTAAATGATGCCATGACATACAACGTGTGTCATGGATCCGTACCTACACCTGTACATATCTCTGTTTTCTCACATTCGGATGACACATCAGAAAAGTAAGCCAAATTGAAATCTTCATTAATGTACCACTCACCCTCATGTGGTACATCATTATTGTTCACATTCTGACCTATTACATCGAAATTTAATTTTCATGGACAATCTTCCTCAGGATCGGGCTCGATGTCAGCTTCATTGCCACTGTCGGTGACCTTGTTTGACTGCTCTTGCTCTTGAGAATCTAGGTAGAAGACCGAATCGGTGTGGAAGTTCTCCACCCCTCTGAAAGGTTGCCTCTCGGTAATTAGGGTTCTGACTTCTCCCTCCTCATCGACATATTTCATGACCTGATGAATGGTAGATGGGATAATACGATTTGCATGAATCCATAGCCATCCCAACAGTAGATTGTAGGACGTGTCTGCATCTATGATGAGCAAGTGACCTTTGACTTGAGATCTCTAATTTGACATTTGAGTTTGATTTTACCAATGGGTCGTGTGCTATTGCCGTTGAAGCCGAAGATGGTCGTCTGAGTGGAACTCAATCGATGCAGGGGAATCCCAAGGACTTACATGACCCTATAGGGCATGATGTTGAGTGCTGAGCCCGGATCAACCTGTACGCGGCTGATCTCAGAAGAACTGATATACCATATATAGTATAGTGGTCTATCATGCTTGTGCTTGATTTGTATATCTTCCTGAGTGAATGATATGCATGGCAGATTTTGAACCGCTTGCAGGAAATGTACACAACATTAACCTTTTGTGGCTTCTGGGACTGCAGGAACTTGTGTTATAAAGCTCTCTGTGTCCATTAAAGCTTCAACTAGAACCTCCCTCATGGTCTTGGACAAGCGAAGAAGTTCGTATAGGGTGATCCTTGCAGGGATATTGGCCATTGTGCCATTATATTGAAACGGAAAGGAGTGCTTGCTCCTCCAGCATCTTATTGGAGAAGATTCTTGTAGTGCCTGTTCTTCTACTTCTTGAGTATTTTGATCGTACTTTTTTAAGTACGTATTCCCCAATCTAGTGCCCGGGTTGGCATCTTGATTAGCTACAAGGACAGTTCTCTCTTCTTCTGAATTTGTAAGAGGGATAAGATGATCATCATTTTTATTTATAGAGGGGTTAATCATATTGGATGATTTAGTCTTGCCTCTCTTCTTCTTCGTTGATGTACTTGTCCATTACTGATCATCAATCAGGTAAGGATAGATCCACATTATCTCTCCTTTTGGAGTGGTAAGGGGTACCAACCCTTTCTCTTTTTGACCATGAAGGTCAGTATTTTTTAGGTGAAACTCCCCTTTGGGGATGGGAATGATGCCAGTAGGTGCTGCCATGGGTGGGAAGTCTCCAAACTCGACTGGTATTACATTGGTAGATACGGTCTTTTGCTCTGGTTTTAGCTTGAGTACATTAGCATTGACAAGGTCTTGTAGAATATCCTTGAAGATATAGCATCTTCTCGTTAGATGTCCTAGTATTTTGTGATACCGGCAATAGTTAGGGTCATTCACTTTTCTTGCTTCTTTGGGTTTCTTCACTTCAGGAAGTTTCAGCTTGTTATTCTTCTGAAGAAGCTGGAATAGAGTGTCCACATGTTCCTCTTTGAAAGAGTACTATTTGGACGCTCTCTGTTGATTCGATGCCTTGCCCTGCTTATCAGGTGGCACTCGAGTATTTGTTTCAGTAGCCAAGGTGTCTTTCCCTTTTGATTGAGGAGCATTGCCTTGCATTACACCGGCTGCTTTGGTTTGTTTGCTTCTTCAGCTTGAACTCGGGCAACAATCTCCTTTGCTTGCTCTCGTTAGGAGACCAGTTATTTCCAAGAGTAAAATTTGGCTACCCCCATCTGAGCTAAGAGGTGGGTTAGCAAATTGTGCTAGCATGTTTCCACCAAGGTAGATTGTGTCATACCTGACGGACATCGTAGGGCCATGCTTCGAAATCTTTTGATGTAGGCTTTGATGGACTCTCCCTTCTTCTATTTAGTAGCTAAGAGAACGGGGACCGAGACTTCTGTATCATCTTTGAAGAATCTGGCCAAGAAGAGCCTTTCTAGATCCACCTACTTGTGAATTGATCCAGCCGGAAGCTTCATGAACCATTCGAAGGCCACCCCCTTGAGGGTACTAATGAACAAGTGAGTCAATATAGCATCATTCGCTATTACATCCACAGTCTGTGACTTGAAGTAATAGATGTATTGATTTAGTGACCCCATGCCGTCATAAGCTTGTAGAGTAAGGGCCTTGAATCTCGGTGGATAGGGAGTTGTATCCCATTCCACGGGATAAGGCCTCACAACTCTGTCCTCGTGGAGCTCACTCCTATTAGGAATTGCGCTGAGGCGGACTTCCAATTCTTCTATTTTGGCCAACTGAGGGTTCTACTCATTCTCGGCTTCTTTCTATTCTTTAGAGGATGATTCTATGTGTTGAGTTTCTTACTCAGCATTCTCATTCACTACTTGTTTCCCCTTCGATGTGGATGATCCTCCTTTCTGGGACGATTCCTACCGAGGTTGTGACTCAACTTTTTGGGAATTAGCTCTATCTGCAATGATCTGAGCCATCATATCCCAAAGTTGATTAATGACTTCTTGCTATGCTTGGAGCATGGCTTGCTGCTCATCAATCCTCTTTGAGAGGTCTTCAGAATTTTCTGCCATGTGGATGAAGCACTCATGTCCTATGAAAGAACTTGATGATTGAGACTCCACGATCGCTGAATGTTCATCATCGGTATTGGTTCCTCTTGCTAACCTCCAATAGTTGATAGGAGGAATGGCTCATGTTCGTGTCCGAGTACGTTGGTAGATTCCTTCAAACTCGTTAGTGATTTCTCTGATGCTCGGAGAACAATCTGTCTCTGATTTATCAGAACTAGGGACCAGCGACTTCCCTCTACCGATCACATTCATAGTGACTCCAGGATACTCTGTCTCTGAAAACTTCTACTTGTAATGATGTCACCGCTTGCTTGGTCAGGCAATATTCGTCAATTGATCGAACACTGACTGCCTAGGCACAGAAGCACAACATTGGCATTCCGAGAGGACCGCAGAAATAAGTCGATCACATTAACATGAGTGAGTGGCTTGTTGCATTGGTCTTTCTCTCGATAAAAGCTCCCTTAAATCGGAGACTTAGGCAGAATCTCTCACTGAGAGTGAGGTTGGAGCTGGAACCCACTGTCCATCAGTAGACGTGACTGGTTCTTAGCAAACATAAATCTTAAATCCATGTTGATCTTTTCTAACATGACGAATCACATCGTATCCTAAAGAAAGAACATGAGGGTCGTGTTTAGTTTGAGTAACGCAGGATCAAGGTCTGCATTTTGCTGATGAAACCTGCCCTTGAGGGTTGCATTCTGGTGGGTCTATGCAATCTAGTGACATGCATTTGGAGTTTGGAATGCTCTCCTAAGAACTACATTCAGGCTGATTAACGTGGTATGGAGACCTACGTTTTGGTTCTGGAACACACTCTTGAGAATTGCATTTTGTGTGTGAAATGCATTCCTGAGGACTGGGTTTTGATTTTAGAATTCTCCATTCAGAGTTGCATTTTAGTTAGATCACGTGGTGCTCGTATTTGGGCTCATCAATATAAGGCTTGCATTCTGAAGCAGAAACACAGAGCTCTTGCTAAGGCTCACAAATGCGGAGTTCGCGTTGATCAAGAGATTGACTATCTCAGAGATAAGCTCACCGTAAAAATCTTCTCCTTCATCGAGCGACATTTTTCTTAGCCTGTTTCAAGGTTTTTGCAGTGATGTCAGCTATGTTGATCGAGTTTACCACCACAATGGGCCTTTTGTTCCCCGTTACCCTTTGATTTAGTATGGGTACAGAATCTTCGACTCGATTAACGAGTCTCTTCGAACTTGAGCCCGCTACTTCAGAGGAGGAGCTGTCCGAGCCATCTAGGCCAAAGGAAATGCCTTCCTCTGCTGATTCAGCAACAATTGGAGTTTTGGTTTCCTTGGAGACTTTACGGATCTTGCGCATAGCCTTAGGGCTAAGGGATTCGGAAAAAAGGGCTTCCTCATACTTGGCTTTATCAAACTCTACCATGAGAGTTTTGATGGTTATTCCAGCAAGGTTGACGTCGGATTACGTACCACTTCTTCATCAGTGAAGCCAGTCCCCAGCAGAGTCGTCATCTTTTGTATGTTAGGAAAATTAAAGAAGAAAATTGTTAAAATTTGTATTATTTTCTCTAACAGATTTAGAAAAGAATGAATTATAATTCTCTCGATGCAATCTTTCTCTAATAAGAAAAAAATTATAATTCTTCTTAATCGGTTTCCTGAATTATAAAAGAGACAAGGGATCGACGGAGACCCTTCCCTTTGTTTAATCTGGGTTCTTCTCGGTGTCGATGGGAGCTCAGATCCTTTATCCCGTTGATGATCCGAACAGTTCACCTTGTGGAACATGGTATCTTCCTCTTAAATTATCGTTGAGGAGAACTTTCGTGGTATTGTGGATGTCTTAACGAGTTAATAACTCAGAGCGAGTTGCAAACTCTATAAAAGAGTTGAATTGATTTAACCGAAAATTGGTTTATAGCCAAGATCTAAGCTCCATAACCTTTGTTGTTGAAGGACGCTCCAAGATCTCCAAGAACACAAATGTCGATGTCCCTTTATGCGATATTTTTGATGGAAAAAGTCGATCCTTAACTCTGTTGAGTTTTGAGGTATTTATAGGGGATTAAGGGGTGTAACCGACCCCTTAATCTTCATAAAAATTTTATAGTGAGTGGCCAACTACAATCATCCTAATTTAAACATAAATAATTATTACTTTAGTTTCTAATTTGATACGCGTAATTATGGAATAAATCTCTGTTTTCAGCAAAAGTTGAATTTGTTGAGGAATTCATTGTCTCTTCAATCGATTACAATAAAATTCACAGAAATAGTCTTTTTATAAGACTTCTTTACACAACAAAGCGAAAATTACAACTTCTGAAAAAATAACACAACAGCTGTTTATCAACTATTGTTTTTGTAGGACTTTGCCTGTGCCAGGAACGCTTTGGTTCGTGGACCACTGAATCACAGATCGTGGGGAGGGGTTATGATTCTTCCTTCGTTATCGAAGTGAGAATTAGAAACGATATCTTATCGGAGTAAGATAGTCGTTCTTCTTGAAATCAAGTCTAAGCTTGAATGTCAAGGAATCACTCTAGGAACTGAAATCTCTGCTCTCTCTGCTCTGGAATGCTCTAACAAATGCTTGATCCTCGTCAGAAGTGACCCTAGGGGGGTATTTATAGCCTCCAGGACCTGTAACTGCAAGAACTTGACAAGACAGCAAATTAGACTGGCGAGACAGTGTTTGCTGTCTTGCTGGTCGAGATAGTATTTGCTGTCTCGCCCAGCGAGACAGTAAATATGCTGTCTCGCCCAGCGAGACAGTAAAAGACTATCTCGCGAAGCGAATATTCCTGGAAGTTTTCGTTGTAACTACCTCCCCACGTTTCAAACTCTGTTATTTTGGCAGTTATTCACGTGATTTTTGCCCACGTTGTTTCCCACGTCCCCTGGCAGTTAATGGACACGTGTAGGGCAGTTATTGCGGTGGTTATTAACCATTTCAACACTGTCTCGCTGGTGAGACAGCAAATACTGTCTCGCTGGCGAGACAGCAAACACTGTCTCGCTGGCGAGACAGCAAACACTGTCTCGCTGGCGAGACAGTTCATATCTGTCAGTTTTGGGTGATTTTCCCAATTTTGAGTGATTTTCTATGTTTGGATTTCTATTAGCATTTTTTGACGCTTACAGATACCCCCTCCAAAGTATTCCAGACGTATTCCTTTATAGAAGAGTCTGGGATGCTTTGGACAAGATAGGTTTTACTTACGATCCCTTCAATGCTTAGTTGAGTAGATCGTGTAGCAGGACTTGCAAATGGCTTCAACCCTTGACCTCTTCTGTCTTTAGTCTATTCAGTTCTTTGTAGAATAGCTAATGTTCTCCCGGCGTCGCGTTTATCGCTTGACCGTTGTCGAGATCTTGAATCGAAGCGGGTATTTGTTCTTTGTAGGTTCAGCTTTTGTCATTGAATTGAAACCTTCACTGAGAGCTCAACAGGTTATCCTTAAGAATATTCAGATTAATATTCTCTAGGAACTTCCTAAAGGGTGTGGGAAACAGTTTAGACTTGTGTACCCATTGGAGTATTCATCTGCATCGTATTAGAATGTCTGTCATCTCATGCTGTAAGATGGTGTTTATTGTCTCACTGTGGAAAACAGTGTTTGCTATCTCGTGACGCGAGACAGCTCCACAGTATTTGCTGTCTCGCACGGCGAGACAGTATTTGTTGTCTCGCACGGCGAGACAGTATTCGCTGTCTCGCTCGGCGAGACAGTATTCGCTGTCTCGCCCGGCGAGACAGTATTTACTGTCTCGCTCAGCGAGACAGAGAGTATAAAATCGGGACTTATGGTTTTTTTTTTACGATTTCTGGGCGATTTCTTGGGCGATTTCGGGTGATTTCGGGCGTGATTTTTCAGTGATTTTCGACCAGTTTTCTTCTCCCTCTTCTCCTCTTCGTTGCTGACTTGTGTGGAGCTTTCGTTTGGGGAGATTTCCTTTGGATTCGGATTTGGTACATTTGTTTTTTCCCCTTTTTCTTTAAAATTTTACTGTCTTTGGCCCATGCAGTCGGTCTTTAGGATCTCTTTGGTGTTATCCTTGCTGGTTTTAAACCCGAAACCCTAACTTTCTCTCTGGATTTTGACAGGTAGCATATTTCCATCATGTCGCCACGTAGATCTCGTGCTCCTCGAGGCCGTCAGACTGTTCAGTCTCCTGAGGGGGCTGTTCTTGTTTCCGCTTCGCATGGGGGCACATCCCTTTTACCCTTTCACGAATTTAAATATTGTATTCCGTCAATTTTATATATATATACCTGTGTTTGTATGCAGATCCTCGTTTGTATCCTTTGAGATACATTCGAGAAGAGCCGGCATCCTCCTTTGAGGGGATCGACGCTTAAAAGTGTTCATTTTGCTTGGACAAAACACACTTCAGAACATGTAGGAGCGATTTTATATCATCCCACATGTGTTGCAAGGTTTTGATATGCCGTTATAATGCCCGTGCATAGTAGCGCATATCTCCTTTATACATGTGGTAGATGAGAAATCGTCACACCTGTTATGAAATAGCGACTATATCTTATAGAATAAGGTATATCGCTTTCTCTATAATTTTAGGACTATTCTTACACAATTTATGTGTATTTATATGTTTTATCAGTCTATTTTCCTTCCACGATTTTCACCGTTGATGAAGTTACGGGTCAGAGCAGCGCTACTCATTCTTATTATGAGGGGCTCCCGTTAATTGAATCCTCTCCCCAGTTCAAATCTGACTATAGCGAAGAGGCTAGAGAGTTGATCCGGCGGGGTAGTTGTCGTGTTCTACGACGGTTAATCACAGATACGCCCTTGATTTCAGAACAAGACCCGAATCAATGTATAAGGAAGCCGGATTTTTTATTTGGCGACTCCATGAAGGATCCGGAGATCATATTCTGCAAGCCTGCACAGTGGTTGCATGAGAACGGCACATTATTTCTATATTTGCCTTGGATTCCTCGAGAACACTCGCTCTTACAGTTCAGGAATTTATCCGTTGACCGTGAAATGTTCTGGAGATTAACTGAAAATCATGAGCGCATACACTGTGGTTTTATTAGGAAAGAAGCTACTACAGGTTCCAGTGAAAGAGCTTCAGTACGAGGTCTTCATCCAGGTGTCTTAGGTCAAGACAATATACCTCAAAATGAGACGACAGCGCAGGCCAACACCGTGAAGAACCGGTTAGCGGCAGCGGGAAAAGTATTACCCAGAGAGAATTTCAGATGTTATGGGTGGGTCCATTACTTTGGAGACAAGTGGTGGTGGACCAGAATGACTCGCTATGTGTTGAACCGCTGGGGGCGAGATTTAGCAGAAATAGGGTTGGCGGTCCCGATCCGTGCTACTATGAGTGGTCTGCAGATTAGTGTAGGTCATTTCCTCTGTTTGTTCGAGATCTACAACCCAGACACTAATACATTCTTTACGAATGATGGAGAGCTCGGACTACCACTGCATGAAATGATGAAGGTGTCTGGTTTGCCGATGGGCGACGTTCCATATCAAGAGTTCTTCCCAACCACCAATCAGCTGAATAAGATGAAGGATCGGTCAGCTGTGACTCATGATATTTTATGGGAATTGACCTGCCACTATCATATAGCCATGGCCGAGATGGAGACCAAGTCTAGAAAGAAATCTCCCCAAATTAGCTTAAAACAGTTCGCCGATTATCTGTTTAAGAATTTGGACAACCGTTCGGAAGATGTACGTGGATTATCTTCTTTGGACCCGGGTGAAATCAATCGGCTGTTGGAGAAAACAAATGCACAGACTTACACCTCCCATTCAGAAGACGGATTTCCGTATGGTACTAAATTCCATTCTTATCTGTGGCAAGCCGGTGTTCCGATTAGCCCTACTGCTCTGCTGGCTGGTTTCCTGGCTATATGGCTAAAGAGGTGCGTAGTTCCCCACCAGTCCTCTGATGCGATGCCAATAGAAGTATTGTATCCAGCCATTCAGCTAGCTACAGGTCGCAAATTATCCTTGCTTCCCGCTATGGTGGCTGCTATTCACAGTGGATTACGGCAATTAATCTCTGTGTTTACCTAGGAGAAAAAGAAACCCTCCGTCAGCCTATCAGTTCCGAAGCTGGAGTTGCCATATACTTATCTAATGGCCTGGTTAGTACTTCACCGGCCAGATTTGATGGAAGCTCCTAAGACGGTAGATCCCAACCTTCCTTTGTTGCAGACTCTTGAGGCTTGCAAATGGATCAAACATCGAGAGCCGGACATAACAAGGCAGTTCAAAATTCACAAGTGTTGGGAATTCTTCCCCTGCTTCCCTCGGTTCTCCGGTATCTACAACACAACTTTGTCGGATGCTAAAAACCCAAGGCAGAATCGCACCATCTTGGATGTCGGGTGCTTCAGATGGTTGATGAACATTCGACCTGGTTATTTGTTATTTCGGGTAAAAGACGTTTGTCATATTGAACCCTATCTTCCATGTCGATTTGCTCGTCAATTCGGCTACGACCAGATATACGTCGGCAACCCGAACCGTCACCTTAGCTTCCGAGGAGGACTTATTGATGGTGCGAGAGCCTGGTTTTGGAGCATTGCTGGTTGCACGAACGCTGAATTCGATCTCCCCTTAGAAACGCCGCCTCTACGGATGACCTTTTTATTTTGCAAATGGTTGCTTGCTGCCAACATCGTCACCCAGTACAGGAGAGGGTCGGAACCAGAGGAAGAGACGGTCCCGCGGCGCTCAAGCAGAACGACACGTGAAGTTATGACTTCACCTCAAAAGAAAGAGGCCGCCGAATCGTCGAGGAAGGGAAAAGAACCGGCTCGCTCGGCTGGTAGTGAAGAAGAATTCGACTCCGAGTAGACAGAGACCTTTGAGGAGGTGGGTGAGACCGGCTCAAGTTCTGATGAAGGAGCTGGTCTCCCTGATTCTTTCTTCGAGAGGGGACTTGTGCGCCCATCTGCTGCGCCTGCTCAACCACCAGATGCTCCGAGAAAGAGGAAAGAAAGAGTCGTTATGACTTACCCAAACAAGATGACGGTGGAAGTCCTCAGTGGGGATGAAGAAGATGAGGAAGACACAGTGCCTCTTGCCCTTCGGCGAAGATCTCGGCCTTCCGCTCAAGCTCAAACTCAAGCTTCTCCCAGGGCTGAATTACGCACCAAGCATCGCCATGAAGGGTCTGGAGTTAGGGATGAAGCGAGTCCATCAAAAAGATAGAAGAAATCCGCCTCCAAACCACGTGTTCATCTTCCGGCTGTAGAGGAGACATCTGATCACAGTGCTTCTTCAGATGAGCAAGGTAATTATTTGTCTTTATCACTTTTACACTTCTTAACGTTCAAACTTATTTCATGTTCAACTTCTGTAGGGAGTCGAGAAGAAGGAGAACTGCCTCATGATGCTGCTTCTCTCGGAGATATGGAAACTGAAGAGACCAACTTTGTCCAACAAATGCAGGATGCTCAGAAAGAAGGACCAGCTGGTGTTCCGCCAACTTCTAACATTGATCCATCAGCTACAGACACAGGTACTGATCTTTCTCCTCTCGGAAAAGAAATCCGAGAAATGAATGAGTCGGACCGTGTGCCTCCTTTAATGACTTATGCGCTTTGTCTCCTTTTAGTTAAACTAAAAGAAATGGGTGCAAGTAGCGAAGCTCCCGAACTTGTCCCGACGAACAAAGGTAGAACTAATCTTCATCTCGGGCAAACTTGTCTGAATTCATAAGTTATTTATAACTCAATGTATTCTGTAGATGTCGTAGTGAGCGAACCAACAGAAGGAGGAATCGCCCATACCCCTAAAATCGATGACTTCACTGACTTCGACTATAATATAGATATTTTAGAGAGGGATCATCAGGAAATCTCCGATTTGTTGTTTGGGAAAGCCACTAGTGCGGCCACGGAATCAACGGTTGACATTGGTTTAACAGAAGCAGGTCCTTCCGAGAGTAAGGCTTCTGTTCTGCAAACTCCTCATCTTATATATATTTTTTTTTACTTGACTGATTATCTAAGTATTTGGATTATAGGACCAGTTGCCAAAACTGATACTGCTATAATTACTGGAACCGATCATCAGCCTGAGGATCGTGACTACTCATCATGGGCAGGGACCGAAATTGGTTTTCATTCATATATTCCTGAATCCTAACCTGCTACTCCGGCAGATCCCATGATGATAGAGGTGACTGTCACTCCCCAAATCAGTCCAGTTGCTTCAAAAGCGAGACCAACTGAAGAAGTTGGTACATCGACTGATGTTGTACCTGGAATTGGTGAGTTTTACTCCTCATTCGTGTCAAATTTCTGTTTAACACTCCATTATGCTCATTATAATCTTTTTGTTTGTAGAATCTTCTTCTGAGAAAGCTCTTAATTTGGACCCAAAGTCCCCTGAAGTTGAAATTAAAGGATCTTCTGACGTAGCTGGTGCATCAAAAGCTGCTATCCTTGAACCAGCTTCGACTATTCAGGAGACCGGGCTACCCCCAGTGGACACGCAGGGTCATGTTGAAGGTTCTTCCGTTAAACTTGGTACACTCCAGATTGATGTCATGTATACACACATATAACTTGTACTGACTTATTTGCCCTTGTCGCAGCTTCTTCTATCTCATTATCTGCCCACATCCAAGAATTATTGGCCGACGAGGATCCGAAAAAATCCGTCATTTGCTCCGATCTTCACGGTTTCGTCTCTTTTTGGAATTTTATGGTCGATCGTATTCTCTTAAAAGGCTCACCTTTTGAGACTTTTAAGAAACCGTTTGATCGTTATATGTCGAGCATCCGAGATGAAGGATATAACGACTTAGCCGATTCGATCGGCGTTTATTTAGTCGAGATGAAGCAACACGTTGAACTTCTGAAGGATCTTTGCACTAAAGGCGTACCCTCCTACATCGCTTCTCATATGGACTTCAGGTTGCGGGCGTGGCGTGATTCTCAGCAATCTGCTAACTCTGAACTCCAAAAGCTAAGAGCCCACAGTCATCGGCTTAGGGTGCATGTCGCCAAGAGAATACAAATTAAAGTCGATCTACAGCGAGATTTAGAGTCGAACCAAGCTGAGATAAATCACCTGGAAGAACAACTTGCAAACGCCAAGGAAGCTCGTGTAGTTATAGAATCTGAGTTGACGAAGACAACTCAAATTGAAGAAAACCTACTCCAACAATTGGATATCCAAGATAAGAGGCTTGCTGAGAAGGAACAAGAGGTCGCCGAACTTCAGAGTGTTGACGAAGAAGCCTTCAAAGTTAAACTTACCGCTGAGCTTGAACAAGCCTACACGATAGAGCTCTCAAAACTAGAAGATCAAATTCGTCAGCATAAATTTTTGTAATTGAAGAACATGTATACTTTTTTTTGTTTGAACATTTTTGATCAATATAATGAACTCCTTTGCTCATTGAGATTTTATTATGATTACTCATTCTTGTTTAGAATAAATAATTATAATACTTATAGGATTTTTGGCAAATCCTCAGCCATCAACGGATTTGATATACCTTTACCGATACCGTTTGAATCGGGCTAGTATGTGAATTATCTAAGTCCGTTTCACATATAACGTTAGGCTAAAAGACTTAACTCTTTTACTTTGGACTACAATATTGAATATGTAGGTTACATGTGTGAGATGTAGACTTATCTCTAATAAGGGATAGAGATAACATCCCCCATGCGTGAATGACATGGACTTTAAGGTGTAGATAGGTCACGTTCTCTTTGTATGAAAACGAACCTAAGCTTGTGAAGAAAGAACTTGGATATTCCAGTTCAGAGTCTCTTGTTTGTTGGTAGAGAAAAACCCAGAATTGGAAAGGAATAATTTCATATTCTATTTCCTCGTCTCTTGTTTGTTGGTAGAGATAAACCCAGAATTGGAAAGGAATAATTTCATATTCCATTTCCTCGTCTCTTGTTTGTTGGTAGAGATAAACCCAGAATTGGAGAGGAATAATTTTATATTCCGTCTCCTGGTCTCTTGTTTGTTGGTAGAGATAAACCCAGAATTGGAGAGGAAGAATTTTATATTCTATCTCCTGATGCAAAGGAAACTCAAAGTGGGATCTCCACTTAAAGAATCCGGATTGGTTTGAATAACCCTAACTGTCATAAGGTTTGATTATCCAGTTTGTTGACCTCTCGTTCATGGGACGAATCAAGAAGGGATTTTGGCTTTGGTCCTAACTGTAGTAAGGTTTGACCAAGAGGGGGTTTTGAGATGATCCTAACTGTTCAAAGGTTTGATCACTCAATTTGTGGACCTCTCGTTCATGGAACGAATCGAGAGGGGATTTTGGCTTTGGTCCTAACTGTAGTAAGGTTTGACCAAGAGGAATGGGAGTAGGGTACAAATAACAATGAGTTTGTTGATTTGTACGAGCCTTTCAGTGGAAAATTTTGATTTCAAACATAAGAATTCGACAGACCGATGATTTTTTTTGGTTGATCTGATCGTTGGGGGTTTCATGGTGTGGGATTACGAATCATCGAGTTTTCCCTTCCATGATCGTGTTACAGGGTTTTGTGAGGAAAGATTAACTGTCATTAAATCTCATCTCAACAAAAGTAGTAAAAACATATTATTCGCATGATCATTTTCCATTCATGATAATCAACTGATAACGGATTATCCTGAAATATCCTGTATAGGACTCTCTAGGAACTTTCCGTTTTACATAGGTTATCCTGAACGTATTATGGGTAATACTTTTTCAGGAACTTCCCATTTATTGACATCATTAA
Organism: Asparagus kiusianus; assembly: GCA_022839385.1. Classification (NCBI taxonomy): domain Eukaryota; kingdom Viridiplantae; phylum Streptophyta; class Magnoliopsida; order Asparagales; family Asparagaceae; genus Asparagus; species Asparagus kiusianus. The sequence continues at coordinate 231,010 of BQKN01000989.1, forward strand.
TTTGTTGCCATCCTGGGTAACCAGGCGATATGCACCGTTTGAATAGACTGTTTCTATTACAAACGGTCCTTCCCATTTGGGTTCAAATTTTCCTTTCTTCTTGGAAGTGAGAATCATAGGTCTTCGAACAGCAAGAACTAAATCTCCTTCTTTAAAACTTCGTCGTCGGACCCTTTTATCAAAAGTCCGAGAAATTCTGGCTTGATAAAACTCGATCTGTTGTTGAGCTTCCAAGCGTTTCTCATCTAACATCTCTAATTCCTCGAGACGTTTTTGATGATGTTCTTCCGTCGTCATTCCCATTACGAGAGCGATGAGGAGAGAAGGAATCTGTATTTCCAATGGGAGAATGGCTTCACATCCATATGTTAATGCATATGGGGTTGTTTCGGTAGGTGTACGGACAGTTGTGCGATAAGCCCATAGGGCTTCGCTGAGTTTGTCGTCCCAATCTCGTTTATTGGTTTTCACCAACTTTGCTAGGATTTTGATGATGGTCTTGTTAAAAGCTTCGGCCAATCCGTTAGCCGTAGGATTATTAGCCGTCGATGAAACGTCCTTAATCCCGAATTTGTCACAGAACTTGATGAATGCGTTACTGACGAATTGAGGACCATTATCGTGTACTATTCACCTTGGAACACCATACCGATATATAACATGGTGTTTGATAAATTTGATGACATCACTCATCTTTACTTCTCTAAGTGGAACTGCTTCTGCCCATTTTGAGAAGTAATCGGTGATTACCAAAATAAAGCGGTCCCCTTTAACCGAGGGTGGGAAGATAGGACCTACGACATCCATGCCCCAAGTTTCGAATGGCCACGATGTCGCCGACGGGTGCAAATACTCAGGAGGCTGGTGCATATAATTCGCATGTAGCTGACATACTTCACATCGTCGTGCGTAGTCAACTGCATCCTTTACCATAGTTGGCCAGTAATACCCGATTCTTCTAAGTCGATCACAAAGTTTAGGACCGGGTTGATGTGCACCGCATATTCCGTTATGCGCCTCTTTAAGTGCTTGTTCTGCTTCTTTGCCGGATAGACAACGAAGTAAAAGACCATCGTACGATCGTCGATACAACATTTGCGCTGTAGCGTTGTAGTAAAATCTGGGTGCTCTTCGCCGAATCGATTCCCTTTCTCTTACATCTTCAGGCAATATCCTATGTAGGACGTAGTCGATAATGGGAAAACACCAATCTCGAACTTCGGGTTCAACTCCTGTTGAGTATACTTCCTTAGCGTTCGAATCGTAGATTGGAACAATCAGCTGATGAGTTCTCACTGTAATTAACTGCTCTGTTTCGGGAGGTTGAGCTAATGATACTGACAACGCCGCCAATGCGTCTGCATACGCATTTTGGAGACGTGGAACGTACTCGATGAAAAATCCTTCAAACGAGTTTGCTATCTCAATGGCCACCTGGTGGTATGGAATCAGGTCTTGACTTCTGACTTCATATTCTCCTCGTATTTGATTAACTACCAGTTGAGAATCCCCAAAAGCTTCAAGGTATTCGACCCCCATCTCTTTGGCAAAATTGAGTCCAATTATTAACGCGTTGTACTCGGCCACATTATTAGAACATGGTCCGGTCAACGAGTATGCTCTAGGCAAGACATGCTTTTCTGGGGAAACTAAAACAACCCCCACTCCTGAGGAGATTTTAGAACATCCGGGTGTGCTTGCTACATTGGTTGCGCGGGAAGCCCCATCGAAGTACAACTGCCACACTTGTTGATGTGAGGTGGTGTTAACTTCATGGGTTTCATCTGGCAGATCGTCGTACAATTCGACTACATCCTTCGTAGGATTTTCCGCCAGAAGATCGCAAATAGCTCGTCCTTTAACTGATTTTTGTTGCTTAAAGTACAAATCATATTGTGACAAGAGTAGAGCCCATCTAGCTAAACGCCAATTCATGAAGGCTGGTTGGGTCATGAATACGCGGACAGGGTTTATGTTGGAGATGACATAAATCGTCTGCCCCACTAAATAGTGTCGCATTTTCTGGACGGCAAATACCAATGCAAGACATTCCTTCTCGATCATTGGATAACGAGATTCAGCTCCTACCAGTGTGCGACTCAGGTAATATACTGCTTGCTCGTGACCGTTATCATCGTCTTGTGCAAGTAATGCACTTAACGAATGACTCGTCGCTTTGACATAAATCAAAAACGGTTTGCCCGATTTCGGTGCAACGAGAATAGGTGGGTTCGCTAGATATGTTTTAATATCCTCGAACGCCTTTTGGCATGCTTCATCCCAAATGAATGATACGCCTTTCTTCGCGAGTTTAGAAAACGGCTGACATTTTCCGGACAGATTCGATATAAACCGACGGATATATGCCAATCGACCCTGCAATCCTCTGAGTTCTTTAAGATTTCTCGGGGGTTGCAACTCATGTATCGCCTTCACTTTATCAGGATCGATATGAATACCTTTTGTGGTGACGACGAATCCAAGAAATTTGCCGCTTGACATCCCGAGGAAGGATTTAGTCGGGTTCATTTTTAGCTGATGATTTCTCATAAGATCGAACATCGTCTTCAAATCTTTAATGTGGTCGTTCTTGTCATGGCTCTTCACAACCAGGTCATCAACGTAGCATTCGACAGTCTTCCGAAGGTGTTCTTGAAAGATCTTCGTCATCGCTCGTTGGTACGTAGCACCAGCGTTCTTTAATCCGAACGACATAACAGTATAACAGAATACACCAAGGGGTGTTCTGAAAGCTGTATGCTTTTCATCATCCGGATGCATCTTAATCTGATTATATCCCGAGAATCCATCCATAAATGACATCCTTTCAAACCCGCACGTATTGTCAATGATGACGTCTGTAATGGGTAGAGGAAAATCGTCTTTAGGACAGGCGGTATTCAGATCTCTAAAGTCAATGCAAATTCTGATTTTCTCATTCTTTTTAAGGACTGGAACAATATTAGCCAACCATTCAGGATGTTGTTCTTCCCTGACAAAACCTGAATCGATCAGTTTTTTGACTTCAGCTTCTATTGCCTCCATAATTTGTGGACGAAACCGTCTTTGCTGTTGCTTGACAGGTTTAGCATCCGATTTTATATTAAGGGTATGCATTGCTACATTTGGATCGAGTCCTGGCATATCTTCGTAATTCCAAGCAAAAACATCGATATACTCTTTAATTAGGGCAATTAGTTCCTCTTTTTCATCCGGCGGAAGATCGCCGCTGATAAATATAGGTTTCGGATTGGCTTCATCACCCATATTAATTTGGACTACTTTATCCTCAGTAGGAGGTTCTCTTTGTTCAAATCGATCTCCATACTGGATATTCATGTAATGCATCCAGGGATCTTCCCAAATAGGCAATTGGTCGTCTTCTTCAGTTGTGGAAGGATCAATTGTTGCCATATTTGACATTAGGGCTTTGAATCTCTCTCCAATGCTCGTGTCAGAATCCTACATTGAAGTATCGGATGAATGCCCACTCACACTTCTTAATTGGTTAATGATCTGTTGGCCACACTCGTCATCAGATGACGAAGCATAACCTAGACCTCTATTATGAGTGTAATAATTATCCGGTTTTCCTTTTGGTACATAAGTAGAACGGGGTGGAACCCTAACTCCTTGACCAAAATAAAGACCTTCACCGAACGAGAGATCATAGCCTTGTCTCTCCATGTAATCATTAGCTTACGAACTATACCGGAAGAAATGTCGTCCCGACTTTTCCTCATCTGAGTTGCTGTCCAAGAAAAGATCAGGAGCTGGGGATGGATCCACTTTTCCAAAGATTATTTCTTTCTCACCCCCTGTCTTTGCAGGTAGGATCACCGTTATCCCTGCTGAATTTTGTAGATATTTCGTCACCGTGCAGGACGATCGAATTGGCATGTGTAGGTTAGGATCATCATATAATTCCTGCATTACATTATCAAGACAAGGCGAATACTCTAAATCATTCTTTATTACTTCATCGGCAAGTTGCCAGTTACAACTTTCATCCGACGATTCATCACCGTCAAGATCGATTACAAGAGGTTCAATGTCATTGAGTACAAGACCTTCACTATAATCGAGCCCAGTTTCGGTATCAGCTTCTTCTCCGCTGTCCGTGCCATGGGCCGATGGTTCAGTATCGGACTCAGCACCATATAGAAGGGAGTCAGTAAAGTAATTTTCTAACCCCTTGAATGGCTGCTTATCTGCGACCACCGTCTTGACCTCTTCATTAGTGTCAACATACTTCAAACACTGATGAAGGGTAGAGGGAACTATAAGATTACCATGGATCCATGGACGACCCAATAGTAAGTTATAGGAAGTCTCTGCATCAATCACATAGCAGGTGACTTCAGACTTCAAATCTCCGAGTTGACACTTCACCCGGATCTTTCCCAACAGTCTTGATCCACTAGTATTGAACCCGTAGATGACCGTTCCTGTGGAGGCTAACTTGCTGGTGGGAATTCCGAGGTGGTACATCAACCGAAGTGGCATGATGCTTACAGCAGAACCCGGATCGACTTGAATCCGGTTGACCATGCTCGAACCGATATATCCCGTAAAATATAACGGTCTATCATGCTTTGAATTCCTGACTTGCATATCTTCTTTAGTGAAAGCTATGCAAGGGAATTTGGTGGCTGCCAGATTGCAGTGCTGCACCGATGACCCTGGCTCTTCAGGAGTTGGTTTGATCTGAGTGAGGAACACTTCAGAATCAGCCAAGGCTTCTTGTAAAGCTTCCCTAGTTTCTTTCGAAAGGCGAAGCAACTCGTATAGCGTGATCCTTGCTGGGATATTAGCTAATTGAGTCATGACGTCGAAGCGGAATGGAGTATTTGAACTTTCCGGTTTGTCTCGTCCAATAGGTTTATTGAAACGAGGCTGCTTCGGAAGTTGAACTTCTTTGGGTTGAGGTTCTTTTCCTTTCTGCTTAACAACCTTCTGAGGTTTCTCAGTTGGTATAGGCGGGGTCGTAACCACCCCCAGTTCTGCCAGAGTTTTACCGTTAGGATTAGAAGTTTCAGGATACTGGTAATGATATTCATTTCCACCTCTTGTTATGAAAACTTCCTGTTCTTCATCAGAAAGTGGTAGAGCTACTATCTCTTCATCGTCTTGCTCCGGAATTGCCGAGGCTCCGTAACAGGACTTCTCCTTTCCTTTACCCTTCGATTTCTTCTTCGATGTGGATGTCGTCCACTGTTCATCTTCAAGCAAATCCGGATGAACCCAAAGGATTTCGCCGTTAGGGGCCGTGTGTGAGACTAGCCCTTTTTGGCGCTGTCCATGAGGGTCATCGTTAATGGTTTGCATCTTTACTTCTGACACTGGCTCAGCTTGAAACCAGGACAAGGGAACCGATCCGAAGCTAATGGAGACCGCGTTTGCGCCCACCTTCTTCTCTTTTGGCTTCGGAGTCACAATACCAACATCAATTAAAGTTTGTATTTTGTCTTTTAAGACATAACAAGCTTTAGTGGGATGGTGGACCCTCCTATGATACGCACAGTATTTTGGGTCATTAATCTTCTTTGCTTCTTCTTGGTTTGTGACCGGTGGAAGCTTAATCTTGTTATTATCCAACAGGTACTTGAAGATAACTGGAACTTCATCATCTTTGAATGAATACTCCTTTGGGAATCTGGGCTCAGAGGGTTTAAACTGCTTCTGAGGCTGTTGATTCTGATTCAGCGCCAACTGGAACGACGACTGCTGCGGTTGTGGTTGTGGCGGCTGTTGTGACGTTTGGTGTGCGTCAACAGCAGCTCCCCCCTCTTCCTCTGCCTCGAGGATTGAAGTTCTGTTTCTGATTTTGATTGTTAGCTGGTGGCTGACCTCTCTCTAAATTCCTTCTTTTGAGAAACCGTTCAGCTTGCTCACCTCTAACTTTCAATTCCTTCCAAGTCTTAGAGGGTACGACCCCCGTTATCTCCAGCACATCCAAAGACAGGTTGTTATGACATGTCTGTAGGATAAATTCCTCTGTGAGTGGATCTCGGCAGTTCACCGCCTTGTTCCGGAACCGTTTGACAAACACGTCAACCGACTCCCCATTCTTCTGTTTCTCGTCCAACAATGTGCCAATGGAGACCTCCATGTCGTCGTCGAAGAAATTGGTGAGGAACAGTTCTTCCATATCTCCCCAGCTATTGATGCTTCTGGGTTTCAGGCGTCGGTACCAATCGAAGGCAGGCCCACGGAGTGTTCCTACGAATGACCGAACCATCAGGGCTTCATTTCCTGATATCTGTTCGGGTAGAAAATTGCGTTCTTCTTCATTGAGGATTCCATTACAAACTTTGAAAACAACTTTATGCATTTACAAATATCCGGTCTTTTTATAAGAGCCGGTTACAATGGAGATCAAAATAAAGAAATAAAGAATTACAATTCTCTCTGAACAAATCACGAGTTTCCTGTTTTACGGTCACTCGCTTTGTTGGTTCTTCGCCTGCGCCGGGGTTGATTACCGTTGACCACCGTGAGATCTGGATCCAAGCAGATCTACAACGTATTACGGGTATTATCCCACCAAGGAGATAATAGCCGGGAGGGATCGTTTCACCAAGGAAACGACCGCTCGAATCTCGGGATCTAAGAACCAAGCTTAGATCCGGAGTAGAACGATATAGATCTGAGGATTAGCTTCTCGAACTCCTGCCTTTTTTGTCGTGGGTGCTCGCCAAAAACTGAATCCGAGGGTCCAAGCTTCAAGCCTTCATAATTCCGAATTGAGGTGACAATCCGGCAGAGTTTCGGCTCTTCAGAAGTTCCAACCAAAAGTCCTCCCGAATGAACAAACACCTGGCCTATTTATAGGCACTCAGAACTGTGCATATGCACAGTTCTGAGCCTAGCCACCCCTAGGTGGCTCGGCCATGGCCGAGCCACCCTGGGGTGGCTCGGCTTGGGCCGAGCCACCCCGGGTCGGCTCGGTTTCAGCCGAGTTCCCGGGTGTTGGTTCGTTTCGTCGTTTTCAGGTGTTTCCCGTTCTCCGTCGTTCGGATTTGATTCGGTTTCTGGAATCGACTCATTGACTTGATTCCAAATATGGCAGTTAATCCGTTTCTGAGTTTGAGTCCGGGATTGATCTTGATTCGATCGTTATATCACCGAGTTCGTTCTTGTTTAGATGACTCGGTGATTCCCCGAAACGTTGGTTTGATTTCACGTGCTAACGTGTTCCGTCGCTTATGTGCCTCGTCGTCTCGAACTTTCGTTGATTTGTTCGGGTCTTGATTCGATTGCCCGAATCTTCATTTGGCAGTAGATCCGCTTTGGTGTTTGAGTTCAGGTCCGTTTTGTTGTCGGACGACTCGTTAACTTTCCGAACCGTTGGTTTGGTCCCGCACGCGAACGTATTCCGTTGCTTGCGTGCCGTTCGTTGGCTTCGTAGCCTCGTTAGTTCGCTTCGTTGCTCGAACGTCCGTTGATTTGTCGAATCATCGTGCCGAGCTAAGCTAAGGGACTTATAGGCAATTTTATACGCCTACAGATACCCCCTCCAAAGTGTTCCAGCCTCATTCTTTTATAGAAGAGTCTGGAATACTTTGGATATGATTGCCCCTACCCTTTGTCGGTGTAACGGGACCTGGAACGACTTTCGTTCTGTATTCCTTCACTCCTTCAGGCTATTCGGTGCTTTGTCGAATGCTTGTAAGGACTCCGGTGCTGCATTTATTGTCTGACCGTTGTCGGAATTTGAACTTGAAGTCGATTCCTGATTTTCCAATCTTTAGCTCGTGTTTGTTGGTTCGACGTACAACTAACCTTCGATTGTTGGTGTTGAGTCTTCATTTGTGACGCGTTGTCCGGCGTCGTTTTATTGAGTTATCCTTAAGACTATCTTTAGAAAAATATTCTCTAGGAACTTCTCAATAAAAATAGGGAATAGTTTATACTCGTATACCTTATTGGAGTATTTTCGTGTTCAAAATGAGCTGAACCGGCTTGAAAATGAGCCAAAAAAGGTAGTAATTTGGCTCAAAAAATTTCTTCCGTTCCTTCCGAATGTGTGGGAGAGACAGGAATAAACCAAGGATGGGACCCTCAGTTGTTTTGAAGTCGTTTCGACGCTTGATTCAACCCTATTTGGACTGATTTGGACTGGTTCGGTTCGGTTCAACTTGGTCCGGTCCGGTTCAACTTGGTTCACCTTATAAATAGGGGTCAATTTTCTTTCTTTTTCACTTTTTTTCTTCTCCTCTCTAGGGCCGGCCCCCCTATCCCTTGTTTTTTGATTTTTTCTTTTCCCTCGAGCACTCTTTCTCCCTCAAACCTTGATAGTTATCTTAGATCTAGTCTTCCTTTGGATCTTTGACTGAGAAATCCCTCGAAGAACTGATTTTTAAAATCCCTCTCAGGCCCCTCGAGCACGTGGTGAAAGTTTCCTAAAAGGCTTTATCTTTATTGGATCTCGAGCCTTTCTTCAGGTAATCCTCCATAATTATGATCTTTTTCATGCTCAGTTCAATTTATGCATTTGTGGGATCGCATGTGAGGGTCGAGGGTGTGATTTGATGCCTCGAGTTAATCTTTCAAGGGGGTAGATCTGATAAAAAAGTGATCTTTTTTCTAGATCTGACCTCTTTTAACTTATTTTGCAGCTTGTCATGTCGCGTGCTTTGAGATGTCGTTCCCCTGCTATGTCGGCTGATGGCGCGCCTCCCTCCTATGCTGGTGAGCTATTTTTGGCAGTATTTGGAAATTTACAAATTAGTCCCTATTTTCTTGTAAATTTACAAACTGGTCCTTTTTTTACCCCACGTTGTTCTCCTTGGCGAGGCAATCGGGAAGAGCCT